>OW796110.1:6035372-6578229 GCA_941860345.1 Chrysodeixis includens | reverse complement strand
AAACAATTGTAAAATAAACTTACAAACTATGTTAAATTCTGTTGTAAATAAATTAAAATCTATTGGACTTGAGATCTCTTCAAATAAATCTAAAGTGTGTATATTTAGCCGAAAGCGCAGTGAACAAAACATTAATGTGGAAATAAATAGCAACACTGTCCCGTGTGTTAATAATATTAAATACCTAGGAATGTGGTTAGACAAGTCCCTACTTTGGAGTAAACACATAAACGAAACCGCTCAGAAAACGTTAAGAAATTTGAATCTACTAAAAATTTTAACAGGACCCTCCTGGGGTGTTCACCCTAAACACTTGCGTAACCTGTATATAGCTTTATTAAGAAGTAGGATTGATTACGGCTCGTTTTTATACGACACCAGCGCAAAATCTCATCTATACAAGCTAGACAAAATTCAAAATCAAGCACTCAGAATTATTGGCGGCTATATCAGGAGTACTCCTATACATGTCATGGAGGCTGAGTTAGCTATACCCCCTCTACACAATAGAAGATTATATCTTGCGTTTAAATATTTTATTAAATGTATGTCTTGGACAAATATTGCTATAAATAAATTTAAAAAAGACTTAACTTCCTTGGAACAGAGTCATTACTGGCGCAATAAAAAAAAACCGCTACTTTGTGTAGTATATACTGAATGCATAGCTTTTGATATTTACTCCTCATACCCACTCGACATGTTCTCATTAGATATATGGACTGCATACATAGATGAAAAGGAAATAATTCACTGTAATTTGAATTGTGTAAAAGAGAGTAAGAAAAATTTAAACATTTCAGTGACCTACTCAGAGATTGTCCAGGAACTAAATGAAAAGTACAAGGGATGGCATAAAATTTTTACTGATGGTTCTAAAAGTGTTAATGGGCAAGGAGCCGCATACTATAATGCTAGCCAGAAAGAATCGTCTATGTTCAAAATTGATAATGTTAATGCATCGATTATGACATTGGAGCTCATTGCAATTTTAGAAGCAATTAAAAGTATAAGTAATTTACAGTGTAATAAAATGGTTATACTTACTGATAGTAAAAGTGCTTTACAGCATATTGCTCGTTGCGCCTCTGCGTCCAGAGGTGCATCGCTAGCATATGCAATATTAAAGCAAACATTTAGTTTCAAAAGTCGAGGTCAGGTTATTAGATTGCAATGGGTTCCATCTCATGTCGGATTGATTGGTAACGAGGAGGCGGATAGGTTAGCCAAACTAGCAATAACGGATGGTGATCAATATTATTTAAAGTTATTTTACCCGGAGTATCTTACTGTAGCTAAAAACAAATGTTATAACACATTCAAAGAATATTTTGATGAGAGGAGTAAAGAGAAAGGTATCTGGTTTAAAACGATACAGTGTCAGCCGGCTCGAATACCATGGTTTATGAAATATAAAATAAGTAGAAATATTATAACTATAGCAAATAGGTTACGTTCAGGTCACTATCCCTCCAAGAAATTTGCATACTTAATGAGAAAGGTAGATTCCCCTAATTGCGATGTGTGTAGTGTACTTGATGATGTCCATCATATATTAATGGAATGTGATAAATATAAAAGTGACAGGGAATCACTGGTGCGCGAATTTAATATGAATATGATGGATGTTGGGCCTCTTTTAGAGATTTTAGCAAATCCGGCTTCATCTGCTGCCATCAACTTATTTAAGGTGTTCACGCGTCAGTGATATCCTGCTACTTATGCCCTAGTATATAAGGTGTGGTTGTATTGCTACTTATGACTCAACGGGGCTGGCATGTTCTTAGGATAAAAGCCCCTTAAATAAAAGATAAAAAAAAAAAAAAAAAAAACTAACAAAATTTTGGAAAAAACAACAAAAAACCGATTTTCTAACCTTTGCTCAGCTCCGATTTGGAGTGTCACGTGTCAAGACACGCGTCTTGGCGCGGGCTATCCAACAGTATAATAATATCATACACAAACACTAACAAAATTTTGGAAAAAACAACAAAAAACCGATTTTCTAACCTTTGCTCAGCTCCGATTTTGGAGTGTCACGTGTCAAGACACGCGTCTTGGCGCGGGCTATCCAACAGTATAATAATATCATACACAACACTAACAAAATTTTGGAAAAAAACAACAAAAAACCGATTTTCTAACCTTTGCTCAGCTCCGATTTTGGAGTGTCACGTGTCAAGACACGCGTCTTGGCGCGGGCTATCCAACAGTATAATAATATCATACACAACACTAACAAAATTTTGGAAAAAAACAACAAAAAACCGATTTTCTAACCTTTGCTCAGCTCCGATTTTGGAGTGTCACGTGTCAAGACACGCGTCTTGGCGCGGGCTATCCAACAGTATAATAATATCATACACAACACTAACAAAATTTTGGAAAAAAACAACAAAAAACCGATTTTCTTACCTTTGCTCAGCTCCGATTTTGGAGTGTCACGTGTCAAGACACGCGTCTTGGCGCGGGCTATCCAACAGTATAATAATATCATACACAACACTAACAAAATTTTGGAAAAAACAACAAAAAACCGATTTTCTAACCTTTGCTCAGCTCCGATTTTGGAGTGTCACGTGTCAAGACACGCGTCTTGGCGCGGGCTATCCAACAGTATAATAATATCATACACAACACTAACAAAATTTTGGAAAAAACAACAAAAAACCGATTTTCTTACCTTTGCTCAGCTCCGATTTTGGAGTGTCACGTGTCAAGACACGCGTCTTGGCGCGGGCTATCCAACAGTATAATAATATCATACACAACACTAACAAAATTTTGGAAAAAACAACAAAAAACCGATTTTCTAACCTTTGCTCAGCTCCGATTTTGGAGTGTCACGTGTCAAGACACGCGTCTTGGCGCGGGCTATCCAACAGTATAATAATATCATACACAACACTAACAAAATTTTGGAAAAAACAACAAAAAACCGATTTTCTAACCTTTGCTCAGCTCCGATTTTGGAGTGTCACGTGTCAAGACACGCGTCTTGGCGCGGGCTATCCAACAGTATAATAATATCATACACAACACTAACAAAATTTTGGAAAAAACAACAAAAAACCGATTTTCTAACCTTTGCTCAGCTCCGATTTTGGAGTGTCACGTGTCAAGACACGCGTCTTGGCGCGGGCTATCCAACAGTATAATAATATCATACACAACACTAACAAAATTTTGGAAAAAAACAACAAAAAACCGATTTTCTAACCTTTGCTCAGCTCCGATTTTGGAGTGTCACGTGTCAAGACACGCGTCTTGGCGCGGGCTATCCAACAGTATAATAATATCATACACAACACTAACAAAATTTTGGAAAAAACAACAAAAAACCGATTTTCTAACCTTTGCTCAGCTCCGATTTTGGAGTGTCACGTGTCAAGACACGCGTCTTGGCGCGGGCTATCCAACAGTATAATAATATCATACACAACACTAACAAAATTTTGGAAAAAACAACAAAAAACCGATTTTCTAACCTTTGCTCAGCTCCGATTTTGGAGTGTCACGTGTCAAGACACGCGTCTTGGCGCGGGCTATCCAACAGTATAATAATATCATACACAACACTAACAAAATTTTGGAAAAAACAACAAAAAACCGATTTTCTTACCTTTGCTCAGCTCCGATTTTGGAGTGTCACGTGTCAAGACACGCGTCTTGGCGCGGGCTATCCAACAGTATAATAATATCATACACAACACTAACAAAATTTTGGAAAAAACAACAAAAAACCGATTTTCTAACCTTTGCTCAGCTCCGATTTTGGAGTGTCACGTGTCAAGACACGCGTCTTGGCGCGGGCTATCCAACAGTATAATAATATCATACACAACACTAACAAAATTTTGGAAAAAACAACAAAAAACCGATTTTCTAACCTTTGCTCAGCTCCGATTTTGGAGTGTCACGTGTCAAGACACGCGTCTTGGCGCGGGCTATCCAACAGTATAATAATATCATACACAACACTAACAAAATTTTGGAAAAAACAACAAAAAACCGATTTTCTAACCTTTGCTCAGCTCCGATTTTGGAGTGTCACGTGTCAAGACACGCGTCTTGGCGCGGGCTATCCAACAGTATAATAATATCATACACAACACTAACAAAATTTTGGAAAAAACAACAAAAAAACCGATTTTCTAACCTTTGCTCAGCTCCGATTTTGGAGTGTCACGTGTCAAGACACGCGTCTTGGCGCGGGCTATCCAACAGTATAATAATATCATACACAACACTAACAAAATTTTGGAAAAACAACAAAAAAACCGATTTTCTTACCTTTGCTCAGCTCCGATTTTGGAGTGTCACGTGTCAAGACACGCGTCTTGGCGCGGGCTATCCAACAGTATAATAATATCATACACAACACTAACAAAATTTTGGAAAAAACAACAAAAAACCGATTTTCTAACCTTTGCTCAGCTCCGATTTTGGAGTGTCACGTGTCAAGACACGCGTCTTGGCGCGGGCTATCCAACAGTATAATAATATCATACACAACACTAACAAAATTTTGGAAAAAACAACAAAAAAACCGATTTTCTAACCTTTGCTCAGCTCCGATTTTGGAGTGTCACGTGTCAAGACACGCGTCTTGGCGCGGGCTATCCAACAGTATAATAATATCATACACAACACTAACAAAATTTTGGAAAAAACAACAAAAAACCGATTTTCTAACCTTTGCTCAGCTCCGATTTTGGAGTGTCACGTGTCAAGACACGCGTCTTGGCGCGGGCTATCCAACAGTATAATAATATCATACACAACACTAACAAAATTTTGGAAAAAACAACAAAAAACCGATTTTCTAACCTTTGCTCAGCTCCGATTTTGGAGTGTCACGTGTCAAGACACGCGTCTTGGCGCGGGCTATCCAACAGTATAATAATATCATACACAACACTAACAAAATTTTGGAAAAAACAACAAAAAACCGATTTTCTAACCTTTGCTCAGCTCCGATTTTGGAGTGTCACGTGTCAAGACACGCGTCTTGGCGCGGGCTATCCAACAGTATAATAATATCATACACAACACTAACAAAATTTTGGAAAAAACAACAAAAAACCGATTTTCTAACCTTTGCTCAGCTCCGATTTTGGAGTGTCACGTGTCAAGACACGCGTCTTGGCGCGGGCTATCCAACAGTATAATAATATCATACACAACACTAACAAAATTTTGGAAAAAACAACAAAAAACCGATTTTCTAACCTTTGCTCAGCTCCGATTTTGGAGTGTCACGTGTCAAGACACGCGTCTTGGCGCGGGGCTATCCAACAGTATAATAATATCATACACAACACTAACAAAATTTTGGAAAAAACAACAAAAAACCGATTTTCTAACCTTTGCTCAGCTCCGATTTTGGAGTGTCACGTGTCAAGACACGCGTCTTGGCGCGGGCTATCCAACAGTATAATAATATCATACACAACACTAACAAAATTTTGGAAAAAACAACAAAAAACCGATTTTCTAACCTTTGCTCAGCTCCGATTTTGGAGTGTCACGTGTCAAGACACGCGTCTTGGCGCGGGCTATCCAACAGTATAATAATATCATACACAACACTAACAAAATTTTGGAAAAAACAACAAAAAACCGATTTTCTAACCTTTGCTCAGCTCCGATTTTGGAGTGTCACGTGTCAAGACACGCGTCTTGGCGCGGGCTATCCAACAGTATACCTACACGAAAATTTGTATATCACCTGACACTGCATTACACTTTTGTTTTCCTTCAAGACACACTCCAACGTCCCATCATTGTTCCATCGTTGTATTTTAAATTGTTTGTTGTTTAATTATTGTGTTGTGTTTTAAGGTATGTATGTTAATGTTATTGGTTTGTAGGATGAGACGGACAGGATAGGTATTGGCAGAGCGTTTAGATAGTCTTCAGCAGCCATATTGAATGTCTTGTTGAAATAAAGTCTTCGTTACATCGCTTGATTATCGTTTATTACAATTACATGATTGGTTTTACAAACACGTGGAAGATGATAACAGATTATATTGTGAAACGCTGGCGAGTTCTGCACTTCCGTCCGTTCGCCTTCTGGGTTCATCTTCCAAGACTCCACGGCTCCGCAGTACAGACCACACCCAAGTAATTCAGTCGCTGAACTCCAACTGTCATACTTGACGTTCCACAAATAATCATCATAATTATTGTCACTGGCATCGGCGTTACACCACGCAGGTTGGATAGGTATACAAACTCTTCGACATATACCACCTCTCTGACAGGTTAGTAAAACCGTATTAGCATAATAAATAAATAAAATAAATTAATAAATCATTTATGGTCTCTCCGACGAGGTCGAAACTGTTTGTCTATGCTCACAACACTTCTTAGGCTGACCGCACATTGGAGTCAAGATTGTTTTAAGACAGACTATTGCTATACAAAACATATGAAGGTGCGCACACTTCAAACAAAACGTCTCATAGGCAAAATTGTCCAAATCGCACCAGACGTCTGACTAACGTTTGTCGGCTACCCTTTTTTATTTATGCGGGCGCGCACATCAACGACAAAACGTCTAGTCAACGCAGGTATAAGGCAGACTTGTCTATGTGAGGCAAGTCTGTCTTAAAACTGTCGTGACTCCAATGTGCGGTCAGCCTTAAGATAATATATACAATATAGGTTTCCCTGGTTTCTCAAACGCTGATCATCACAACAATTTGTTAATCGTCATTCTAATATCATGTGAAGCTCTGTGATTCGTTGTAAGTTTTATGGTCTACCAATCAGTTGATTTGACAGCAGATCCAATTGATCAGCCTTCCAGAAACCGGAGGATAGTCCCGTTATATATCCAGTTGCGAAGAACTGCGCTCCAGTGCCTACCACCCCCCCCCCCATCCCACCTAGCTCTACTGACAATTTTCAATGAATCCATAAAGGTTCTTCTCCATAAGAATGACATTTTGGAACCACGCAACTAGTGTCAGTTAAGATTTGAAAGTGCCTGTGAAGGACTGCTCTAAATAAACACTTTTTGATTTTAGAACTTATCCATGTTATACTTGATTCGAAATCGAATAAAATGAGCTAATAACCAAAATAGAATGGAAAATTATCGCTTGATACAGAATGACCAAAAAAATATAAGAGCTGAAAAAAAGCCCGTATGATGAGGACTGTTTCGAATTAGCGCAGCACAGATTAACGTGGAACGATTTGGGGGCCTTTACTCAGCAGTGGGTCACAATAGGCTAAGTAGAAAGGAGGGAAAGGAACAAAAAATAACAAAGCCAATTAATACAAATGATATTTATTTATGAAATATCTAATAATCTACATTAAATTACAAGTGAGGCAAAACTTGATTAATCCCATAATGGCACCTGTCACGCAATTGACAAACAGTAAGTGTGTTCCCAGCGTAAATTAAACAATTTCTAACCACAAATTATACACTGTTCAACTTAAGCAAGGCAACACCGTAAGCGCTTTAATTGATTTGTATACTAACTTAAAACTAAAATAATTACTACTATCTTGTAGAAAAATCTTATATTTAATATCTTTAACAAGGAAACGCAAGTCTAAGATTCCTTTTACGAATAGTGTGTGCGCGACTCCCGCCACACACACTCATAGAGGTTCGTATCGCACGTAGAGGGGTGTAAAACTTGCGTTGCCTTGTTCACTAAATATTCTGGACAAGAGACTTTATTGGTGCATATATTCTATATTATTTATACATAAAAGATATTAATAAACCATAAAAAACACTAGAGACAAAATTCAGAATATCAAATTCAAATTTCTCAGATATTTTTCATTTCGAATGGTTTATTAATACCTGACAATAGTCAACCGCACTTTATTATTTTAATAACATAAATAAGAAGAGGCGTTTGCCTAGCAATGGGACACATGGTTTATCTTTAGACTACCACAAATATAACAATTTTAAACTTTCACGACTTTTACACATATTTTAGACGACAAACGGGACTTATTCGCGATATAATACGATATTTCTTTTCTCCCGACGTTTCGATCGAGTTGCACCGACCGTGGTCACGGTCGGTGCAACTCGGGAAAGAAATATCGTATTCTATCGCGATAAGTCCCATTTGTCGTCTAAAATATGTACCACAAATATAAACCAGTGTCCAACACGATACAAATTGTCAAGTAATCATAACTAATGTATTAAAGGCTTATGATGACCTCATAAAATAATATTATAGCAGTTGTAGAAGAAACGCCGTTTACGTCGTGTAATGCGCTGTCACGCGACAGAACTGTAATAATATTACTTTTAGATGTGGAAGTTAGCTCTTTAAACACTTTTTTGCCCTGATATATCGCAATTAACATTTTAAATAAGACTTGTATTTCATCATGATGTGCGGTTGACCTAACTTCAATAATAGTAGACTTTTGTGACAATAATGAAACGAAAATGCATTTAATTTGTACTACATTTATAAATACGAAGCTATTTAACATATCACTTTCAGATTTAATGTAAAGATAGTTCCCAAGTTTCTGAAACGCTGATAATCTTATGTCAATTCAACTGCTACGGACTGTGATTAACCAATTTTGAGTTGAATTACGTCACACAGTCAGCACACATGAAGTTTGACAGCCGATTAACAAATTTTTGTTTGCGTTTGAATAAGCGTTTCAAAAACTAGAGGTAAACATAATTTGTGACAAGTTGTTTAATTAAAACATTAATTCATATTATTTTTCAATAAAACAATATTAAATTTGAATTATTTACACACACAATTAATTCTGGCATAAATTGATTAACACAAATACGGGGATATTGGGAAGCATAGAAATTTAACATGATAATATATATCTTATACATTAATATTCTATATGAGGTCCTTCAAATTCTATTTATCACAAATAACCGCATAATATTTTGCCGCTTATTTTGGTAAATAATTTTAAAATATAGACATTCGTAGTAATATTATAAAGAGGTAAAGTTTGTTTGTGACATTGTAGGGGTAATTTAAGGATCAACTGATTTTGGTGTGTTTTTTCATCAATAGAAAGCAACGTTATATATAGAAAAATACATAGGATACGGGTTACCTAGTTGTAATAAAGACTACACATATTTTAAAACTATTTACCACAAGACTTTCTTTTTATCTCAATGTTTAGTATCGTAACATTTTCGGACCAATAGTATCGATTTATCTATAGATCTATTTAAGGCTAGGTAAATGTAATAATTTTACACGTAATTGTTAATTATACGGTTTACTCACGCGTATGTATCGGGATAACCCGACTAGTTTCGGACCCAACCGGAGTCCTTAATCATAAGCTGACGCGGCATGCGAGCGATTCAGTCCGTCTGACAACTACTCGAAATTAATCGGGTATTTTCGTTAAATACGCGTGAGTACACCGTTTAGTTAAACAATTATGAATTCGACTCGAAAAAGTTATTCTAGATTAGATAATTTTAGACAAGAAACGGGTCTTATTCGCGATGTAATTGCACCCGTGACCAGTCAGTGCAACTCGGCCGAAACGTCGGGAGAAAAGGATTATCGAATTACATCGCGAATAAGACCCGTTTGTCGACTAAAATATGTGTACAAGTCGTGAAAGCTAAAAACATTAGACAATTTAAATTCTATTGGTTCTTTATAACACATCCCTGTTAAGTTTGTAGTGGAAACGTATTCTTAATGTTGGTATTGAATTACAATTAAAGCATTATGGTATGTTAATAGTTAGAAGATTTTGGGATAAACAATTTGCTATTGAAGTTTTAACTACCCTGTGTTATAGTTTTATTTTAGAAATGTTATTAATAATTTAATCTATTAATCCGGAAAGCATTTTCCTGAGTTATGTTGGTGTCGGCTCCCAGTCTCACCGACAGCTGAACACCGTATGTCACAGAGCGACTGCCTATCTGACCTCCACAACCCATGTTACTTTTAAAACATGTTCATTTAAGGTGTAAAATTATTCAAATCATTTATTTAAATTTGATTATGATTGATTAGTTATTAGTAACTAGGCAACAATCGTTTTGCGTTTATACTATAGTATTTTTTCAGTGAGACAGTTAGGGTGCCTGTCCACCGAACGGAGCTAGGCCGCGGAGCGGAGAAACTCAGATATATTAACCAATAGGATTGCACAAAATCTCCGCTCCTTGCAATCCATTGGTTAATATTGCTTGGTTTCTCCGCTCCGCAGCCTAGCTCCGCTTCGGTGGACAGGCACCCTTACAGGCTGGTGTTATTAACAGCTTCAGTAATGGCGCCCACCGTGGGGCAGCTCACAAGCGTGGTTATCATTCGAAAAATAGCATTATAAGTACAAAACATTAAGTTTCCATTAAAATTTAACACATTTTTTAATATTTCATTATAAATTCATCATTTAATATAATATTTTAAACATAATTTAGGAATATTTATCATAATAATTAAGCCACTTCGTTTACATATAAAATATTATTTAATCTAAAGAATAAAATATAACGTAAGCATATTAATTCATAATTTAAGGAGTTATGCAAAAAATCTAAATTCATATTAATCTCGTTACCATAGCAACCCAAAATTGTTATTTTAGTCCTTTTGATAAATAGGAGATAGCGGTAAAGCCTTATAAAATAATGGAAGAACATTTTATTTTGATATTATTTAGGGTGAAATGATTACAAAACTATGTTATTACGTATCATTGAAATAATAAGAAAAAAATAAAATGATTTATTTATTACTTCAAACATAGAACACGTTTTATTTTAATATTGATGGAAGTAATAATATAAAATATTTTATGATGTGTGAAAATAAATAAATTCATTTCGTTTTAGTAAGATCTGTTCGGTTAATCTATTATTTTACTAATCTATATTCTATTTGGAAGTAACCAGCCATTAAATATTCTATTTAAATATAAAAATACTTACTATATAACTTAAATAAACTTAACTATAAAAAATAAAATTTAGTTATTATTAGGTCGGGGAAAAAGTTTTTTTTGCATTATAGTATGTATGAACTTGTAATAAAATCTTTTTGGCTATAGTATTTGTATCTGGCTGGTTTTGATATAATTAAAAGTTAAAATTTTAAAGAACATAATTCCAAATTCTAATTTTATTAGAGGGAGAAAGATTTTATTACAAGTTTATACATACTATAATGCGAAAAGACTTTTTCCCCGACCTATTATTTTACGCGTTGTTTTATAAGAAGTCCCGGTAATTTTAAATACCATTCTTTCTCACAGTGTTTAAGAATTGCTTAGCCAATTGTAAATAAATGGACTCTGGAACTGTTTTAGGTCTATAAGAAATGGTATTTAGAATAGAACCGAGTTCTGATTTTTAAAAGCTGTTAATGCTTTTAGCAAATATGCTTTTAAATAGCAGGCAAAAAATACCCACAAGCGTGGTGATCAATGCTCGTTCTCTGTATGAGAGGCCTGCAGTGGGACAGTTACAGGCCGGTGTTATTAACAGCTTCGGTAATGGCGCCCACCGTGGGGCTCACAAGTGTGGTGATCAATGCTCGTTCTCCGTATGAGAGGCCTGCAGTGGGACAGTTACAGGCTGGTGTTATTAACAGCTTCGGTAATGGCGCCCACCGTGGGGCTCACAAGTGTGGTGATCAATGCTCGTTCTCCGTATGAGAGGCCTGCAGTGGGACAGTTACAGGCTGGTGTTATTAACAGCTTCGGTAATGGCGCCCACCGTGGGGCTCACAAGCGTGACAATTGGTTCTCTGTACGGCTTATATTAATAGTACTTTTTAAGTTAAATATATTTATTTTATTTATATAACTAAATACGCTTTGTAATCGGTGACAGACCGCCATCTGGTGTTTATCGTTAAAACTAATAAATATGCTATAGAAGAAATCATGTTGCTCATTTTATACATAAGTATAGAAAACATTTTCGCATACGTCTTACTTGAAGTAATTATTGAAATTAAATGTATACAAGTACAAATTAAAAAAAGAAGTATTTATATTTTATTTCTTATACAATTTAGTAGTATTTTAAAGTGAAATTTATACGTAGTTTTGTCTCCAGAGAGCTCTAAAATAATTCAAACATTTTCACGGTTATGATATAATATACATAGATCCTAGTTATAAACAGTCTACTATCATATCTTAAAATAATATTATTGCAGTTGTGGATAAGAAACAACGCACTAAACAGGTCTGTTGGTCTAGTGGTTAGTGACCCTGACTGCTATACCGAAGGTCGTGAGTTCGATTCCCACCCAGGACAAATGTTTGTGTGATGAGCACGATCATTTGTTCTGTGTTTGGGTGTGATTTATCCATAATTGGGATTTAGCTTTATCGGTTGTCTAGTACTCATAACACAAGCTACTTAGTATGCTTAACTTGAGACTAGATGGCGTTGCGTGAATGTTATGAAATAACTATTTATTTACTGGTGCTTCTTCCACAACTGAAAATATATTACTTTAAGATATAGTAGTAGTGCTCAGAATAAACTATTAATTATATTTGAGGTTTTAAGGCATTTTAAACTTTTATAAAAGAGTAGAAAATATGTTATAAGGCAATATACACTTTTTATAGGTTTAGAAAAGTTTTTTAAATAATCTGCTTTCGAATTTTAGTTGTTTTTAAAGAAATCACTTTCAGTGTTTAGTGTAATGTAGTGTCTGGTTATATTTTACATACGTTTTCTGTGCGTGTAAATATACAACTTCTTTTAAGAAAAAATTGTCAATTCTCATTAAAAAACACATGTTTAAAATATAACTTTCTTCGTGCTAGTTTCTAAGAAAACTAAAATCGACCAAAATTATTATCCCTGATTTTATTGTTTTAGAAATAACTATAACTTTTATTAAAACAGTTCTTGAAATTCTATTATTTTTTTAAGACAGTTTCATTTTCCACGCACGAAACGCGATACTTATAAAATTATGACCAAACACTTCCATTCTACATTCATTTTTCAATAAATTTAAATTGCTTTACATGATTAAGACACCAATATAAAAAGTAGCACTTTACATTCCTACTTTATCAACACTACGCTTTACCGACGGCATTATCTTTATTTCTTTGCGCTATCCTTCTTCTTCTATGTATAAATGGTACGAAACCCCAAAGAGCGGCCCCAAATATTAAAACAAACCCAAGAGTCACAAATAGAGATTTGTAAGACTTTGTATGTTCAAACCACAATCCACACACTGGTGGACCAACTAATTGTAAGATACCGTTTACAAATAAACTGATCCCATATGAAGACATTAATCTCTCTGTACCCAACATTTCTGTCATAACTAAAGCAGTTACACCAACGTTTATACCCGAAGCGATACCGAAAATTGAACAAAAGGCACTTATCGCAGAATAACTTGAAACCAAAGGAATCATTGATAAACTAATACCCGAAAGTAAGAGTCCGAAAATGAAGAAATAACGTTTAGGGGTTAAAACTAAATCGGATAGAGCTGACCCACCGATTCGTCCAACTAAATCGAGAGCGGAGATTATAGATAGAAGATACGCGCCTAATGACTTATCAAAACCGCACTCTTTAGCGTACGATGGAACTAGGATAATAAAATTCGTGTAAGAAATAGCGCATGTACAGTTCGATATTAATATGACCAAGTAAATTGGATCTTTAAGGAGCTGTATATCGAAATACTTACTAGGTTCTTTCTTTGCGTCATCTTCTTTTGGCCGCTTTTTACAACCGCAGCAGTAACTTATAGGTGCTAAGCTGTCCGTCACCGATTTTAAGCTAAACTGTGACGCGAATTCACTTGGTTTCTCAAACGCGGATAACGTGGACCCATGAAAAGGAGTAGACATGTACTGAAAACTGGAAGTTGAAGGGCTTCGTTTAGGCGTTTTTGGGACCCCTAATTTCTTTCCGAATGCTTCTTGTGAATTGACACGGCTACTTTTCCCTTCTGGCACTGATTCTAGTAGTGACGGATTTGACGGTAAATGATTCTTGCTTGACATATGTTGTAAGCCGTGACGTGACGATGCTGGAGTAGGTTTCCTACTTCTGTCAACATCTTTCGATGTGACCTGGACCGCGCTTGCTGACCTCGCGAAGTCTTGCTTAGTGCTTTCATCGAGGTTCACGTTAGACTGGTTTTTGAAGATCGGCGGGGTGCCGTTCGGGATGTCTCCTGGTGTGTCAACTTCGGGTGTGAATGTGAGTTTTGGGTTTTCTGATTCTTCTAGATCGCCTAGGTCTTCTTCTATAAACGGCTCCAACTGTAAAGAAAAATGTATTTTTAGGACTGGTTTCTAAAGTTGTGTTGGATTTTTTGTTTTTGTATAGTATACCTACCTTGTGAGTTTCATAAATAGTACTAGATATTAAAGTAGGAAGGGGTGTAACTAAATACCATGATCAATATCCTACTAATATTATAAATATAACAGTTTACATGGATGGATGGATGTTTGTTACTCTTTCAGTCTCAAAAGGCTGGAGCAATTGATGGAATTGGATATGGGAGTTAGTTAACACCCTGGATGGATATGTGCTACATAGGCTACTTTTTTACTGGTGGGGACAATGTTTTGTCAGCTATATCGGACAATTGCATGGGAAAGCCGCGGTTAATAGCTAATTTTAAATAGGTACTACTTGCACCCATAGAAATTAATAACAAGAAGTTTTTTTTTCTATTTAAGTACCATAAGTCGGGGGGAAGTCCAACTCTTTTCAAGAGTGAAATATTTTCTTGGAGCAAGACGTTTATTTCTGATGTTATCAGAAACAATAATTAAAAGAAGACGCAACTTCAGCAAAACTCATTGTAAGCCTGCATTTTCGTTCTAAGATTCACACAAATAAAACTCGAAATCTATAAAAAAATACATAATTTATTTAAAAATACATTTAATGACTTATAGCTAATATTGGCTATTTAATACTTAATTACAATATAACAACTTTACTTAAAAATACAAATCTTACGGCATTGGACGTTTGACTGTATTCGTAGCTTTTAATAACCTAGGGTACGGTCAGTATCAAAAGTCAATCAACACATTTAGATTTTCAAACGAACTGTACACAATCGATGTTTTTAAACCTTCGCGACTTATACACATATTTTAGACGACAAATGAGACTTATTCGGGGTATAATTCGATATTTCTTTTCTCCCGACGTTTCGGTCGAGTTGCACCGACCGCGAATAAGTCCCATTTTTCATCTATAATATGTGTACACAATCGAATTCAATGAATTACTGCCGTGCTATTTGGTAACAAAATAGGCTTGACACCTGGTATAGTTAAAACATACTAAGCACCAATTCCTACAGGTCATAGAAAATTAATGACACTTTGTAAATCGGTTTGTGTTAACCGACTTCTGATGCTGACTGTACAAGGTTTGAACCCAGTTCACAAAAAAAAAATGTTAAAGAAAAACGTATTTTTTTTTATTTAAAATTTAGCTTTGCCTCTTTCGTATAGGAAACAACGCAAGTCTACTTACCCCTCTGTCTGCAGTCACCTGCGCGTGCGATACGAACCTTTATGAGTGTGTGTGGCGGGAGTCACGCACACATAAGTAGAGGGGATCCCAGACTTACGTTGCTTCGTATACGAGTTGGCTAAAGAAAAAGCCAAAAAATTGAGATCAATGCTTATTCTCTGTACAAAGCCTGCAGTGTGACAGTTACAGGCTGGTGTTAACAGCTTCGGTAATGGCGCCCACCGTGGGGCTCACAAGCGTAGTGATCAATGCTCGTTCTCTGTATGAGAGGCCTGCAGTGGGATAGTTACAGGCTGGTATATCAAATCATTAGTCGTCAATTACACAATATTTAACAAATAATTACCGATATTAATTCAATTTAATTATCAATATTAAAGTAACAAGTCAAATATCATAATTAATTAATGGTAAAAGTAACCTAAATACATTCATTTATTGATGGAATTCAATTTAAAAATACAATCATACTTAATTTTAAGTAAACAAATAAGTAACATACTGGCGTAGTATAAAAATAGTATAAAAAAAACACAAAATATCATTTTTTTCTAAAAGAAAGTCGTTTAGTCATTACAATTCTGACAAGTCTGACTATAGCGCTACAAGGATCTTTTGTCACGTTAATGTCATCCACGTGACAAAAGATCCTTGTAGCACTATACCTAGTAACATGGGTTGTGGAGGTCAGATAGGCAATCGCTCTGTAATTGATGTTTTTAAGCTTTCGCGACTTGTACATATAATTTAGACGACAAGCGTGTCTTATTCGCGATGGACTGGCAGTCCACCCGTGACCACGGTCTGTGCAACTCGACCGAAACGTCGGGAGAAAAGATTTATCGAATTATATCGCGAATAAGACCCGTTTGTCGTTTAAAATATATTTTTAAGTATTTCTCTATATGGTAAGCTGAAACCTGGTCGGTTTTCAGTCGAAATTCGTTTAAGTTAAGAAACTTAATTAAAATTTTATATATCTTTGTCACTATTATAAATTTAATAAATAGTGTAATGAAAATTCGTAGACTAAGTTTAAATATCGATTCGTCCAAGATAGCTAAACTATTCCGAGAACTGACGTTCTATACAACTTTTAATCAACAGTTTTTGTATAAGTGTTTTCCATAAACAGTAAGTAAATTATATTTCTTTAAGTAATCATCAAATTATGACCATACCACAAATCTAACTTACAACATGACTGGGCATTTTGGTTTCAAGTTGTTCACAATGTCATTTAGATAATAAATATTCTTTCACATTTGATTTGTTTTGTCTAATACATAAAAAAGTCAACATAGTCAACCCTAAATAAAAAAAGGATAAAGTTTATACCACCTGTATTTAGATAACTGATATTTCTTTCATTTAGCTCAATTGTATGAGAGTAACAAGTCCAAGTTACGAGACGAAATGACATTTTCATACATTTGAATAGTTTCTAATGTATGGAATTTTTAACTCTTACAGAAAATGTCATTTTTCTACGGAATCTTTTTACTATTCAGAAATAAGTTTGTGCGATTCAAATGTTTTTGATTTAAGTTTACTTAATTCTTATTAAACTGGGCTAACCATACAAAATCCTGTTCTTTTGATTAACCTAAATGTGAGAACAAAATAATGTTTTTGAAGTAGATTATATGAAAAACTTTACATTGTTATGATTAAGTCAAAATTACTTTTCGTACAAAGGATTGAATGTTTGTGTTATAACACATAAAACCTTTTTACATGAAATAGTTGATTCATTTATAAGTAATATCAAGAACTTAAAAATAACCAATTTTGTAAGCCTCTTTAGGTAACTTTAATAACTTAGAACTATAAAAAATAATTCTTATTATTTAAAAATACATCAAATGATAAGAATTCAATTATTTAATTAATTTTCTTTCTTTTTGCCGTCAATCAATTTGGTGTTTCAGAAAACCTTATAGTTAATTTTTTTAAGAATTATTTATAAAATATTGCTATATTAAAAATGTAATATAGCAATATTTTTCGAGCATCAATGTAATATTAGCTTTCTTAAAAATAATATCAAAATTAAGTCAACCGTTTTAAAAGTTATTCAGACAAATAAAAACTCATTTGAACGAGACGAGGAATATCGTGTGAGTTGAGAAATGCCGAACCAAAGCTGATGGAGAAGGAATGTATTACAAATTGAAGCTGTGATAGCCTAGTGGTAAGACCATAGAACTGCCAAGACAAAGGTCTCGAGTTAGATCCCCACTAATGTTGTGTGCGGTTTAGAAGTAAATATCACAGCTTCCGTGTTTCGGAAGGCACGTAAAAATGTGGGTCTTACGCCTGAACTCTCCGGTCGTGTCGGATTGCCGTCCCAACGGGCTATGAGAGTAAAGAAACGGAGGTGCCCCTGTGTTAGCACACGTTTGTGCACTATAATATATCCCGCGTAGCTGGCTGGTGTCATAGTAACATTAGCCGCCGTGGCCGAAATCGGTCCATTATTGCAACTCGCATGATTTTCCACACGTCGTCGAAATGAGTCTTAAAACAATTGAGGCATTGCATACATACTACAATTTTATTTATGTGTAGAAATATTACTTTGTTTTTAAATATTTGTGCGTGAAAGAGAATCTATTATATCTAGTTAAGTCTATGTGCGGAAGAGAAAGCACCATATATTTATATTTCGTTATAAGTACAAAGTATATGACATTATAATTGAATTGATAAATGAGCGTTCTCTGTATACGAGGCCTGCAGTGGGACAGTTACAGGCTGGTGTTATTAAGTTTCGGTAATGGCACCCACCGTGGGGCTCACAAGCGTGCTGACCAATGATTGTTGTTCATATAAGAAGTGTTAATAATAGGTGATACCTTATAATTAACATAAGTACAAACATTTAGCGTGAAATATTGCATTGCAATATCAGTCTTATGACTTGAAAAATAAGGTTGCATTCTCTAACAGAGCAAGTAACTCGCTAACCGCCGTATTTTCAAACGTCACTCAGTTTCAAGTCGCTCTTAAGTCTTATTATACTGACTTTGATATTCTCAAGTGGAATGTAGCAATTAGACATTTTTAAACGTCACTTATAGAAGGATAGCTATATCATCGGACGGCGATGGACAGGCCTGTTGGTCTAGTGGTTAGTTTCGACGAGTTGCACAGAGTCCACCCGTGACCACGGTCAGTGCAAATCGACCGAAACGTCGGGAGAAAAGAAATATCGTATAACATCGCGAATAAATCCCGTTGGTCGTCTAAAATAGGCGCTATACTGACCAGTACACCCATATTACGTCCGATACGATAGAAATCGTGGCTGAACGTCGGGCAAATGTGTCTCCGTTAGTTTTATCGGGTCGCCCTAATGTGAATTAAGATACATATGCGGATATACATCCGACACGGTCTGTCCAACCTTATGTGAGCGCGCTTTTACGACGAGATTTTGCTATGCGTCGTTCATAAATACGGCTATTTTTCTCTTAAGTATCATAATTAAGTGTTTCAGCGAATTAGTTATTACGTTTGAATAAGTACAAGTTGTAATTTTTTTTTAAGCAAAATGAAGGAAATGTATTATAACGGTATCATCATCATCATGAGCCTATCGCAGTCCACTGCTGGACATAGGCCTCTCCAAGTGCACGCCACTGAGATCTGTTTTCAGCCTCTCGCATATAACGGTATATGACTATATTTTTGTAGTAATTAAGCTTATTAAAGTTGCACAAACATGTGTATATAAATACCAACTCGCTCGCCCGCCGCTTCAGCTCATGATTAAAGACTCCGGTTGGGCCCGAAACTAGTCCCGCTATCCCGATACATATGCGTGAGTAAACCGTTTAATTTAACAATTATAAATGCATTCAATTCGAGACTTGTAATTTTCTTTTTATAGATGTATTAACCAATAGAATCACCATACTAGCTTTTGTATATCCGCGATTTTATTGTTTCCTAAAATATCCCTTGCTGCGACTGCGTGTTAATACGTGCTGCAGGTTCGATCCCCGCACGGGGTAAATATTTTTGTAATTCAAAAATGCTTTTTCTACGTTCGTGCATGTGATTTGTATGTAAAAACTTACGATACAAGAATTGAAATATCCTAAAGCGCGAATTCATTTTTAATCTTTACCTACCCCCTGAGCGATTTAAGAAAACTCAAACATTTTTGAGTTTAAGTGAATCGCTTTTTTAACTATACCTTAAAAATATAACGATTGTTTTATTAACTATATTTAAGCACCATTTTGGCAATGTTAAGTCACTAATAATATAGTATGGCAATTTAAATTACGTTTAAGTTTTATTTATCTTAGTAAAGACGAATTGTTTTTCTTTTAATCTAACCAATGGTTTCTGCAAGGTTATGGGATTTACCATCACCTATATACTGTAGTTGTGGAAGAGAGATGCCGTATTACGCTATGTAGTGCGTTCTCTCCCTTTCAAAACTGTAAGTCTTAGTTTTATATGTGATGGTAGACCCTTTGTTTACCGTATAAATTGGGTTATGACTGTCTAGAGTCAGAAATTGGTTCTTTATTTCGAAAAACGCCTTTAAAATGTAGTTTTACTTAGTCAAGGCGCGATTTAGCTTTTAATAGACATTGAAACCTCTCAAACAACTCTTTCCTTCAACATATTAAAATTAAGTTCGACAAATAATTTTATTCACACTTTCCGATTCCTAGCGGCTTCTTCCAAAGCCTTTTTCTTCTTATGCTTATTAATTAAAGGCATGAAAAGCCATAGAGAGGCACCACCAATGAAAATAAGACCAAACGTCAAAAACATTTTGACAAAATTGCGTTCCCTTTCAAACCACAGACCACATATTGGTGGCCCTACTAATTGTAGTAATCCGTTAACAAATAAACTAATACCGTACGTAGACATAAGTCTTTCAACACCTAAAATTTCTGCCATAACCAAAGTTGTCACACTATTATTAACACCAGAAGCAAGACCGAAAAACGCACAGAAAATGCTTATAGTTACATACGATTCCAAAAACGGTATAATAGCTAACGTTATACCTGAAAATAATAAGCCTCCGACGAAATAAAATGATTTAGGAATTAGGTTTAAATCGCAAAGCGCGGAACCTCCAATACGTCCGACTAGGTCTAACGCCGAGACCGTACTGAGTAAATAAGCCCCTCTCGCTTTATCGAACCCGATATTTTGTGCGTGTGACGGTAGTAGAATAATAAAATTCGTGCAAGAAATCGCGACTGTACTACTTGATATCAGTATTACTAAATACGTTGGATCTTTGAGTAGTGTTAAATCGAAGAATTTGTTCCGTTCATCTTTTTTGGAAGGTTTCTTTTTGCAACAAAAGCAGCAATAAGCTACGTCAGCTACACTTTCTGTCACAGATTTGAGAGAAAATTGTGAAGCGAATTCGTTTGGTTGCTCAAACGCTGATAACGTAGACCCATGGAAAGGGGTCGACACATGAGCGAAACTGGACGTCGAGAAATTCCTTTTCGGACCAGCGGTCGCAGTGCTCAATTTACGCCCAAAACCTTCTTGTGAACCTAACTTTTTTAGTACCCCGTCATTTATAGAATGTGAACTGTAAGTCGATTTTGGTATTTGACGAGTATAAGACAGTTTTCTCTTTGAAGGATTATGACGTAATTGTTGAGATGACGTCATAGCTTGTATGTTTGTTTGCGATGGCTTTTTCTCCTGTATGTGTCCGTTTTCGGGTGTTGTGACGTTCATTTGAAACGATTCGATGTTTTCCTCTTCCTCAAATAGAATGTCATCCTGAAAATTAAATGGTTTGATAATTATCTTGGATAGAAAAGTTTGAGCGTTTTTTATGGTGTGTTCACGAATAATAAATTACGATTAAATTGTAAAGGTTAGGCACATAGATAGATGTTCTTTTTTGCACAACACATGAGAAACAGATTTGACAAACGTAAAAGTTACATGGTGCCACAATGGACGGTGTTATCGCTAAAAGCGATCTTTTACAGACAAAAAGTTAAAAGGAAAAGTTTATGCATAGATTGGTTTTAATTTTACTCGAATATACTTGTTTTTGGAGAATACAAATTATTCAATTTGTAACCAAGATAAAAGAAAATACACAGAGAAGGGATAATGTAGACGTTTATGATTTTTATATATAACAAAATAATTTTATTCTATATGCGATGTTTCTAAGACATAATTCATCAAAATCGATTCAGTTATTTACACGAAATAAGGGGAGGAAACTGTGAAACATCAATATTTTTATCTAGGATTTTGTTCCAAGATTTACATATAATTTATTAGTCGTGATCACAACACATATATAACGCTCTTTACGCAATATACACAATTAAACATGCTAGCACATAAATATACAGATAATCAATATATTAAACTAAATTATTGCAACATATATTATATACATTTTACATGTTAATACTACTTGTAACTTGATTATTAAACTTTGTCTACAACTTTAAAGTGAGGAAAAAAGTTCAATACTTTGAAATATAATTGAAAACACAACCTAAATTATATTCGTTATTAGTTAGATTTAATCGCATAAATTATTTATTTTAAAAAGCCCATAACATTATGCTGAGTTAAATATTGTTTATTTAAATCAAGCTACTGTCATTTAAACATAATATATAAGTATGGTATTTATTAAACATATTGAACCAAAATTTAAAAGATCTTTTGAGTATGAATACTTGGATATTTAAATTCATTGAAATTTAAATACAGGTGTCAACTGACTGTCATTTAAATTAACGTTTAAATAAATCTTTCAAATGTATGAAAAATACGATTATCGATAGGTCATGTCAATTACTCCTGGTTTCTCAAACGCTGATCAACACAAAAATTTGTTAATCGTCAGTCGAATCTCATGTTAAGCTCTGTGGTTGGTTGTAAGTTTTATGGTCAACCAATCGCAGTCGTGATCAGTTGATTTGACAGCAGATTCAATTGATCAGCTTTCCAGAAACCGGGGGTTAGACTTGTCATTTCCATACATTTGATATTCTATACCAACATTTTTAGTAATATCTTGTATATGACTGAATTTAATAACTCAAAAAATCTTTTTTGAAATTTTCCATGTATTGTAAAACAACCCAAGACGGTCGCACCGGTTGAATATCGTAATTTTGATTTGGTTCAAATACATACATATATGTTTTAGACTGCAATCAAACCAAAAACATATAGAATAGGGATGTTGATAGGGTAAGAAAAGTAAAAAATCTAATAAGTCCGTCAGATACATAATTCAAAAATATTACACACGTATTTTCGTCTTCATCTGAACGATAAAAAATGACAAAGATAAGCTGCTTTAACGTTTAGGAGCGTGCAAGCTTATTTACTGTGCTCTGGTCAATTCGTATTTGCGGGACAAAAAAAATGTATGGAATATTATTTATTCAACTTCATAAATAAATATTCAACAACTTTCACACAACGCCATCTAGTCTCTAACTAAGCAGAGCTTGTATTACAGGTACTAGACAACTGATAAACATACTTATACACTTCTAAATACATACATATAGTCCTATGTCTGGGTGTAATTTATCTATAATATGTTTTTATTTAGAAGTATATAAGCATGTTTATCAGTTGTCTAGTACTCACAATACAAGCTTTACTTAGTTTGAGACTAGATGGCGTTGTATGAAAGTCGTGGAATATTATTACTTTACTAGATATTGTGTTTGGCTCAAACCAAAACTTACGAGTTAGTTTCAAACAGTTTGACGTTTGATAGTCTTAGTGGCGTTACCATGGCAACAATAATAGTATAATCACTTTCGTTAATAATTATTAGCATTAGCACATAAGTTATTTATATACGATAGTAAAAATGCGTTTTTTTGAAAATGAAACGATTTATCGGTTATTATAACTAAGTTTTAACATACTAATATATTGACTCATGATAGTTACTTTATCTATTAAAAGGAGTGTAATGATTTTTTGTATTTTATTCTTTAAATAATCATGGAAAGCAACGCTATGGTATGAGTAGACATGAATGATCCTCAAATTGATGTCCCTTTTTTAATTGAAAAAATATGTAATGAAAATACATGATAGTATTTCTGAATATTTCTAATAAGCATGGACATAAACAATCTTTCCTTAAGTTAAAAATAATGGAATTATTTACTATCCAATTCTTGACACCAGATGAATAAAACCACTACAGGTCCAAATTAGAATTTCGGAATAAAGTAATAAATTATAAATGTTAACGGTTTTCTCACGCGTATGTATCGGGATAGCGGGACTAGTTTCGGACCCAACCGGAGTCCTTAATCATGTGCTGACGCGGCGGACGAGCGAACTGTTCAACTGGCTTGTCCACCGCGGTAGTCGGGCTATCCCGATAAATACGCGCAAATAAACCGTTAACTTATAATTTTGAATCTACCACACGATATTACAAAACAAAAGACTATTAAATTCTTGCAGAAATCTCTATTATTCGTATTTCTGCGAGCAGTCTTCCAAATACAATCATCCGTTCACTTTCATCTCCGTTTTTATAGTATGCAATCTTAAGCAATGTTCAAATTGTAATGAAACTTTAATAGGAGGGCGTTTGAAGTACTTCCATGAGAAAAAACGTGGTAGTGACAGTTGATTCTTCAAAAACCTTTAATGAAATGTCATGAGACTTAAATAGTTGTAAACTCGGCGACAATGATCAAATTCGCCCGAGCGTCTTTCACCCAACTACGTCAAAATCTAATCTTAAACACATTACCCCTTTTCTTTTCGTGGGAAATCATCAAATGACCTACCCGCTGTGGGTGCAGCGGGAGGGAGTGTCAGACTGTAACTGACTAACACCCACTATGTTCCTCCTGGAGCCCTTTGAGTGCCAGGCGAGCGGTAACTCTTACGAACATCCCGCAGCCCCGGTAGACATTATCTCTCCAGTGAGGTGTTTTAGTTGAAAATGTATGAATTATGATAGAAACGCTAGCATGAGACAATATATCGACAAAAGTGATTATTTTTATACAATAAAATGTTAGTGGCAAAAGCGAAGCGAGTATGAGAAACTTAAAAACATTAAGATGTCTCCCAAAAAACAAATAACATTTATTTACAATGTATTTACAAGGACATTTAGAAAAAATACCTAACGGAGATAAAAATAGAGTTCTTTTTTGAGAAAACTAATTTATAATTAATTTTGTAGGGCTGTTTTAGTTTAAAACTTTAAAAAATCTACGTAAAATTTTATTATTCTTTGTTCATAACTATTCAACTGATTTCGGTTAACCTAAAAGCAGTGATAGCCTAGTGGTATGACCGTTAGACCGCTAAGTCAAAAGTCTTGAGATCAAATCCTGGCACGCACTTCGGTCTTTTCGAATTCATGTGCGTATTACAAAGTAATTATTACTTGCTGAAATAGGTGAAGAAAAACATCGTGAGGAAACTAGTACACCTGAGAATGTTTTAAGTGTGTGTCGCCACGTCAGAAGGCTACGGGCGGGTTAAACTCTTACTTCAACTATATGATAAGAAGAAGGTTTCCTATTTAAAATTGCTATGCTTTAAAGAAATTACATAACAATATTCCTAAATCCGATTCAACCAACATAATCTAGAAATCGATAGCCCAAATCAATTATAATCATTCCCCTGCCCTTATCCCAATTTTTACTTGGGGTCGGCGCAACACGTCTTCTAGACATGTTGCTTAAAGTTTTGGCTATGGTTTTATAGTCGGCCGCCTGCCTGACACTAACCCTCTTTGGGAATGCGATTGTTGGTTGTTTACCCGCAACCATTCGGGTGACCCAAGGTGCTTGGTACAGTGCACTAGGTCTTAAGGTCCATTAGTCGCCTTTTACGACACCCAGTGGAGGATATGGGGTGGAGCTATTCTTTATATCCGGACACCACACGGACACAGCCCAAATCAATTATAAGCCCACAATAATCAATACCTTGGGCCGTCCATGTCTGTTCTTCCATAGAGCAGGAGTGGATGGCCCTTGGTAGGTGCCCCATCACACTTTAGATTAAAGTTCTCAACAAGGCCTCTGTATGTTGGACCTGTGTCCCCGTGTAAGCCGTTTCTTAGTTTTTCTACAGGACTTGTATTGAAGTGTAGTCGACTAGTATCAAAACTGTACGTATTTTTTTTATATTGCTACTAGCTGTACCCGATTCTTAGACCTACTGAATGCATATACAAAATTTCAAGGGAATCGGTCCAGCCGTTGCAGTACGGTAACTAACATTGTGACACTTTTTATATAAGATAATCCCATTAAAAAAAAAGAATTTTGTCCCAAACCCACCAAAATTACCCAGGCGCATATTAAACCATTTTCTTTAACCCAAACCCATTTTTCCAGCTTTAAAAATCCCATATTCCTTATAGTTAGCCCAACAGAATTAATTATTATTTAACTATTATAACGCTTGTTAATAGTTCAACTATGTTAGGTATTAATGTATCTACTGAGTGCTAACTCAAAATAACTAGAGCCCACAATTATTTAAGGTTATTCGTGAAATATATACCGTAGAGTTATTGACAATATGGCTGTTGACAATAATTACAATGTAGGATATATCCCACTATATACAATAAAATAATAATAATTCATCGTTGGATCACTCTATCTTTAATATTAAATAATAAACAATACAATGAAAATATTCAAACCTCAGACAGGATTCGAACCTGCGACTCTTGGATAACACGCCAGTTGCTTCACCAACTAAGCTACCGAGGTCATTGTACGAGAGTTTGAATTTCTTCATCGTATCGTGTCACGTTTAAGGGAATAATTTTTTCTAGTTTTTATTCAGTAATAATGTCAACAGTTATATCCAATAACCCTACTGGACGACATTACTAAAAATATAAACAACAATTTTTGTTTTGGTTTTCGAATATGTAGAAAAAAACGGAAAAAGAAATCATTCAGATGTATGGAGATGACATTTCTTTTCTGGAAATCATGTGACTTAGACTTGTCATTTCAGTACATTTGAAATAATGTGTAGAAGAGAAATGTTGTGTAGAGAAGTTGATAGTAGGTAGGTAACCCTACAAATATTTTTTGTAATGCATAGTAAAAAACATTACATAAGTTAGTAAAATTTTAGATAAAAATCGAATATTAACGTCCAAGAATAAATAAGTATTTCTTAATATAACAGAAATTGTTGTTTAATCTTAGTAATATTGTTATTTCTTTTTACGAATAACCTTATAATAAACATAATAAAAATGGATTGCTTACTTTGCTTTGATGCACCGCCCGCTCATAAAGAGCCAGTTTCATTTTCAAAAAGACACTTTAGTTTTTGAAAATCGTCCGAAAATTTTGAGAAACGATTCAAAATCTGAACCAAATATTGTTAGGACAAGGATTATTTAACTTTTAGACAATAATTAAATAATTATAAGTATTTAGTTCCATTGTTTTGTAAACGAAAGACATTTCTACAACTTTACTAAAGAGAAAATCTGTCCAATGTATGGAATTGACATTTGACATTTCAATAAGTGATTGAAATGTCAAATGTCAATTCCATACATTCATCATTTGTATTTCCGACAGTTGAATTGTCGAATTCTAGGTATTTTTGTGTATGGCATTTGAATTTAATCAGAATCTTTTAAGAAACTGGGATAGATACATAAAAAATAAGTTTTCATTTATTCAGATGACATTTTAAATTATGAAGACAGTCAAATAATCCTTGCTCTAAACTTCGTTTTAACCGCGAGAGTATAAGTAAGTTATAATTAACACATAAATTAATATGTTAAAATTTTAGATTTTAACTGAAAAGTTGACGTTCATTGTCATTTGTGTAACTGTAAGGTCAAAGTTAACTTCTTAACTTAAAAAAAACAAAATTTTCCTTAGTTTGAAAGTTAATTAATTAAAATTAATTAAAGGCGTTATAACATTAACCAGTCCTTTCAAATTTAAAAGTTTATTAAGTTAAGAAATAACTAAGACCTTCAAAAAATATCCATAGAAATTGTATGGATTAGAACAATCTGAAAAAAAAAATCTACAACAAAAAAACTTAAAGATTTCATAGAAAATAATCCTTAAACTATATGACGTTTTAACTTATAAAAGGGTGGAGCAAATAGAAAAGACATAATACGTAGACAAGTTACATGTCTCCTCACGCTAACGCTGTACGCTGCAATGTATTGAACTGACAAGTCACAGTCATGTCACGCGTCGACAAGGAATGTCATTCCTGTACATTTGAAGATTTCTTTTCTAATTTCATGTAACATTGTCTAGGCCCTCAGAATATTCAAAATATTCCTGAGTGACACGAGACCATTAATAGTGCTACAAGGATCTTTTGTCACGTGGCCGAAATCGGAACTAACGCCGTCATATATGAAACACCATCACTTTTGACAGACAGTTGAGTTGATTCTTGTTGCGAATATGCACTGTCACGAGAAAAAATATGTACATATGACCAAACAGTCGCAGCACATTTCTGAAGCTGTTATAGAATATTTCTGATATTGTAAGCTAAACATTAAATGTGTCGTTAGACAGAAAATTTTAAGATTACATAAAACATTTGATTAGGACATAAACTTCAATTGTTTGGTGCACTCCAACGCCCTCATGTTAATGTCATCCACGTGCCAAAAGATCCTTGTAGCTCTACACTTCTAACTTTTTCAATCCCAAATCGAAATCTTTATATGCAAAGTTTTTCTATATCTTTTCTATTTGCCCCCACTTCTATCTATCTATACATAGATGGTATACATGCACTTACTTGTGGACAATCCTCGTCTTCCTCAGGCTCCTTGTACTTCCTCACCATATGTTCCTCGACTGGTTGGAAGAGCAACGCGGCGGCCCATACGTTGAGCATTATACCGCCCAACACTAGAACCGCGCCCCTGGAAAGATGTTAATAGAGGTTTTATTTATAAGGACTACTGACCACCTAGAGGGGGTATTGCATCTTTTTTATATAAAGAAAGTGACTCTTGCACTATAGTGCGAGAATTAATCTAAATCTTTGTGCCCGGGAGGTTTAACAGATATACATGTATAGAGACATCCAGACTCAGAACAAGCAGTTACACATCTCGAAAATGAGATAGACAAAGGGGGGGGGGGGGGTAGCCAATGTCTCATTTTATGTGTATTTTGTAATTTTTATGTATTTATAAATACATAATTTTATGAGTTATGTACTACTCAGAATACAAGCTACTCTCCTACACTTAATTTGAGACTTGATTTCTGTGAATCTTAAGGAATGTAATGTTCTCCTCACAAAACTTCAACTTACTTGTATCCATACTCCTCCAACAAATATCTGAGTACCGGCGGCAGTATGATACTTCCGAATGCACTGCCAGACATACAGATACCGTTTGCTAGCCCTCGTAGCCGCACGAAGTATGACGTCACTATGTAGACTGTAGGAGGGAACGCTAGGCCCGCGCCTGTGCCTACCATTGCACCAAAACTGTGGGGGAAAGAGAGAAAATATAAGTAAAGATGATGTAGATATAAGATGGATAGATTTAAACTCTCGGTCAGAGACCTAGAGTTAAGTTTGTAAAATGGCTGAGGCATTGAACCAAAAGTTCCTGTTTAGTCCAGTTTGTTCAGTAAGGGAACATACATGAAATAAGACGACTCACCAAAAAGAAAAATTATAGTTAAAATAAAGAATTTGACAAAACAATGTGGTGTTGCTATGGGCAACACCGACAACAAATGTCTACACATACGCGCCGACACTGTTTGAGGTTTAAAATTGTTCAACGAAGTCAAGTTCTTGCATTTCATTTAACCTCAAAATAAGCATTAGCTGTCATACATAAAATCACCAAAACTATTCGGCCCAGTAAAAAGTTACGAGGCAACATGTAAAAAAATCGCCCACATTAAGAATTGTGTCAAAGGACAAACCGCTCGCAGACTTAAAAAATATACTTGTATATTGTCGGCGTGGAAAATAATAAATGTTAGCACTTACCTAAAGTATAAATACGTGATAGAAAACGCACAGCTGCTGAATATCATTCCGAATGCCGCGAAACTGCCGCCTATGAGCGTCACCGTGCGGTACGACCACTTGACAGATAGAATCGAGGATAGAGGACCTGGAAATATAAGATTATAATCAAATTGCTAGATAATATAAGTTAACCATTTGGTAGTAGTTAATGGCCCTGACTGCTATACCAACAGATCGTGGGTGAGATTCCCACCCAGGACAATCGGGATATTTAAAAAAAAAATTGGATACGTATTGTTTATTTTATAAAAAAAATACAAAGATAAAATGTAACAAAGGTGGTAAAACGTATAAAAGTGGGGGCTACCAACGTCACTAGCCAGTAAAACGTGTACCAGTATGTGACGTCAAAAGAGATTTCAACTTACCGTATCACCTAATGTTTTTGTTAAAGTGATAAAAGAAAAATACGTATCCAATATTCGCATACTTATTTTTTTTTAAGGCAAGTGTTGCAGCTGGGAAAAGCCTTTTCAGCGGAACAATTGGCTCTCGCAGTTCGTCCTACCAATGCCCACGAAAAGCGACCACTTTGCCACACTACCCAGTTGTAATAAACCAATTTTCCACTGACACTATAAGGTTAAAAAGAGGCAAAGCATCTATTTATGTTTTTCGTGGGAAATCCTCAAATGACCCCGCCCGCTGTGGGTGCAGCGGGAGGGAGTGTAAGACTGACTATAAACCCACTATGTTCCTCCTGGAGCCCTTTGAGTACCAGGGTCGCGGTAACTCTCACGAACATCCCGAAGCTTTAGCAGAAAAGCCTGTTGTCTTACCCAAACTACTGTACAAGAAGTAACACAGCGCGACGATTCCGGACGAAGCGGACGCGCTCGATTGGAAAACGTCGTTGAACTCCACCAGAAGGACTCCAAACGACTTGATCGTTCCCGGGATTAGGATATTCACGAGAGTCGCTCCTGAAATGAAAATACATAAAAATAAATATAGGTTCAGGTCAGGAGTACCCTAAACCGACAGGCGTTTATGAAGCGATTGATGAGTGTGGATGAAGCTAAAATGGTATGCCAGGATCGTAGCAAATGGAAAGATGTGATCTCTGCCTACCCCCAAGGGAAAGAGGCGTGACGTTTATGTCTGTATGTATGTATAAATATTCTTCGACTTTCACATAACGCCATCTAGTCTCAAACTAAGCAGAGTTTGTATTGTGAGTACTAGACAACTGACAAACATACTTCTAAATACAAACACATTATAGATAAATAACACTCAGAAACAGAACAAATTATCGTGCTCATCACAAAAAGACTTGTCCTGGGTGGGAATCGAACCCACGACCTCTGGCACAGCAGTCGGGGCTACTAACCACTAGACCAACAGGCCAGTCAAATAGAATAGAATACTCTTTATTGTACACCGTAGTTACAGCTGTGAAAAGAGAATTGTATACAGTTTGGGTACAATTGCGGTCTTATTGCTTATAGCGATCTTCCAAACAACCTTTGGGTGGACAGGAAAGAAGAAGATATATATAGAAGATAATACTACGATCCGTAGAAAAATAATTTCGAATTACAGTCGCGTTATCTTTTAGCTGCGCGAAAAGCGAAGCGCTTTCATTACCAAATTATTATTATTTATAGCGAGCTTTTAGAACTTTATCGCTGGTTATACATTCACTTACGAACAATGTACAGTTAAAAAGCTGGTTTTGCATTTTTTTCATACACTTCAATGCAAAAGTTTTTTTAGACTTTTCGTAAACGGTGTTTATAGGCAGACGGAATGCATTTCAACTGCAATCCATCTGCAAATTGCAGTTCAAGGGCAATTTGAATGTAGTTAACACGACTGCAATAGAACTACAAATCAAACTGCACGCCGATTGCAATTCAACTGCAATCCGACTGCACGTTCAGTCGGGCTAGCCCGATAAATTCGCGTGAGTAAACTGTAATCATATCGTATATCATTTAAGATATAGTAAGAAAAATATAACAAGCATACTACAATAAGGCCACTGTTGGGCAGATTACCTACGAGCACGCACCATCCCCACTTGCCGTCGGGCGGCACCATCTCCCAGTCGCGTTCCGGCGCCGGACCGATCGTGAACCGGCCGCCGCCCACCGCACCCGAATCTTCAGGGAGCTTGACTGTGAACAAAAACAAAAATATAAATAAAACATATTGATAATAATAATTTCCGGACCGATTTCTGCCACGGCGGCTAATGTTATTATGACACCAGCCAGCTACGCAGGACATATTATAATAATAATGTCCGGACCGATTTCGGCCACGGCGGCTAATGTTACTATGACACCAGCCTGCGTGTGACATATTATAGTGCACAAGCGTGTGCTAACACAGGTGCACTCTCTATTCCATTACTCGCATAGCCCGATGGGACGGCAATCCGACACGACCGGAGAGAGATCAGACACAGGACAGACATTTTTACGTGCCTTCCGAAAGACGGAAGCTGTGATTTTTATTTCTAAAACGCACTCAACATTCGAAAAGTCGATGCACACCGTGGGGATCGAACTCGAGATCTTGGATTAGGTAGCCTAATGGTTTTAACACTAGGCTATCACAGCTTCAATAGCTGAAAATAAAACATTATGGGTTACTAGATATCGATTACGCGGCTTTAAGACGTGTTAATCATGTGATGAATTAATTTGAACTCCCGGTCAATGACCCCGATAACTTAGTATGTAATGCGTTTGGTGGCTGTCTGACTGAGGTTTCGTTCTGTTATATTGATAAGCATCTTTTAAGTAGGTTGTTAAGTGACAAGTCATTTCAATGTCTGATAAACACCCCACGTCAAAGGTTCAGTTGTTTTAAACAAAAAACTAACGTATCTTTTTTTTTTTAATCAATTAAACGTCTGATTTTTAACCAGCAGTACATTTAAACGAAATCTTTTTCTAAGCACTTTATATGTGCGTATCAGACAAAAAACAGCTTTACCGAGACTTGGCAATCAAAATAACCTACTTGGCTTAACTTTCAAAAGAATTTGGCAATAGCACACTTTTCAGCCTAAAATTATGTCAATGATTTCGAAAAGTACCATAAATCATATTGCCCTTATGACCGAGTTTTACACACGACCTTAATAATTATTAAAGATCTAAATGATTTATCAAGCATTTTCCCAAACTACGGTTTTGTAGATATCGTGGTGGCCTTGCGGTTCTATGTATGGATTTGTATCCACGAAGTGTAGGTTCGATCCCCAGCGCAGGCAAGTACCAATGTGACTTTTTCAAAGTTATATGTACTTTCTTAACCATTCTAAGATACTATTGGCTAACGGTGAGGAAAAAGCATCCTAAGGAAACCTGGATTCTAAATATTGGAATCCGAAATCGATAGTTGAGTTGTCCAAATTGTACAGTTGAGTTGATTCTTGTTATGAATATGCACACCAACGCCCTCATGTTAATGTCATCCACGTGTCAAAAGATCCTTGTAGCACTATAATGACAACGGGTGCCAAAGTTTGACAGTCGGGACAACGGCTATAACATGCTTTCCAATGCACAGGAAGCACACTATCACAAATATTTTCAAGTTTTTGATGTCGTTGTTTTTGAAGTCGGTTTTTATTTTTTTGAAAAAAATATTTATTTTTTGAACCGAACGAAACATCAACAAAGTTTTTCAATTTAGAAAAGATCCACAAAGGATCTACCACCAAGTCTGGTATCTTTGTGCATGTGAATTGAATGTCTATGAAACCCCCGCGATACAAGGATTCAATTCCTTAGTGCAGGAATCTGTTTTTTAAGTCGTTTTTTTTTGTGTTCAAATCAGTCATTTTTTTTTTCTAAATCATCAACAAACGTATGCAGCTTAAGGTATTAACTCGACAGCGTCTATTGAACACAAACCATACAGACAGCACTTAATAGAAAAGCAATAAAAGTACCTAAATAAATCTCATATCAGTAATTATTAAACCGTACTCTAATACGTATGGAAGATAAAAATAATGCTGATGACGTCACACAGCACCCTACAGTTTGGCGGGAAGCCAAATCTTGGAACTGGGAAACTACCACACGATTCTAAATAATATCATTACAGTTGTTGAAAAGAGACGCCACTATACGTCGTGTAGCGCTGTCACTCTTACACAACTTTAATAATTTTATTTTAAGACGTGGTAGTTCTTGAGTAGATAAGGGTGGTATTACATTTATCAAATATCTTGATCCAATGTACATTTGATCAAAGAAACTGGACGACTTCATCAAATGTAATGGCTACACCAACATTTGGATCAAATATTAATGACATTAAATTAAAAATGGCGGCAGACAAGATATCGTGGACGATTTCAATGACTAACGAGTCGTACCTATATGCGCAAAAAAAATGTTTATATGAATATTTATCCTCGACTTATAATTCTTTAAGCAAATTATATTATTCTTTATCTTGAATGCCATTTCCTCTTCGCCTTTGGATCTATGGCTTCACCCAAATCTTTTTCTGTATTGTTTTTTCCTTTTTTAATTATAACATTAGGATAATAGCACCATTTAGAGATGCAATAGCAGAACATAAAGATCCTCCATGTTCCTCCATTTCCTTAAAACTACGCAAAATATTGGACACATATTGGACAAGTGTAATGAGCGTCCTTCAAACAAAATTGATCAAATATTGAACAACACAATAGGACAAAGATATTTGATAAGTGTAATACCACCCTAATGTAGATATACGGACAGACTTCGACGGTCTTTGAGCATATGGAGCGAGAGTTGAATGAGCTTACTTACTATACTTTTAGTACTAATGGATAGTTGAGAGTAAACATATTAGTTGGCGATGCGTCTGTAATTTTTAAGATGGTTTTTTTTTAAATGAAATACTGAGTGTATTTTTTTTGCCTGTATCTTTGTATAGGAGTTTTTTGTTTCCACATTCATTTTTGATCATCTAAACGAAAAGGGATATCATAATCATTTTTACATCAGTTGACTTAATTAATGTAAAAAAGATAATTACAAGTATAAAATTATGTCGATTCCCGCTGTGTGTCTATCCCTATGTATGCTTAGATTATTAAAACTACAGATTCTTGGACGATTGGGGTATGTTTACTGTATTTTTTTACGCGTAGCCTGTCCCACAGCTGGGCAAAGGCCTTCCCCAAGTCCTTCCAATATTCCATTTCTAACATTCCACTGCGTTTTTTAATGACGTTGAGTATATTCTCCTAGTCATCAATCTTTCATCGCAGTGACAAAAATAAGTGGGGCGATCCCGAGCAATGCGCGCGTGACGTTTAGACCAACGACTCTCATAACACGTGGAGTTCGCATACCGAAGAATAAATCTAAGAATTTTCATATTTTAAATGTTTCTAAAGTCTTCTCTGTTTTACAAACTAACCTCTTCCCGCGACTTTGCTCGCTTGGAAGTCGGTTATAGCTGCAAAATAAAACCTTCTATTCTTCCATCAATCTCAGATCCATTTTTCAAAAAAAAACAACCCACTCACATTCTATTAGACTGGTATGTTGGTATAGTGGTTAGTAGCCCTGACTGTTATACCAGAGGTTGTGGGTTCGATTCTCACCCACGACAAATGTTTTTGAGATGAGCACAATTATTTATTCTGCGTCTTATTTATAATACGTATGCATTTATATTTAATTTTATATTTAAGTATGTTTATCAGTTGTCTAGTGCTTAAGCCTAGACAGCGTTGGGTAAAGAAATACATTATACTATTAATCAAAAATTAGTAAAGTTTATTAACCTATAAAACCTAAATTAACAAAGAAGTAAACCGTCTTATAATCAACAAATATTTACAAAGCTTATGACAACTCGCATAGCAAACAAAAACAAGAGAACGTCGCCTAACCTCAGTACGTCACAAAGAGATGTGTGGACCAAACGTATGAGTCATGAGATTCTCTGAAACTCGACAATATTGTTCCATGATATTTACTTCATATTATTATATTGTAGTTGCCGTGGTCACCTACAATATAATAATATGTGCGGGTTAAATTAATGGTGCGGGTCACCCGAATGGTGGCGGGTAAACAACCAACAATCGCATTCCCAAAGAGGGTTAGTGTCAGGCAGGCGGCCGACTATAAAACCATAGCCAAAACATTAAGCAACATGTCTAGAAGACGTGTTGCGCCGACCCCAAGTGAAATGGGATGAGGGCAGGAAAATGATGATGAGTTGCCGTGCGGTTCTATGTATGGATGGAGAGCACGTGGTACAAGTTCAATCCCTAGCGCAGGCACCAATGTGACTTTTTCAAAGTTGTATGTACTTTCTTAATTATTCTAAGACACTACTGACAAATGGTAAAGGAAAATATAGTGAGGAATCCTGAATTCCAAATATTGGAATCTGAAATCCCCAATCCGCAGTGAACTAGCGTGAGGCCTTTGCCCAGCAGTGGGACATATGGGAACGTAGGTTTATCTACATATAATTATGTTTACTAGTGACCCGCCACAGCTACGCACGGGTGCAATACTGATGTATCCTACTAATATACATCATCGCCTTCCTGCCCTTATCCCATTTTACTTGGGTGTTTTTTTCTCTTCCATTCTCCCCTATCGGACGTAACAGTGTCAACACAGACATCATCCCCCTGCCCTTATCCCAATTATTACTTGGGGTCGGTGCAGCATGTCTTCTTCCACACGTTCCTATCTGACGTCATCTCGTAAGCAACACCCTTTGCAAAGATATCAGCTTTCACACAATCCATCCATCGTTTCTTTGGTCGTCCTCTTCCACTACATCCATCCACATTCATGTCCAGCCCAATATCAACACAGTATCAGTTCAATGTGTTTCAAGGGAAGTCAGTGTGCACGCTCAAGGGAACCCTGAAGCAGGAGCAGAAGTCCTTGGACGGCCTGGAGATCACCTACATCAGGGAGTTAGGGCCTGAAGGGATGCAGGCTATGAGTCAGTCACATAATTGTTTCATAGGTTACTGCCATAACAGGGTTATGTGGCTAGTCATCATTGTCACCCCATTGCAGTCCATTCCTGAGAACCTACTACCACTCCTTGAAAGACTTGCAGTTATGAAAGCGAGAAGCAACATTACCACGTGTAGTGCTTTGTCTAGTTGCTACAACTGCTATTATATTACTACAGGGCGTGATTTTAGGTGCTATGGACATCGGCCTCTTCTATACGGCACAGAGGTTTATTATGTGGTTCTTTGTAGATCAAACTGACGTAGTACTTATAAAATAGGCTTTGCTTAGGTGCCAAAAGTTGTGGTATTCTTTCTTACAGACGTTTTAAGTTCCAAGTTAATGACCCCTGAGTTTGTTTCGACGTTTCTTCTCAGGGTAGCCAGTTAGGAAATATTTTTTAAAGAATGACATGTAGAAGTGATAAAATTTATCCTATTTGCAGAATAAACTATTTGAATTTGAAGGCAGCCGCCAATCTCCATAATCAGTCCTCCATATATGTATAGGGGTAGTTTGTCCCACTTTCTTCATTTCTAACAGTCACATATAGACATCCCCTAGAGCTTGGCAGGCGGCCAAATGGACTAAACGCTTAAAATGTACTTATGTGAATAGAATTATTTTGATGGAAGCAGATAAAAGGTTCAAAGTTAAGTAATGCAAGACGTATGTGTGTAAAAATTCAGTAGGTTAGTATTCCAAGATTTCATAAGTATTTAAGAGCAGAACTGTTTGAAACCAATTGGGGGGGGTTGCTGAATCTGGCCGTATCATCATCATTCATTCCCCTGCCCTTATTCCAATTATTATTTAGAGTCGGCGCAGCATGTCTTCTTCCACACGTTCCTATCTGACGTCATCTCACAAGCAACGACCTTTGCAGCCACATCATCTTTCACACAATCCATCCATCGTTTCTTTGCTCGTCCTCTTCCCCTATATCCATCCACATTCATGTCCCTTTAAAGATTAATGTTTTTGAAGAAACCGAGATTCAAACTCAAAACCACAAGTTCAGCAGTCGCTATAGCAACTACTGGACCAAAGAGACTACACGACATAAACAATACATTTCAATAATTCTTTCATATAATTATGCATTCTATAGATGTTTAATTTTAATTAATTAGATAACTGACCTTGGTTGTTTTACCTGAAGGTTAGCAATTAACTTTTCTATTTTATTACTGGAATACTGACACAGATGCATTTTATATGCATTTTGTAATGTTACCTTGATATTGCTAAGTATGTATTGTAATTCAAATCAAGGCAAAATTGTTAACTTGAGACTAGATGGCGTTGTGGGAATGTTGAGAAATAATTATTTATTATTTATTACACTATCAATTACTCCTTTTTCATTCATACCATTGCTAATACAATCCATCTATTTTTTCTCTCGCCTTCCTCTCCATCCATCAACATTCATACTCATCACTCTCTTAGTCACATGAGTCTCAACCCTCCTCATCACATGTCCATACCAAGACAGACGATATCCTTTCATTTTTTCTGTAACAGGTGCTACTTTAAAACTTCCCCTTATAAACTCATCCCCTTACCTTATCCATTCTTGTCACCCCACACATAAAAAGCATCTTCAGTACACGTGAGATATATCATAAAACTATATGTCCAAAAGACAATGAAAAATCGAAGTATGTAGAAACAATGTGGGTGTAATTCAGTTAGATCCAAGACGCGTCATCTTTGAGTACCCCTTACGTCATACTCCTTAGAAACAAGCCATAATGTCCATTTTAGGCATAAAACTTAGGAAAGTAGAGGGAAGTGCTACTAATATTGAAGTCAGTAGTAATAGTTTCCGGACCGATTCTGGCCACGGCGGCTAGTGTTACTATGACACCAGTCAGCTACGCAGAACATATTATAGTGCACAAGCGTGTGCTAACACAGGTACACTCTCTGTTCCTTTACTCTCATAGCCCGATAGGACGGTAATCCGACAGTACCGGAGAGAGATCAGGCGCAGGACACACATTTAACATACCTTCCGAAACACAGAAGCTGTGATGTTTATTTCTAAACCGCACACAACATTCGAAAAGTCGGTGCGCGGTGAGTATCGAACTCGAGACCTTTGACTTAGCAGTTCTATGGTCTTACCACTGGGCTATCACAGTGCTGCCTAAGGGCACTTCCTCCAACTTTTCTTCTCAATGCTCTAAACAACGTTATTATTAATAGCCGTCTCAGAACAAATAGGTTTCCAGCAATAACTAGTTAATGTCGCCATTATGCCGACATAAACATAAACCGTTATGTTTTCATGAGCTGTGAAATCGTCGCCTGGCCTTGACTGAAACCATGTGTATTTGAAGATTTTAAACGTTTTTAAGAAAAACGAGCACCTGTCAAAAGGTTTAACCTAACCCCCTTTTGTTTGTTTTTTTGTTTTCCGCGGTAAAACGCTAATGGCTTCAACCCACGCCGAGGGCGCGGCGCGGGGATATGTCGGACTCCCACCCACTAAAAACATCCCGGGCCCGTTCTTCTACCTAAGCCAGCGTCACGAGATCGCTCGCGCATGCTCTGCAAGACCCTGGCTGAGTAACCTAACCGCCGGTATAATAGGTAACAACCTAGTTTATACGTAACCTAAGTTGTGTTCCACAGCTGGGCAAAGGTTGTCCCAATTCGTCTTCAGACTTAACGATATTCAGATTCGAACGATACCACATAACATTAAAAATAATCTAAATTGATTTAGACATACAGAAGTTACAAGTGAATAAATACACTCACACACATACATGGTCCACAGGATTCCCCGAAACATCAAAAAGAAGCACAAAAGCAATTATAAAATATCCTCAGTGGTTATTAAATGATTTTATATTTAGGGAAATTCCACAATCAATCACTTTATCAGGAAAGTTAAACTATACCTCATAATAATGTCCGGACCGATTTCGAACACGGCGGCTAGTGTTACTATGACACCAACCACCAGCTACGCGGGACATATTATAGTGCACAAGCGTGTGCGCTAACACAGGGGCACTCTCTGATCCCGCACTCTCATAACGCAATGGGACGACAATCCGACACAAAATGTAAGACCAAGCATTTTTACATGCCTTCCGAAACACGGAAGCTGTGATATTTATTTCTAAAATGCACATATTATCTAAAAAGTCGTGCTCGCCAGCCGTGGGGTTCGAACTCGACACCTTTGGCTAGGCAGTGTTACGGCGGCCTAAGCAGTCAAACTACACAGGTAAAACTACAATATACCATAGCATATTTAGCTGCTTTTTAGTATTACTCGGCGCGTATACCAAACCAGTAACTATTCATTATTTTTAGCCGCCATTAAATTAATTCTAGCACTGTTTGGTAATAACTCTGACTTTCGAGGAATAAACAGAGTGTTTCAGTTTTGTTTGTGTAACCGTTTTGCTATTGAACCTGAGTCTAGAATTCTGGACTATTTTTAAACAGGTTTTATTTTCGGACAGATTTAAATGTAGCATGTGTTTTGAAATGATGGAATCCAGTGCTTGTAGACTAGAAACATTTCTCAGACCGCTAACGCTGAAAGATTGCTTCAATGCATTAAATTGACTAGTGCAACTCACGTCACTTGTAAAAAAATCGGCCAAGTGTGAGTCGGACTTGCGTACGAAGGGTACCGTACTATAATCTAAAATAGAAAATCACGTTTGTTACAAATATTCAGGTTTCTACTTGCTTAAAAATTACGTTGGTTTTGTTGTATGGGAGCCCGGTCTGTCGGTGAATGGGGCGTGATAACAAATGGTGGGCAAAGATTTGGACAACGAAATCTAGAAGGCCGTGTATGAGATGGGCAGTTGTCATAAAACGATAACAAAATACGTAAAACTGTACACAATGCCAAAAAACTACGTCAAAACAAACGTCTTAGCAACAAATTATTCAAATATTAAAACGTCATGAAACAACAGCTGTCCATGAGTCAAACGGACAAGTTCACTGACCTTGCTATCTAGACAATCGAGTAAAATAAAGCCGATTTAGACGATAATATCGTACGAGGTGCTATACATTGACGGCGATGATTATAATGTCCGGACCGATTAGGCCACGGCGGCTATTGTTACTATGACACCAGCCAACTACACGGGAAATGTTATAGTGCACACGCATGTGCTAACACAGGTGCACTCTCTGTGCCTTTACTCTCATAGCCCGATGGGACGGCAACCCGACAAGATCGGAAAGAGATCAGGCGCAGGACACACATTTTTACGTGTCTTCCGAAACACGGAAGCTGTGATATTTATTTCTAAAAGGCACACAACATTCGAAAAGTTAGTGTGCGCCGTGGGGATGGAACTCGAGACCTTTGACTTGGCAGTCCTATGGTCTTACCACTAGGCTATCACAGCTTCAACAGCGATGATACATCACTGTTAGTAACAAAGCTGGGTAACTCCGCAATGTTTTACAATTCGTGCGATATTTCCAATTAAATAGGTCTGTAGTGGGCCGCACAAATCGCCTGTTCTGATACTGATAACAACACTCTGTTTTAGACCAGATAATAATATTATTAGAATTTAGTTAAATATCACACTACAAAACGTTTTCAAAGGCTCATTAAATATTTCTCGACATTTCCACAACGCCATCTAGTCTCAAATTAAGTATACGAGAGTAACTTGTGTTATAAGTACTAGTATAACTCATAACACAAGTTACTCTATTAGTAATATAAGTATAAGTATGTTTATCAGTTGTTTAGACAACTGATACATACATACATTTTAAGATAAATTACATCCCGACAAAAAACAAATGATTGTGTTCATCACACAAACATTTGTCCTGGGTGGGAATCGAACCCACGACCTCCAGTTTAGCAGTCAGAGTCACTAACCACTAGCCCAACAGGCCCGTAAAAGGTAATGAGAGAAATTTCGTGCGAGTAGCATTTCATTGCTTAGTCAGTGGCTGTGGTGTCAACAGTGATGTAATTTCACCGGCTATGTATTACGATGTACGAGATGTGATCTCTGCCTACCCCCAAGGGAAAGAGGCGTGACATTTATGTATGTATGTATTACGACTAAGCAATATGTCACGTCTTGTATAATGAGCCGTATGTCAGAAAATGACGAAAATTAGACTGGAGTTACATCATTTGTGTTTATAGTATTGTTGTTTTGAAATTAGCTGCTAGCTGTCTTTACAACTTTGTGTTAAATTCCGTCGAATAGACAAATTACATTTCCACAAAGTACTTGAGAGAGGCACGTTTGGAAGGAGAAAGGAGAGGTCTTTGTCTAGCATCCCGATGCTAGACAAAAACCTCTCCTTTCTCCTTCCTCCTTCACCTTCACCTTTCACCTTCCTCCTTTTTTTTATATGTATAGCCTACACAAGATCCCGATCTTGTGTAGGCTATACATATAAAAAAAAGTACTTGAGAGAAACCTGAATTTCATTCCGCGACTTCGATCGCGAAAACAAAAAAAAAATGAAATGAAAAATAGATGTTGGCCGATTCTCAGACCTACTGAAGGCATATACAAAATTTCAAGAGAATCGGTCAAGCCGTTTCGGAGGAGTATGGCAACGAAAACTGTGACACGAGAATTTTATACAATTAGACTAGCTGTTGCCCGCGACTTCGTTCGCGAAAAAAAAAAGAAAAAAATTGGGATGAAAAATAGATGTTGGCCGATTCTCAGATCTACTGAATGCATATACAAAAGGTCCAGCCGTTTCGGAGGAGTATGGCAACGAAAACTGTGACACGAGAATTTTATATATTAGATATAACTAGCTAAAAACCGCGACCTCATTCGCGAAAAAAAAGGGATGAAAATAGATGTTGGCCGATTCTCAGATCTACTGAATGCATATACAAAAGGTCCAGCCGTTTCGGAGGAGTATGGCAACGAAAACTGTGACACGAGAATTTTATATATTAGATATAACTAGCTAAAAACCGCGACCTCATTCGCGAAAAAAAAAGGATGAAAATAGATGTTGGTCGATTCTCAGACCAACTAAATATGCGTACAAAAATTTGATGAAAATCGTTCGAGCCGTTTCGGAGTAGTACGGTAACTAACATTGTGACACGGGAATTTTATATACAAGAAGATAAAGATGATATAAAATAAATATATCTATGCAAAAAGGGCATTAAACTAAGCCGGATGATGGGAAATCTCGATTACAGTGTATTTCCCGCGCGTACCTACTAGGGTGTAACACGGTACTCAATGGTAATGTCAGATGCTAATCACAACATGCATATTCTGTGTAATTAATTGAAAATGAAACGCAATGTATCACAGGTTCAGTGAACTTTTGAAACATTGTCCATAATAGAGTTGGAACTATCAATTGCAAAAACATCGAAAAAAGCAACTTGTCGGGTCTGTTGGTCTAGTGGTTGGTGGCCCTGACTGCTGTACCGGAGGTCGTGGGTGCGATTCCCACCCATGACAAATGTTTGTGTGATGAGTAGATCATTTGTTCTGTGTCTGAGCAGAAATATCTTTTTTTTTTGCGAATAAGACCCGTTTGTTGTCTAAAACATGCGTATAAAACGCGAAATATTAAAAACATTAACCACTAGACCAATAGGCCTGTTAAATATATTACGACTACCTACGACTCTCAAATAACTAGGTTTTATAATTTCCAAAATCGATGTCAGTACATTACAACGTCACGAACACACAAACTACACCACTTTTACTGAATTAAGATAGATAAGTATTAACGCACCTTTTGTCTTGCACTCAACATCTTCATAACACATTACGTATATACAACAATAAGTACTAAACTAATTTGTAAGTATCGAAGACTTCTATTAAAGTGTTCGCGTGATTCCAAATCGTTGGGAATAACCTTGCATGTTTAGTATTAAGGTGAGTTTCCACCAATGGATTGTATAGCGAGATATATGTTTAGAAACAATAGAATCTTAAAAGTTAATTGACAGAGTTAGGACTAAGTAATAAATCAATAAACCTATAATTAGTGGCCTACATCTGCAGTCAAAAGTCACAGCTAAAAAGGCGTTTTTCTCTGGAGTTTTTTAAGGTGCCATAGACTAACAGTTAAATTTATCGTGAGAAAACATGGATGGATGGAAACCAAACATTAGAATGTGAAATTGCTAGTCTTATGCCACGAAGTCGCCCGCCTGGAATTAACATTAACCTGTTTTTACGCGGTCGGTTAATAAGTAGCCTACGTATTAATCCAGCTAACACAACACCACATGTTCATCCAAATTGGTTCACTCCTTTTAAGAGTAATAAACACCCATCCATCCATACTCACAAACTTCCGCGATTATAATATAAGTAGGATACATAACCTTCTTTTGTTTTTATGACACCTCCCACAATTTAATCCTAGTGTCGCCATGTAGCGGGGATTTCACAAACTTTCAAATCACATGCACAAATGCTGTTCATAAATTAATTTTATACCTTATTGTACATTGTAAAGGTAGGTAGTAAATTCTAGGTATAAAGTAGTCTAGACTACAGACAGGCTGAAATAGGTTAATGCCCTGTGTGTCTGCGCTTTAAGGGGCTGTGCTAACGTGGACACTCTTGTATCGGAAACTAGCTACCGATGTAAATAAATAAAAATAAGACTTACACACAACGCCATCTAGTCTCAAACTAAGCAGAGCTTGTATTATGAGTACTAGACAACTGATAAACATAATTATATACTTCTAAATACATACAGACTAGATAAATTACACCCAGACACAGGGCAAATGATCGTGCTGATCACACAAACATTTGTCCTGGGTGGGAATCGGAGCTATAAGCTCAAGTTATTCTAGTGTTTTGTAAAGGTCCTTCCTCCTCTTCATTATTTTTTTCGCAAATGTAGACCAAAAGGTGTAGACAATGTAACATCGCATTATAATAGAAAACTTCAAATGTATAGGAATGACAATCCTTGTCGACAAGTGACGTGACTGTGACTTGTCATGCGGAGAAAAGAGGATCACGTGGTAAGGAAGCTGCTGGACATGAATGTGGATGGATATAGGGGAAGAGGACGACCAAATAAACGATGGATGGATTGTGAAAGATGATATAGATGCAAAGGGTGTTGCTTGCGAGATGACGTCAGATAGGAACGTGTGGAAGAAGAAGACATGCTGCGTCGACCACAAGTAATAATTGGGATAAGGGCAGGGGAATGATGAAGTAACGTGATTGTGACTTCAATACATTGGAACGTACAACGTTAGCGTGAGGAGACATGTAACTTGTCTAGACTCTGTGATTTAAAAACTTGAGTTCATCGTCATCTACGTCTCAGTCTACCACGTAATTTAAATGTATATAATACCTACGTATGACAAATAACCCACTTTTGATTATGACAAAACAATTGTGTAACACAAACTTTCCTGTTTATGTTTATATAAATAAAACAACAATAATACGTATTAACAAAAGGAATTCACGATCGTCACATGTTTCTAAAGCGATTCGCATAATTTTATGGTGACGTAAATTATTTTAGTAGTAGTTTTCCATTTTTATAATAAATTAAGACAGAGTACTAACTATTTACGTCATTAAATTTCTGACGCGCAGTCTTATTATGGGGTAGGTACTGTGATAGCCTAGTGGTATGACCGTAGGACTGCCAAGTCAAAGGTCTCGAGTTCGATCCCTACGGCGCGCACCGACTTTTCGTATGTTGTGTGCGTTTTAACATACTTATATACTTCTAAATACATACATACTATAAATAATTTACACCTAGACACAGAACAAATGATCGTGCTCATCACACAAACATTTGTCCTGGGTGGGGATCGAACTCACGACCTCCGCTATAGCAGTCAGGGCCACTAACCACTAGACCAACAGGCCTGTCAAAGTAATACCGCATAGTGTGAACTTAGGTTAACAATTATAATCATAATCAAACGGTGTTGGTATCGCCACATCGCACTGGCTTGGTATCGCTTGATCGCCCAATAATTACACGCTTGTGTACACGTAGTAATACGACGTTATTAACTTGTATTAATCTTATTTAAAACACTGAAGCTGTGATAGCCTAGTGGTAGGACCACAGGACTGCCAAGACAAAGGTCTGGAGTTCAATCCCCAAGCGTGTATCGACTTTCGAAAATGTAGGTAATGTAAATCTTTCTCCAGTCGTGTCAAATTGCCGTAACATCGGGCTATGAGAGTAAAGGAACAGAGAGTGCAGCTGTGTTAGCACACGCTTGTGCACTATAATATAAACCTGCTCAGGACCGTTGTATTTATTCTACAATCTTAGTATATTTACTATACTATCTCAATAATAATAATATTCCATGACTTTCACACAGCGCCATCTAGTCTCAAACTAAGCAGAGCTTGTATGAGTACTAGACAACAGATATACATACTTCTACCCAGACAGAAAACAAATGACCGTGCCCATCACACAAATATTTGTCCTGGAATCGAACACAAGACCTCTGATATAGCAGTCAGGGCCACTAAACACTAGACCAACAGCCCGGTAAATCGCATGACAGTTCAGTTCATAATGTCATATTACATATTTACATATAATTTATATTAGTATAACCTTCATATAAGTATGGTAATTGAATATAACAGCCACTTATCACCTGACTTAGTAAGAAATATGATTAACTGTAAACATTTGAGACCACGTGAGGTAAAGAAGGTGCTGGACATGAATGTGGATGGATATAGGGGAAGAGGAAAACCAAAGTAACGATGGAAGGATTGTGTGAAAGATGATATGGATGCAAAGAGTGTGACTTGCGAGATGACGTCAGATAGAAATGAGTGGAAGGAGAAAACATGCTGTGACGACCTCAAATAATAATTGGGATAAGGGCAGGGGAATGATGATTTGAGACAACATGACTTCCAACGCAAACCTAGTAGGCAGTTCGGTCCCAGTGGCTGTAGATAAGTTTGGGGCTATAAGGATCTTTTGTCACGTGGCCGAAATCGGAACTAACGCCGTCATATTATATGAAAAGCCATCACTTTTGACAGACAGTTGAGTTGATTCTCGTTGCGAATATGCACAACAACGCCCTCATGTTAATGTCATTGAGGTACCAGTGTTAATCCTTGCCAAATTCATTCAAATCTGCTCCAGCCGTTTGAGCATGAAAGAGTAACAAACATTCTCGTAAAAAACTTTTGCGTTACAAATCCTGCTAATACCTATTATAAATGCGAAAGATTGTACAGATGGATATTTGTAACTCTTTTACGCTTAAACAGCTAATTCAATTTAGATGAAATTTTATATGGATTAGCTGACACCCTGGATTATCACATAGGCTACTTTTAAGTAGGGACGTAAAAATGTGGGTCCTGCGTCTGTCGTCCCTATCGTCTCTCTCCGGTCGTGTCGGAATGCCGTCCCATCGCGCTATGAGAGTAAAGGAACAGAGAGTGCACCTGTGTTAGCACACACTTGTGCACTATAATATGTCCCGCGTAGCTGGCTGGTGTCATAGTAACACTAGCCGCCGTGTCCGAAATCGGTCCGCACCTTATTACTTTGTCAACTGCTTTAAAAGCTGTAATATTTTTCCAGCTATAACCAAAATTCGTGCAGACGAAGTTGCGGGCAACAGCTAGTTGCTAAAGTAATGTTACAGTCTATAGCTACCTATTTGACCTTCAAAACATATTTAATATAAGTATATTAGGTAATAAGTCCAATACGATTAGAATTAGCAATACCGTATTAAAATAATCGGACGTAGACCCGATTGTACTTAGCAACTGAGTCCAAATACATCGATTATGTATTGTTTAATCATTATAATTATATCTCTTAATTATGGGCAATGATTAATTACTGATAATAATCATTTATTGTATTAACAATACTAGTTTTGTTGTTATGTCGACTTAAAATAAGTGTCAAGTTCAATCAGACTGGAATATGAAAGTGCAACTTTGGAATAAGTATTATTTTAATTCATTGTTTTGTTGATACTTCAAAACACGTGTGAACTACGAATTCGTTTATTAATTTTTGTAATCTATTCCCAACATTTTAATTTAAATAACATTTTAACATAATAATATGATATTTTGTTACATTTTGATTGTGCGAATCCGGCCGGACAGATATTTTGATACATATAACCTTTACTCATTTTACTCATTAAATCATAAAACATTAATTAAATTTAAATATCTATACTAAAAATATATTTAAACTGACTAACTATATTATAATAGTTATGTCCCATAAACGAATAAAATCTGTCAAGAAAGAGGTTAGGTCCAATTTCAACAATTGATTTCTTTATTCTATCTTTCAAACCAATTAAACATCATATTTAATTTATAATTTTAGTAATTATAACGTACCAGTAAGTTTCTTATATCTCTGTTTTGGCATTTTTACACTTATTATCACAAACTGCACTTATAATATATCAATACTCAATGGCAAGCTAATAAGAAATGTAAGGAATGATATTTGACATTAAAGTGTCATTAATATTCATAACTACCCGCAATTTTACAATATATTTATGAAGATTTTAAATTTGAGTAATAGGCTTTTTAGCTTTTTGTAGTTATTACTTGCATTAATAATATTAATGCGATTCCGGTATCATTAAATTGTTTTGTTTTCTTTGGAATAAAATGACAAATCACAGCGCGCCCGGTCATTTGATGATTTCCCATGAAAAAAATAAAATAAAGATTTCCGCGAGGACTGGGTCGAAGCAGCCCAAGATAGGGAATCGTGAAAGGACTTAAGGGAGACTTTTGCCCAGTAGTGGGACACTATAGGCTAGGGAAAAAAAATCACATTCAATTTTTTTTTTAAACGACTCCTGCTCTAAGGAATTTAATCCTTGTATCGCGTGGGGTTTCACTGACATTCAATTCACATGGCCAAAGACACCCAGGCTAAAAACAAGCTTTTGTGGATCGCACAAATTCTTGTCCTACGACAGGTCCCGCACAGTGGTAATTGGCGTGGTGAGCTATACCACTCGGCTATACGTACAGTCAAGATCTCGCTACTCAACAATCTCTGACCACCACTCAACCAAAAAGAGACAACAAATTATACCATTAAAAATAAACAAGAGTATGACTTGCGGGATGACGTCAGATAGGAACGTGTGGAAGAAGAAGACATGCTGCGCCGACTCCAAATAATAATTGGGATAAGGGCAGGGGAATGATGATGAATAAAAAAGAACAACCAACCTTTTTTCGACGACTTTGCGGCGACCACGCCATCGTGTTGTTGAGCCGGTACAATTAACACCTGGTTTTCCCCCAATAGCTTATCTTCCGCGCCATCATCCTTCTCTTCAATCTTCAACTTGACAGGTGACGCCATCTTGTATTAGTTACCAATTGTCATAATATATAGTACGAAACGTACGGATTGGAATGTATATATATTTCTAGTCAATAGTATATGTTTCTACATAGCTTGTAGGTTCAGTCTTGTTTTAATTGGCTCGTTTTAATCTGTAACAAAAGAGAAAAAGTATTAATATTTATAGTAATGTTGTAAAGATAAAAAAGTGCGCTCCGAGAAGCCTGTAAAAAATTTACAGGACTTGTATCCTACTAATATTATAAACGCGTTTTTAATTATGGCTGGATGTTCGTTATTCTTCCATGCTTAAATGCTATTATTAGCTAGACACCCTTTTTTTGTATCCCAGTGGACATCCTCATGGACTGTCCTTCATCGAGTAGTTAACGGGTGCCGGAATTTTACCGGCTAAAACCACTGGAGCGTCCACATCTGCCTATGGCCGAGGGCACGGGATTTGCTTTTGCATTCGGATTAACACAGGCTTTTACTCGACGGTGAAATGCCGTGACATTTATTTAAAAAAAAACTATTAAACTAACAGGCCCATCAAAAGTTCCGTTTTAGACACATGTGTAACTGGCATTTCAACCAATAGAATCATTGTTTTGTTATCCAGGGCGAAGAGCTAATAAGTTCAAGCCACGCCGAAGGCATAGCGTGGCGATTTTTTGGGCCCTCGCCGCCTAAAAACACCCCGAGCCCTTCTACTACTTAAGCCAAAATCACGGAATTGCGGAACTCTGGCTGATCGCTATATTTACCTAACCTTTTTTTTCGTGGAAAATCATCAAATGACCCCGTCGCTGTGGGTGCAGCGGGAGGGAGTGTCAGACTGTTACTGACTAAAACCTACTATGTTCCTCCTGGAGCCCTTTAGGTGCCGGGGTCGCGGTAACTCTCGCGAACATCCCGCAGCCCCGGCAGATATTTACCTAACCTTACACAGACTTGTTTATAAAACCTCAGTTCAACATGAACCAAATTTACATCATACATGACAATAGTCCAAACAAATACTTATTTAACCTTGACTATATACGTACAATCTAGCCATTCTACAAATCTGCCGTGGAACATTGATTACAGATTCTCCACACTAAGATATGACGGCTGTGTAGCTTTCTAACGATTTCGTTCGCACATTGTTGATTGGTGCTAGATAGTGAATTGTTTTTATTCTTTCAACGCTCAAACCTTACTTAAATTGTTAGATGTCTGTGCCCAGCAGTGAGATGTTTATAGGCTGGTAGTATTGTTATATTAGCATTTGAAGCTGTGATAGCTTAGTGGCAAGACCGTAGGACTGGTAAGTCAGAGGTCTTGAGTTCGATCCACACGTCGCGCACCGACTTTTCGAATGTTGTGTGTGTTTAAGAAATAAATATCACAGCTTCCGCATTTCGGAAGGCGCGTAAAAATGTGGGTCCTGCGCCTGATCTCTCTCCGGTCGTGTCGGATTGCCGTCCCATCAGGCTATGAGAGTAAAGGAACAGAGAGTGCACCTGTGTTAGCACACGCTTGTGCATTATATGTCCCGCGTAACTGGCTGGTGTCATAGTAACACTGGCCGCGTGGCTGACATCGGTCCGGACATTATTCAGTTGGGTTCTACCTGGCCTGCTAGCCAGCTGTGGCATTAGCTTTAAAATACGCCCCTCGTTAGTCAGAGCTGGTAGTCACACAGCCTTAGAACTACTGACAAAAACTTGTCTACCGTTAATAATTACTTAATTTTTCGACTCAACGGTTACTTTGTTTCCTTATTAAGCAGAATTAGCTTTGATTAGTCATTTAAAGCATTCGGTGGGATTTATTTCGGTAAGCGGAATTTAAAGGTTACATTCGACCCGCCCGAGCTTTGCAAAAGTGAAATACTGATGTATTATACATATAAATCTTCCTCTTGAATCACTCTATCGATTTAAACGCGCTTCAAAATCCGTTGCGTAGTATTAAAGATTTAAACGGACATTCAGACAGACAACGACTATGTTTTATACTATGTAGTGATATGGTGATAAGAAAAAGTTGTAAGAGCAGAAGGCTACATCTTTTAACACAAAATCTTTACAGTTGTGGAAGAAAGACCAGCCCTACGCCGTGTAGTACCCACTCACGCTTCCACAACCGCAATAGTACTATAAAACGTATTGATCAGCCCTCAGATGATATGGCTGCAAAGAGTGTTGTTCGCGAGATGACGTCAGATAGGAACGTGTGGAAGAAGAAGACATGCTGCGCCGACACCAAATAATAGTTGGGATAAGGGCAGGGGGATGATGATGATGATGTATGTACTCCTTCAGAACCAAATCCATCACAAGGTAGCCTGTAAGAGATCGCTCTTAGCGATACGACCGCCCATTGTGGCACCATGTAACTTTTACTTTCGTCAAATCTGTTTTTCATTTGGTGTGCAATAAAGAATATTCTATCTATCTATCTATGATGATGGTCGACCCTCAGATGTCGATAATCCCTCTTTCATAAGTAAAAGCCCTTTTATTTACTTCAGTAAAACCTTTCAGAAGCTTATGTATAGGTATCATATTACTTTATTACAAAGAACGACGTCCTGTCTGACCTTTACAAACTATTTACTGTGTCTAATATGGTCTCTATTAAGTAAGTTTTGTTTCTGCTCGTCGTAAGAAAGTAATTTTCTGCCTAGTCTTTTCGTAAGGCATATTGGGGTTAAATCAATATAGCTAGGGATAAAGGCAGGCGGTATTACTTTTTCTGATACGTATTTTTTTTTCCTAAGCGCCTCCCGCAGTAATGGATTTAAATAAATAAATAATAAATGTTTCTCAACATTCCCACAACGCTATCTAGTCTCAAATTAAGTAACTTGTGTTTTGAGTACTAGATAACTGATAAACATATTCATATATTATATTTCTAAGTACATACAATTTATAGATAAATTACACTTAGACACAAAACAAATGATTGTGCTCATCACACAAATATTTGTCCTGGGTAAGGATTAAACTCACGAATGTTTTTAATACACTTTTAAAAAACATTAAAATTTTGCATGCCGTAACTGCCGTAAGGCAGAATGTAATTCTTTTATCATATCATAACATATCAATGTATTACATAAATTCTAAGCAAATAAATAAGTCTATTCTTTGTATGTACCGTGCGGCGTGCACGGCTTAACTTTTACTATGATATAGATTATACAGCTTTTACATAGCAACAAAAACTAATATATTTACTCATAGTTCTGACACACAAATATTAGCTTTAGATAAATATTTGATCAACTATAATCTCTCTATTCACGCGTTTACCACGCAGATTTGAGCACACCAAAAACACGTGGATTCGTACAGTTATCAACAAAAGTTGATGAACACGAGAGCCTAGACGAATGCCGGGGCTGCGGGATGTTCGTAAGAGTTACCGCGACCCTTGCACTCAAAGGGCTCTAGGAGGAACATAGTGGGTTTTAGTCAGTAACAGTCTGACACTCCCTCCCGCTGCACCCACAGCGGACGGGGGCATTTGATGATTTCCCACGAAAGAGAAAAATATGGCCTAGGCGATATTACATAGTTTTAGGAAACAAATAAAAAACTTCAAATGTATAGGAATGACATTCCTTGTCGACGCGTGACGTGACTGTGACTTGTCAGTTCAATACATTGGAGCGTACAGCGTTAGCGTGAGGAGACATGTGAGTTGTCTTCTGGCGCAGCTGTGTTCAAACATTTGTCGAGATTACAACGAAAGGGATGACTTATCCCCACGCCGTTTGAAGTACTAATCGAGGAGGCCTTTGCCCAGCTGTGGGATATCAGACAGGATACATAAAAAAAGAATATCTTAGCTGGCCTACGACCGCTTTAAACAGTCACCAAGTTGTACATCAAACATACGACATCACCTAAACTTAACGAAAACAGTAACAATGTAGACACAGTTTCATTCATACAAAAACGCACAAATTATTTGCCCGTTTAGATAAGTTCAACACCACGATACGTTGAAGATAAAATGATAACTCAAAGATTGCTTTAATCTCTAGGTGTGAATATAATGGGTATATAATGACAGTAATACTTGAGATAAAGTCTTACGACTGTTGATAGTACTAAGCTAAGAGTGTTGACTTGATAAATTGGGTCATAATGTGATGAAAGAAATGAGTTTTTAGTGTAAATTTGTAGTTTAAAACAGCTCCTGTAGATACGTTGAATTTTTCAAAGATTATTGAAGTGTTTGAAATGTATGGATGCCGTCCAACGTGGACTGCAACGGGCTGATGATGATGATGATAAGATGATGATGTATGGATGGCTTGTTGTTATATTTCGAGTAGGCCTTTTCAGGCACTTACAAAACATTGCTGACTTCTCGTCCCCCGCACTAAGGAATTTAATCCTTGTATCGCAGGGAGTTTCACAGACATTTAAAGCACATGCACAAAGACACCCAGATTCACAACAAGTCTTTGTGGACCTAACGAATTCTTGTCCCACGCGGGGATCGAACACGTGATACGTCGCATACAGTGGTAATAGACATGGTGACATACCACTCGGCTATCCGTGCAGTCAATATTTTTGTGTTTTTTGTACTCAAACATCATATAATGCAGTACGTATGAATAAAAACACGTAATTTATTATCATGTAACTTTAACAGTCTTCTATTGACCAACGCCCATCACTTTATTAACTATGCAAATTTGATTAATGTAAAAACTAAACACTTATTGTAATATCGTACGGTGCATTTAGCAATTAATTATTACGTAGTATTAAAACAAAGTCGCTTAGCGCGTCTGTCCGTCCCTATATTTTCTGGCCTGTTGGTCTAGTGGTTAGTGGCTCTGACTGCTATACCAGAGGTCGTGGGTTCAATCCCCACCTAGGACAAATGTTTGTGTGATGAGCACGATCATTTGTTCTGTGTTTGGATGTAATTTATCTATAATATGTATGTATTTAGAAGTATATAAGTATGTTTATCAGTTGTCTAGTACTCATAATACAGGCTCTGCTTAATTTGAGACTAGACGGCGTTGTGTGAAGGCCGTGGAATATACATAATATTAGTATTAATATTATAGATACATAAAAATTACTTATTAAAAGATCCATCAACATCATATCATCATTCCCCTGCCCTTATCCCAATTATTGTTTGGGGTCGGCGCAACACGTCTTCTAGACGTGTTGCTTAATGTTTTGGCTATGGTTTTATAGTCGGCCGCCTGCCTGACACTAACCCTCTTTGGGAATGCGATTGTTGGTTGTTTACCCGCCACCATTCGGGTGACCCACTGTGCTTGGTACAGTGCACTGGGTCTTAAGGTCCATTAGTCGCCTTTTACGACACCCAGTGGAGGATATGGGGTGGTGCTATTCTTTATATCCGGACACCACACGGATTTGAAAGATCCATCAACATAGTATAAAAAGTCGCTTCCCGCTGTCCGTCCCTTTGTACGCCTAGATCTTTAAAACCATGCAATGGATTTTGATGCGGTTTTTTTTCGAGAAATATTTCAAGACAAAGGTTTATATGTATCATCATCAGTATTGCACCCGTGAGAAGGCGTGGCGGGTTGTTAGTAAATTATATAATTATGAGAGTCCAAGGATATACCGAGGGTGTGGCGATCAACGCATATAATGTTGATAGTACAACCAGTGGGACAGTTACAGGCCGATATACTGATAAGTGTATCTTATCTATGAATGCAAGATAAACAAATCGATATTTCTAAGTAATCACCACATAATTGTGTTTATTATTATTTCTGTTTGCGAGGATTATATCATTTACTGAACTGATGAAGCTGTGATAGGCTAGCGGTAAGACCATAAAACTGCCTAGTCAAAGACCTCGAGTTCGATCCTCATGAGGCGCACCGACTTTACGAATGTTGTGTGCGGTTTAGAAATAAATATCACAGTTTCCGTGTTTCAGAAAGCATGTAAAAATGTGGGTCCTGCGCCTGATCTCTCTCAGGTCGTGTCGGATTGCCGTCCCATCGCGCTATGAGAGAACCGTTTGAGCGTAAAAGAGTAACAAATATCCATACATACTTACAAACTTTCGCGTTCATAATATTAGCAGGATATATTAAAGTAAATCTCTTTATTAGATTAACACGCCAGATGGTCACATAACTCGATAATTGGATATGTACTAACGAAACTTCCTAGGTCATTATTAGTTACAGCATTGTAGGAAAACGCGCTAAATAATAGATCTGACTCCATGTTAACACAAACTAAACCATTTTCCTTTTATGCATGCACTAGTCGATCTAGTCATAATTACATAATCAGCCTAGATTCGTTTTATAGCTGTGTTGGTGTCGGTTTCCAGTGTCATTGCACCGAACAACGTATGTCACAGAGCGACTGCCTATCTGACCTCCACAACCCATGTTACTGGGTAACACAGGGTCCCATAGTGAGACTGCGCGTCAGAATTGCATACGTTGCGATCCCGGGACTCTAGCTTAGGTAGTAGAAGAGGTCCGGGGTGTTTTTTGTCGGTGGGAGTCCGACATATTCCCACACCGTGCCTTTGGCTTTGGGCTAAAGTCATTAGTGTTTCATCTCGGAAAAAAATATTTTTTCTGGGTGGGAATCGAATCCAGTTTAGCAGTCAGGGTTACTAACCACTAGACCAACAAGCCCTTCTATGAGCGTCATCCGACGTATGCAAACTAGCGATTCCATTTACGCATGAACCTTGAAAAGCACTGCCCTAAACCGACGGGCGTGTATGAAGCAATTGATGAGTGTGGATGAAGCTAAAGTGGTATGCCAGGATCGTAGCAAATGGAAAGATGTGATCTCTGCCTACCCCAAGGGAAAGAGGCGTGACGTTTATGTATGTATGTAAAAACTTGATCCATCAACCCAAACGGTTTACATTTACTAAGTCTCTATCAGGAAACCTAGATGCCAGTTACGTATTATACAAACGTAATTACAATGTAACGTAAGTACGTAAGTTTATATGTATTACATAACATGGTTTATCTGGATTCTATCTGCATTATTACATAATATATGCAGCTAATACATAATCACGGCATGATCAATATGTAAATTAACAAGTAGGGGCTTAGCGCCATCTCTTTAAGCAAGACCACAACATAATAAATATAATATCATTTTATCTCCAATAGTTTTGCTAACTTGGGCCGTCTATGTCAGTTCTTGCATAGAGCAGGGGTGGATGGCCCTTGGTAGGTGCTCCATCACATTTTAGATTAAAGTTCTCAACAAGGCCTCTGCATGTTGGACCTGTGTCCCCGTGTAAGCCTCCAAAAAGGACTGGGTTTCTTCCCTTGAAATTAGCCCGTGAATTAAAAGAAATACAGTATGAAGTCTTCATAAGGGGCGCAACGCGAGTTGTGTCTACGCTATCGGATCGTGGCATGATACAGTCTCGAGCGTGTCGCAGTGACAAAAAGACGGTGTATGTAATTGAAATGCTGTAGGCCTAAGAAAATTATAAATTATTACGTACAAGCTGTTGCCCGCGACTTCGCCTGCGCGAATGTCAGTTATAGCCGTAAAAACATTACCCACTTCTGACTTTTTCTGACATTACCCAATTCTTCTATATCGAACGCAATTATTATAACTCTCCAACAATGAGAAGTTAAGTTACCTGTAATGATAGATTTAAGTTTTTAGTAAATAAATAAATAAATAAATTATCGCTATACACTAAACTTAACAAAATGTCTACTAAAACTTTCCTTGGGATCAACTCTATACATTGGTGAAAACAGCATGAAAATCGGTGCAGTAGTTTTTGAGTTTATCGCGGACAGGCAAACAGACACGGCTAAAGACTTTGTTTTATAATATGTAGTGATATCAATTGTTACGTCACGCATAAGACTAGAATGTATGAGAGCAAAACAGATACATTTCTAAGTATTTCCTACAATATTATTCATCCGTTACATTTCCATTGAAATCGCTTTGTTTACATTATACTTGCCTATTGTTATTTAATGAACACAATTATAATAAACACGTGACTAAGAAGCGTATTACTATAACTTGTAATCATTTTATATTATACAATGACTTATGAGAAGTATAATGAATGTATCATCATTCCCCTGCCCTTATCCCAATTATTATTTGGGGTCGGCGCAGCATGTCTTCTTCCACACGTTCCTATCTGACGTCATCTCGCAAGTCACACTCTTTGCAGCCATATCATCTTTCACACAATCCAACCATCGTCCAGTGATTTCATTTATTTATCCATAAATAAATGAAATCACTGTTTCCGTTCGGGAGTTATAATGCCACAAACAGACAGACACATCAAACTTATAACACCTCTCTTTTTGCGTCAGGGCAAAAAAAGCATTGGAGCGTTCAGCGTTAGCGCTTGGAAAAACGTAACTTGTCTACAAATCATTCAAAATACGGGCCTAGGGCCTAAGTAACAACCTAATGACCTAGTAGTGTGTAATATATTGTGTTCGAATAATAAATCAAACGACGTTCCGTTACTCGTGGACAACGAGTACCGATAATTGTACCTGACATTGATACTAATACAGGGCTGACTCAAGTAAGTTATCGATAGTATTATAATAGCTAAATTGAAGAGGATAGCGTAGTGGTAAGACAAGGACTGCCAAGTCAAAAGGTCTCGAGTTCGATCTCCACGGCACGCACTGAGTTTTCGTGTGTTGTGTGCGTTTTAGAAATAAATATCACAGCTTCCGTGTTTCGGAAGGCACGTAAAAATGTGGTGCCTGCGCCTGATCTCTCTCTGGTCGTGTCGGATTGCCGTCTCATCGGGCTATGAGAGTAAAGGAATAGAGAGTACACCTGTGTTAGCACACGCTTGTGCATATAGTATGTCCCGAAAACTGGCTGGTGTCATAGTAACACTGGCTGCAGTGGCCAAAATCGATCCGGACATTATTATTTGTTAAATTATACGGTTTATTCACGCGTATGTATCGGGATAGCGCGTCTAGTTTCGGCCCCAGCCGGAGTCCTTAATCATGAGCTGACGCAACGGAAGACAAGCGACCACATGAGTAAACTGTATTAATTAACAATAATAAATCTGCCTCACGAAAATTGTTATCAGTATCATATTTATTGTTATTGTAAACAAGTTTATTATGACTAATCATATTTTAAATGTTGTTTGTTTATTTGATGTAACGATTTATCAGGATAGCTTGACTAGTTTCGTACCGGAATGCTCAATCATGAGCTGATGCGGAAATGTAAAATTTACCTTCTTGGAAAAGTTTTAGATATTTGTATACAAGTTTTGATGTGACTCTGATAACTTTGCACGCCAAGCCTAGTATTTTTTATACTTTTTTCACAATTGATTTTGCTTGAACGCAGAAAACCATTTTCGTGCGCTGAACTGATATTTAAATATGACCGGCATTGACTGGGAACTGTTTAAACATAATGCTGCACTGACTGCACGGATAGCCGAGTGGTATAGGTCACCACGCCAATTACCACCATACCGTTCGATCCCCGCGTAGGACAAGAATTTGTTCTGTCGGAGTCTGGATGTATTTGTGTATGTGAATTGAATGTCTGTGAAACCCACCGCGATACAAGGATTCAATACCTTAGTAAGGGAGTCGTTTAAAAAGAAAAGCAAATAAAACAAAGAATGCTCAAAACCTTACTTAATATCGGCATTGACAACCCTGGTGCCGCGCCATTGATTCGCAATGAAGTTATCCTCAACCATGTTCCATTTACAGCTAACAGGTGGTCGGTCGTGACGCGACTATTTCTAATTAACTACACTAATTAACTTGAATCGAATCTGAATTGAACTTAGCTTCAACTTCAAAGCGGTGCCCATTTGATCGACTTCGTTTGAGCAAGTTTCGAAGGAGCCTAATACTACTACTCCTTAACATAAAAGTACCAGCTTATTTATGTCCCACTGCTGGCCACAGGTCTCTTCCTGTATAGGAAAGGTTTGAGCATTGATCACCACGCTTACTTACTGCGGATTGACGATTTCAGATTTCAATATTTGGAATCCAAGTTTCCTCACGACTTTTTCCTTTACTTTTTTGTCAGTATAACATTCCGGCTTGACCGATTCTCCAAAAAATTTGTGAGCGTATTGAGTAGTCTGAAGAGGGAAGAGGACGACCAAAGAAACGATGGATGGATTGTGTGAAAGATGATATGGCTGCAAAGAGTGTTGCTTGCGAGGAACGTGTGGAAGAAGAAGACATGCTGCGCTGACCCCAAATAACAATTAGGATAAGGGCAGGGGAATGATGATTAAGTCTGAAAATTTGGCCAACATCTATTTTTCATTCAATTTTTTTTTTAGTTGTGGAAAGCCCCGTATGAAATCGTGGGCTACAGTAAGTCTCTTTATCATCATCATCTTCCTGCCCTTATCCCATTTCACTTGGGGTCGGCGCAAAACGTTTTTTTCTTCCATTCTCCTCTATCAGACGTCACACTATCATTTACTCCTTTTAGTCTCTTCATAATATTAATCCAAATGGAACAATGGTACCGCCAAAAAATCCATAAACATTTTAAAAGCCATGCATTAGTAACGAGGGCACTAACCACTATCATCTGATACGTCACAGCTTATCACGGGCCTGGCAAATAGCTGTAAACAAGGCTGTTTACCTAAAGGATGAATTACTATTTAGTTTCCGCATAACTGGTATTTAATTCTATGCTTCGTTTATAATACTGCACGGATAGCTGAGTAGTATAGGTCATTACGCCAATTACCATTGTACGCGAGGTGTCGCGGGCTCGATCCCCGCGTAAGACAAGAATTTGTGAGATCCACAGATGCTTATTCTGAGTCTGAGTGTCTTTGTGCATGTGAATTGAATGTTTGTGAAAGCCCTCGCGATACAAGAATTAAATTTACTAGTACGGAAGTCGTTATAAAAAAAGAAAGAAAAATATGATACTAGAGACGATGCAGTCTTTTCCTTCAACTCAAATGCATTCTTCCTTAAGTTGGCTGAAGATTTTTGACGTAACTTAATCACTATTAATGCTTACTTAAAATCGGGATAGCCCGACTAGTTTCGGACCCAACCGGACTCCTTAATCATGAGCTGACGCGACGGCGGGGTGCGAGTCAGGAATTAACTCCCCAATTATTGGTTGTATCATTTAAGTATGTAATAATATTAGCTTAAGACGCGGCGGTAGCCTTAGCTATCCGTACAGTCTAAACAAAAGCCTTGCAAAATTCGCACAATTTCGAAAAAGCCGTTACCAAATACCAAGGGCGTGATGCAATCTGCAAATGCAGTGGTATTGGAATCGACCTCTACACGAATCCGGTTTATTTACGTATAAATAAACTGCATAACAAACGTAAAAATACATACATTTTATGGAGATACGAAATAAATAAATAATACACCCGTAGATATTATTAGTTAATTTTTACGCTGTAATTTTTTTTTTTAACTTTGGAGTAGTCCGTGTGGTGTCCGGATATAAAGAATAGCACCACCCCATATCCTCCACTGGGTGTCGTAAAAGGCGACTTATGGACCTTAAGACCCAGTGCACTGTACCAAGCACCTTGGGTCACCCGAATAGTGGCGGGTAAACAACCAACAATCGCATTCCCAAAGAGGGTTAGTGTCAGGCAGGCGGCCGACTATAAAACCATAGCCAAAACTTTAAGCAACATGTCTAGAAGACGTGTTGCGCCGACCCCAAGAGAAATGGGATAAGGGCAGGAAGATGAAATAAACTGCATAACAGACGTAAAAACACATACATTTTTATACGATATGAAATAAAATATTCGGTACACCCGTATTATTTGGTTAATTTTTACGCGAAAAATCCTACCATATACCTAAAGATTTATCTGTAGTAGCCCATTTTGAAAACGATCAACCGATTGGCAAAACCAAGTTGTCAGGAAATAAGACATAAAGAAAGTACATTAAGTATAACTTTTAACAGTCACATGGGTAGGTGCTTGCCTGCGTTGGGGATCGAACTTGCACCTCGTGCACACAAATCCACACATAGAACAGCAAGGCCACCACTACGTGGTTGTGGTGGAATATCACCCTAACCTAGAAACGTTCATTTTAACTCGGCGAGAAATTTTGCGCGAGTTGCGCTACATTACGGATTTGAAACCGTGATAGCCTAGTGGTAGGACCATATGAACAGAGAGTGCACCTGTGTTAGCACACGCTTGTGCACTATAATATGTCCCGCGTAGCTGGCTGGTGTCATAGTAACTCTAGCTGCCGTGGCCGGAATTAATGGACATAATTATAATTACGAGCATTTGTTCTGTGTCTGGGTTTTTACTATACAGGTTTATTTAGATTGAGCAATAAAATTAAATATCGTTCGATTTGCGCTACATTGCAGAGCCAGAAGCTCGAGTATCAACCGTGATATATCACCACCGGCAATGTATGAAAAATATCACGATATTTCTTACTCTAAATGAACTATAAGTCTTTTATAAAGTACAATGATACCTGACCTACTAAAACGACGGTTCTTTCCTCTTATAATTGCGTAATAAAATACACAGACACATATTAAACATGCATATCATGTTGTCGACTTAATAATACGCATATCTGTAGACTAAGCAGGCCTTGGACTTGATATCGTTATAAAACTAGAACACATTTTAAATAAAAAGAAAATAAATATATAATTCACGACTTCTACACAACGCCATCTAGTCTCAAACTAAGCAGAGCTTGTACTATGAGTACTAGACAACTGATAAACTTATATATTATAGATAAATTACACCAGACACAGAACAATTGATCATGTTCATCACAAACATTTATCCTGGGTGGGAATCCAACCCACGACCTCTGGTATAAGTGGTATAGCAGTTCGGGTCATTAACCACTAAACCAACAGGCCAGCCACAAAATATCTCCGTAGTAACAATTCTTATTAGTCATGTAAATTGACCTACTTTTTCGGCACTTTTTGCTTACTACACATATCATCATCATCTTCCTGCCCTTATCCCATTTTACTTGGGGTCGGCGCAACATGTTTTTTTTTTTATAAACATGTTGCTAATGGATTTGGCTATGGTTTTATAGTCGGGCCGCCTGCCTGACACTAACCCTCTTTGGGAATGCGATTGTTGGTTGTTTACCCGCCACCATTCGGGTGACCCAAGGTGCTTGGTACAGTGCACTGGGTCTTAAGGTCCATTAGTCGCCTTTTACGACACCCAGTGGAGGATATGGGGTGGTGCTATTCTTTATATCCGGACACCACACTTAAATAAACCTTTTAATTCTTTATTACATATAAGTAGGTGCGTTTATCTCAAGCAATTGAGGAAGCCAAACATACTATCACGACATAAGCTAGCATACAATTACACATCATACGATATGAGTCATGCGTCTGTTGGCCATTATAAAGATAGCTGGAGAACTAGTTGATTAAACGAACCGTTATTTATAACGTTCGCGGGTGCTATTTTAAACGGTTTTTTTTTATAAGTTTTGATTAAATACTTTTTGGTGATTTTTGTAAGCTGTTTTATAAGAACAAAGCGATTCTATTGTTCTTTATACACATCGGTCACTTAATTTCTATAACTACTAATATAAACACGAAAGGTTATAAGTACGGAAGCATAATAATATGTATGTTTGTTAAGTACTCTTTCACGCTTAAACCGCTAAACCAATTTGGCCGAAATTTGGTATGGAGTTACCAGACACCCTGGATTAACATATAGGTTACTTTTTACCCGACTGCCTCAGAGAGGGGTTATGTTTTTGCAGCTATAACCGACATTCACGTGGGCAAAGTCACGGGTAACAGCTAGTACAATATAAACTCAAAACAATCAAATGATACTCAAGCGTTTTTGTCGTCGCCCACAGCACTATGACACACCCATTTATTAAAAGTAATTGTATGATATGTAATGGTAAATAACCTAAATAATTTATGATGTAAAGATCAGGACAATTGTTAAGAGGTTTTTAGACTCAGTGGCTATAATATTTGGGTGTTTTTAAGACAGTTCCCGGCTGTAGACTTTTAAAATCCTATAATAATAGTGTCTCCTAACCGATTGCGGCCACGGCGGCCAGTGTTACTATGACAGCAGCCAGCTACGCGGGACATATTATAGTGCACTAGCGTGTGCTAACACAGGTGCACTCTCTGTTCCTTTACTCTCATAGCCCGATGGGACAGCTATCCGACACGACTGGAGAGAGATTAGTCGCAGAACCCACATTTTTACGTGCCTTCCGAAACACGGAATCTGTGATGTTTCTAAAACGCACACAATATTCGAAAACTTGGTTTGTGCCGTGGGGAATCGAACTCGAAACCGTTGTCTTGGCAGTCCTGCGGTCTTACCACTAGGCTATCACAGCTTCAAAAGTCTTTTAATAACCCTCTTTTCTCAGTCAGTAAACAAAAGCCGCGTCATCTGCGGTTGTTTACCGCACACAATTGGTCTTATTGACCCGCGTACGACAGCGGACGTCATAATTGTGCCCAATCAGTAAGATAGAACTGTTTGTAACTGTTATGTAATACAAGGAGCGAGATTAGGGCAACTATTAACGTTTTTAGGGTTCTGTGAACTACACTTTTTTGGATAAACTTCAAACTCAAAGTATTTTTTGCATGTTAAGGTAATACAAAGGACTTAAATAAAATTACAGGCACAGCTTAACAGCCCTTTTCAGGCGTTGCAAATTTGAGGGCTATCATTAACTTTTCATAAATTACATTTGCTTAACATTTATTTTTTTTTTAACATATTTATGAAGTTTTTCACCGTTTCTTATCTACAAAAGTGATATTTTGGTACCGAAAAGCTAGAGTTGTATTCGAAATCGCTGTGTGTGCGATGACAGCGTCCCTAGTGGCCACAACTCCAGTCCAACTCCAGCCAGGGTCACACAGTACATGCACAAGGGACCCGTGACGCTGGCTTAGGTAGTAGAAGGGGCCCGGGGTGTTCTTAGTCGGTAGGAGTCCGACTTATCCCCACGCCGCGCGCCGTGCCCTCGGCGTGGGTTGAAGTCATAAGCGTTTCACCACGGAAAAAAAGTGGCCACAACTATTCAGGACTTAAGATCTGTCAAATCATGGCAACTATATGTTTTGAAAACGATTTTCGACTAGTTTTTAAAGATAATTAAATGAAAATTGTAAAAAGTAAGTGTGTATATTATACTTAGTGATTTTCTCACTTATAAATATTATTGAACGTACGGGATTTGCATCGATATAACATGATATAAATTTCCAACTTTGAAAAAGGGAAGAAATTAGTATTAGCACAGTATGTGAGAGAAGTTGAAGAGTATAAGGTCGAAGTCAGAAACCTCCTTTTTGAAATCGGCTAATTCAAATAACAAGTGTAATGTAGTATCACATAACTCGAAAATGCAAAACAACAGCTAAAAACCCTGCAATATCGTCGTAATTCGAGATTTACACAAACAAAGACAATTTGAAAACAGTGTAATCGTACTATCAAGGAAATTTCTTGTACCTTCCATAGTCTCTCATAGCAACAAACGATTCTATTAAATCTAAACCAACTCGCAAAAGGTAAATAAACTCCAACATAAACAAGCCAAGCTAAATTAAACTTAATTGCGAGGCCATAAAGACCAATATTAACTGCTATAACCCGCATAGGGGAACAATATCAAAGGATTTTGAACTTTATTCTCAAGACATACGTGTGAAAATCGTATATTCGAGGATGTAAATAAAAACCTCATTTGCGTGAAGTGTTGTGCGTTAAGATCTATATCGAAATGACGTCATCATTATAATTGTTTGTAGCACGCAACGAAAGAAAGTATAAATTATATCACAGCTAGGATATACTGCGAGTTTGCTTGAAGGATATAATAAGAGAGCTGGTTCACATTACTGGACAGATAGACGTGTCGGATGCATATTGGTATATGTATTAGGTCGGGGATTTTTTTTTTTCGCATTATAGTATGCATGAACTTGTAATAAAATCTTTTTGGCTATAGTATTTGTATCTGGCTGGTTTTGGTATAATTGAAAGTTAAAATTTTAAAGAACATAATTCCAAATTCTAATTATATTAGAGAGAGAAAGATTTTAATACTTCATTCATACTTGCGAAAACACCACACGGTGTCCGGATAGCACCGTGTGGTGTCCGGATATAAAGAATAGCACCACCCCATATCCTCCACTGGGTGTCGTAAAAGGCGACTAATGGACCTTAAGACCCAGTGCACTGTACCAAGCACCTTGGGTCACCCGAATGGTGGCGGGTAAACCACCAACAATCGCATTCCCAAAGAGGGTTAGTGTCAGGCAGGCGGCCGACTATAAAACCATAGCCAAAACTTTAAGCAACACGTCTAGAAGACGTGTTGCGCCGACCCCAAATAATGATAATTGGGATAAGGGCAGGGGAATGATGATGATGACTTGCGAAAAGACTTTTTCCCCGACCTAATATTTCAATAGCGCCGTTCACATTAGGGCGACCCGACAAAACTATCGGAGACGACACATTTGTTGGAAGTTCAGCAAAAGTTTAGTGTGTGTGTAAGTCTTGACTCTCGTGCCTAAACAAACATACTTGTAAACAGCAGCTTTTCATAAAATAGGGCAGACATTATCAATCGCGCTCGTGGCCAGAAATAGCACAGGATAGAAAGATTTGGAAGAAAATGGGGGAGGCCTTTGCCCAGCAGTGGGATTTCAAACAGGCTACATAAAAAAAAGTGGAGATAGGCATATTCTTGACTCTTGTAGATCGATCTCAAATTCTGTCATAATTTGTCATATTATCGAATCTGCAAAAATATCGACAAAGAAACATCGATATATTTTAATCCTCTCACTACTACCCATATAAGCAAAACATAAAAAACCGGTACCTTTTAAAACAGTTACGTCCGGACAATGACTTTGCTAAAAAAAATAGAATTATTTTAATTGGAACCCATTTTGAATTTATATTACCTTTTTATACAATTCAAAGTAGCTTTTTTTTAAGTTTTTTTTTTTTTATACGGGCTTTAGGTTACAATATTATACAAACAAAGTTCTCCTTTGTCATACATATGTGAAAAGATCATTGCACTATACTGAATAAAGGTCAGCATAAGTCTAAAGAAGGCTTTATTCAAACCGAATGTATAGTCGGCCGCGGAGTGCTCGCACCTAGAGTAACGCAGAGCATGTGCAAGCGATCCCGTGACAACTTCGTGTTCCTCACACAAACATTTGTCCTGGCTGGGTTCGAACCCACGATCTCTGGTATAGCAGTCAGGGCCAGTAACCACTAGACCAAAAAGGCCAGTAAAAACTATACAAATATTATAAACATTCATTTTAAAATGTCAGTTTCAACAACACTATCGTCATCTCTTTCTTTAAACATAAGTTAGAAAGAGCCAGAAAAACAACATGTATTACTCATTAAACAACAAAAGAGTTCTCATTAGTATTATAAACAATAGGGTTCTTAGTAAATGATCAAAATATTGTTTTTGTTCTATTCAAGATATTTCTTTGTTTCTTTTCTTAATGTATTAAGTACTAATAAGCATAAATATGTTAATTATGTACTTTTATAACTAATATTTTTGTTACCTATTGGGTGTCAAATAATGGAAGGAGACCTTGCGGTAGACCCAAGAGGTGATGCATGATGAGCTCCATTCATTTTCACAAAACTGGACCCAGTTAGCCATAGACTGGGATAGGTGGAATGAAAGAAGGTTTTTGCTCTGCAGTGGGACACTAACGACTTATAATAAATATGTATAAATAAATAATATTTTCTTGACTAAGTGGGTCTTGTAGTACCTAATGTTTATAAGATTCATTGTTCTTTGGTGCTTGTCATTTTTAGCATAAATAGCCTATGCGTTAATGAAGGACTTTAATAGTTTGTAATTTGTAATAATATTGGTGGAGACTTTTGGTCTTCAAACACTTTAAAAATATTATAATAGTTCTAAAAACTAACTTAGTATAAAATTTTTAAATTAATCCGCAGTTTACTAAGTTTTGAAACTAACTTTAAGTATTTATTTGATTATCATATAGCCTGTATTTCAGAAATGTCATATCTAAAATATCATTTTACTAGCGACTTGCTTTAGCTTCGCACTGCTAAACCTTCCTCTTAAATATTCTATTGTAATTTAATAAATAAACCATATCAAAATCCATTGCCTAGTTTTAAAGGTCTAAACTTAAATAGGAACAGACAAACAGCAGGAAGCGACTTTGCTTTTTAATGATAAGTTGGATGATTCATATTCTGGAAGATGTCAGGAAATTCCCATATGCTTTATGTCATTCAATTACTCTTTAAAGCTTTATCTACACATTCTTAAAGGAATTTCCAGTAATAAAAGTCTTACTGTCACAACAGAACTTTGAATATGACATTAAATAATAGTGAGTTATTATTGCTTGCATATATTTTAAATGATCTAAAAAATAAATCTACCTTTTATAATGATGCTCATTTATAAAAACAAAGAAATACTACTACATTGTTTTTCGAGTATTCTTCACTTCATTGGCCAGTATTTTTAAGTTAAAATATAGCCTACAGACTCACAAATAATGTGGTGTTAATGTATAAAAGAATTTCCACAGTCTATTCAGAAGACTCTGAGATTACTCAGTACAATGTCACGAATTTTGCCTCATTGTAATATTAGTATCATGTAAGTTTTATATTGTAAAAAGTGCAAAAATCGCAATATATGATGAAGTATTCATGTTTATGATTTTATTCTACAGTTTCATCCTCATCAAAATACAAAAACAAAAGTCTTATCTTTGCCCATGTTTAGTTTTAAACCTTGGACTTGGTACATAGCAGATACTGCCTGAAAAATATTACACAAAATCTATATCACACTATGCTGATATATTTGGAGTAAAAACATAATTGTCGTGTTATTCACCCATTTATATTTACCATTTACAAAGGCTTGGCTACATGCCAGGTTCCTTTCAATCTCTCTTACCCAGAATTGAGGACTAAATAAATTAAAATAATAAATAAGTTTTGAACATGGCTGAATGGCAAACACATGTGCATAATAAAAAGAAACTTATCAACTCTCTGATTGCTGTGTTTATTTCTTTAATGAGGTATTATGAGAAAAAAAGGTGGTTCCGAAAATTAATCCCATGCTCACTTTATAAAAGACTAAAGAAGTAACTATAAAGATATTCAAAACAAAGTTTGGAAAATCACAGGAAGATTCAACAAAGCAATGTATGTTTACAACTTCATACTCATAACTTTAATACAGTTATATAAAGAAAATGAATCGACGTTTATGGGCATAGCATTCCTAATCGATTACTTTTAATTAAATGAAGAAAAAGAATGTGTAAATAAATTATTAACAATGTAAACTTGTAAAGAAACAGTGAAGTTAAAAATTAAAGTTTCGGAGATTCTTTTTCTAAAAATTCTTCGGACATAGGCAATGGTCTTTTTTTTTATTTCTTAAATAGGGCTTAGATCACAAATCTACAAGTCCAATATATAAACGGGCGTGGTATTCATACAAAATACTTATTGTGTAATTATAACAATAGCCTATCAACACATTATCCAATAGGCCTGTGAATAATAAATAGCGAAACTAACTTTCCATTTCGAATCACCAATATTAAACGTAACAAAGGGTCCAAACAAAGTTATTTAAATAAAATACATACCAAATTATTTTGAGCAGCGGATACAGTGAAAAACGTATGTCAAAATTAATAAAAACACACTAATTGTACACAGACACACACGAGAACTCACAATGTCTTGTCACAAAATATTTTCGTAACTAAAATAGTTGAACAAAATGGGTATTTTTGTGAAATTACGACAGACACCCGTCATCTCCTAACATTTTATGACGAATGAAATGAAGGAAAACGAATGAATGGAACCATCCATCAACAATACTCGCGGAGTTTTTTTCGCCATTCATTGGCGCGTTCCAGCGAACTTAATGTATAATTTCGAGCATAACATATTTTAGTTTTCAAAATCCACAGGTCAAAAAACAAAATGAATTAAGAATAACATTTAGTATATAAAATACAGATATTAATTGTATTAACTTCATTTATATAAGTGGAGATAAAAATATAAGTTTCATTATATTAAACTACCATAACTAAAAACTACCATAAACGCCAGATGTCGCTGTACGTTATATTTTTCTCAAGAGCTAGTTTCTTTGCATTTTTATTTTCACAAAATCAGCATGATTTGTTTATTAAAATCTATGATTCTAAAATTATTGTCGCCTTTTACGACACCCAGTGGAGGATATGGGGTGGTGCTATTCTTAATATCCGGACACCACACGGATTTTTTTGTAACACAAAGCACTAAGCAATTATATTATATTTGTTCCATTCCACACTTTATAGTGCTTCAGGGGTATTATTGAAAGGCGTAAGGGGCCTTTCAAGTGTAATACGTAAGCACTGTGGGGGGTAGAGGGTTTTTTTTTGCTTATTTTGGTCGACATGGGGGGTGGGGGAGTCTAGATGATGATTTACGTCATCGTGGCAACCCTTATTCATTTATTCTTTATGTACAATAACAAACATTTTACAGATTTTCTTAAAAGTGAAATCCGATGTGTAATAACAAAACATTGTCAAAACATAAAAACAAAACGCATTTTCGGGAATCCCCCGCAAATAATGCGTTTGTTTAAGCAAGGCAAGGCGCAAGGGTGTTGCGTCCCACACTAAAGGCCTACCCAATTTCCGAGGCAGCGATGACACTCCGTCAGGTTTATAACCATCGCTGCGTACCTAAGCCTTGAGATTTTTATATTGTAATCTTCTATATATATAAAAATCTATTGCTGTTTGTTAGTCTCGCTAAAACTCGAGAACGGCTGAACGGATTTATCTCATCTTGGTCTTGAATTGTTCGTGGAGGTCTAGGGAAGGTTTAAAAGGTGAGAAAAAATCGAATAATAGAAATCTTTTTTTTTCCTATACAAAAATTTGGTCTTTTATTTACCGATTGGGGCAGTACGAAGTCTGCCGAGTCAGCTAGTCTTATATATAAAAATCAATTGCTGTTTGTGTTAGTCTCGCTAAAACTCGAGAACGGCTGAACGGATTTATCTTATCTTGGTCTTGAAATGTTCGTGGAGGTCTAGGGAAAGTTTAAAAGGTGAATTTTTTTTTTTTTATTTATCGTTGGGGCAGTACGAAGTCTGCCGTGTCAGCTAGTAATATATAAAAAAATATTGAAAAACCCTTTCGTAAGTATTTGGGGAGGGTAACATTTGCTTATTTTTGCTGACAAGAGGGACGGGGTAAATAATTGTAATAAATCTGCTAAAGTATTACTTGAACGGCCCCTAATAAAGAAAGTTAAGATTTATTTAAAAAATGACCCTTTTGAATCTTGGAAGTTATGGCGCCGATTCAGCTAGGGGGCTCGAGTTAACGAACTTCTAGTGTAGCTGTAAAGGTTATAGACTTGAAGTTTGAAGAATTATAATGTACAAACGTTTTATTCAGATTTTATTAAATTGCGAATAGATCAGCAAAATCCCCTACAAAATCTGTAAAACAACCTGCGTAGTCGATAATCAAATACCGGTTCTTTTAACGCAATAAAAAAAAAGAAATTAAAATCTTCATTGTAAGCATAAAGCATCGCACCTGAAAAACAAGACGAAAAAAATGGCGCGAAATTGCAAACAAAGACGCCATTATTTTTATTTTTTCGACACATTTCAATGTAGCTCGCATTGAAAGAGGTTGTATATTAATCTAAATATGCTACCAATTTATTTACTTTTAATATCATCAATTGCACCTGTAATGTCGATTCATTTACTTTTGAAACGACATATCGACTTCAGGCAGCGGTTCTTAGAAAGGAGGCGGCAGAGAGAAATAAAAGACCAGAGAATTTCTATTCTTGACGAATATCCCAAAGACACTGAAACTCTAGATGATATTTTGCACTACAGATTAACGAAAAAGCGTTCGAAAAAATTGCGGAAGGTTTATGACATTGAAAACGATTTTCGGCGGTTAATTGCAATGGAAGGCGCAAAGTATAATTATAAAAGAGATATGTATTGGCGAACGTGGAGAAGAGTGTTGACAGATCAGGGTGTGGAGAAAGTTGTCTGTTACAAGTGTAATAACCCAATTGTGGTTAATTCTACGGATTGCCAGAACTGTGGGATGTGGGTATGTCTGTCCGGATTATTTTTTCTTTTTTAAAAAAAAAAGGTTTTAGGTAGAGGTGCAATATCAAACATTTTTATGTCATGGCCAATACTTTTCCCAGTCCATTACTTGCTGGAAGTAAAATAAAAAATAATTAAATTTAACAGTTAGTTTTATAGTATAGAAGGATGATGCTTGGACAGTTCCACACTTTATATGAACGTTGCAAATCCAGATATATTTGAAAAGTACTATCACATGCCATTACATGTTTTTCAAGAATTATTACAACTTGTAAAACCTTTCATTACTAAATCAATTCAGTCGTCGTAGTCGACTCAATTCTGTCCGAATAATGCGTGTGAGTCGGCTGACGGCTAATTTTGCGTTGCCGTGTGAATCAAATAGAACTTTTGTATGAAACCGAATGCAGCAGATTTTCTGCGACCGAAATTCTGCGCCTCACGACTCACAAAATTACGCTCGTTTGGCTTCACCCTTATCTAAGTAGGTTTTAAAGACCTTTTCTTCCACGAAGTAGTCCAACTTAGATCCTGACGCACGGTGATTTACCTGTATCGCACGCATCGTTGATGACTAAGAGTCGTTGAAGACTAGCTTTAAGAGGGCCCGTAGACATAATACTATCTCCAGAGCTCCCTCTTACGGTGAATAAAGTCAATTTCCCTTAATGCGACTAGGTCCTGTCCATTAATTTGTCGGGATCATATCAATATAAGATTTTTTTTTAGCTTATACTGCTGCTACCCATTGCTGGGCAAAGGCCTCCCCCAAGTCCTTCCACGATTCTCTATCTTGCGCCGCTTCGAACTAGTCCTCGCTGTATACGTTTAATTCATCCCGCCACCGCTTTCTGGATTTAAGAAAGATAAGATTACTTTTATTGACGGGCCTGTTGGTCTAGTGGTTAGTGACCCTGACTGCTAAGCCGGAGGTCGTGGGTTCGATTCCCACCCAGGACAAATGTTTGTGTGATGAGCACTATCATTTGTTCTGTGTCTGGGTGTAATTTATCTATACCTAATATATATGTATTTAAAAATATATATATAAGTATGTTTATCAGTTGTCTATTACTCATAACACAAGTTACTATCGTATACTTAATTTGAGACTATACTTGAGCCAAATTCGATAAAGAATACAGGTAAACAAACCGATTTAGGGTTATCACAACTCACTTTTTACAAATCTTCTATTATTTACATGATTATTGCCTTTTTCACGCTAACTATTTATTAAGAAATCCTATTGCAGCATATTTCACTAGAATCACTCAAATAACATGCATATTACCTGGTTATTTCGAAAATCATTAAAAAGTCGACATTAACTTTTCGCGATAGCCCTAACAAAAAAGAAACATGGATGAAATCCAGGGATAAAACACTTTTTTGCGAATTTGGTTTATACCAACAAATAAAGTTGGGACGTTTGTATACAATTTTGCACATTTCAACTATTTTTCAAATCAACCGCATAACACGTGCATTATAATACTTCGAAGTATGAAAGGCTCGCGTTTAGTTGTTTCATTGAAGACTATGTATAATAATACGTATCAAAAATATTTTTATTATATTTTACGTTTCATTTATTTTAATATTACTTTATACCGTTTAATAGGCAACCATATAAATTATTATTAATTTATGTTAAGAAAAAAGACATAAACCTACAATAAGAAAAAAAAATTGGAAATAACGAATAATAGGAAGGCTTGAGGCAAATTTTCATCCTGGCCGAAGTAGTTCCCATGGGACGCGGGTGAATCCGCTGGTGGAAACTAGTACTTAATATTATAAAGCTGAAACGTTTGTTTGGTCCGATTTTGAAAATTATTTTTCCATGTAATAGTCCATTGGGGAAGGCTATACAACATCACGCTATGACACTTAGGGGCGGAGAAGTAAGTATAAACACGTGAGAAACTTAATTCTATTAGGAAATTATGTAGTTTACATCTGTGTGTCATATTTCATTCAAATCAGATAAGCTTTTCACTATACAAATCCTAAACAAAGTTTTTACATTAGTAGGAAGTAGGGTTATTAGGTATTTGTATGAAAAACATTAATCTAGAAAAGGTTGTTAACATCTGCCTTTTAGGAGTAAACAAGTCGTTGCCTAGCAACGCCTTGTTTACCTCTATTCTTTATCGAATTTGGCTCAAGTATAGATGTCGTTGTGTGAATGTTGAGGAATATTTATATTTATTTATTTTATTGAATTTACTAACAATCTACTCCTTTCAGTAGACTATCGAAGAAGGTCAGCCTCCATGTCCCTACGAGTTCTTCTCCGTTATCAACGAAAACAAGTTATGTGGGGCCAACTACACGCATATCAAAGACATCTACAATTCGTGCCCAGCAATAATTACGTTTGCAGAAGTGCAAGCGTCGTGCGACAACCCTATTGAGACGGTGTGGCGTTTCAGTAAGCTGTATGGTACATCTGGAGAATATGACAATGTCATCTGTCAGGGTAAAGATTATTGTGAAATTTTGACTATATATGAGGTGAGTGAGATGTGTAAATAGTTGTTATTTTTTTACGGGCATGAGAAATATCCCATAATGTTGGTAGATTCTTAAACTATATACGTATAGACTTAGGTACAACAATAACAAAGAGAAAAAAGTAGAAAACGACTAGTCTTCTGGGTCCATTTATAAAATTTACGGCCCAAAATTTTACGCGATCTTGTCGCGTCTTTAAGCCAAATTCACACCAAATAATATGATTAGCTAGCATCTGCATGCGACAGTTACATAGTGGTTGTATTCATGTTTATATTCACACCCGCGCTTACAATGGCCGGCTGACTATAGGTTTAGTTTGTACGCTTGCTAATTTTTAGAGAATTCGGAAATAATAGAAGACCCGTTTTTGTGGCCCAATACTCTAGCAAATTTGGCAATAAGCTCGTTAATAAGCTAGTCATCTTCTAATATGACTAATCTTAATACATTTGTTTTAGGTTACACCACAATACGTATCTTTTAGAATAATTAACTCAACAAACGACGTTATGTACTCAAGAATTATGAAACCAAATAAAAACAACTTTATTTGCGTAGACGACTGTGGTCGTTTTAACATATATACGAAAAAAGTCACCAAAAGCGATCATCCATTTAAATTAGACCTACTTTCATCAAGAATTAGTAAAAGAGAGGATGTTTTAAATAAATTGAATGAAACAATCCAACAACTTCTTCTTGAAATGCATGCTGCCAAAGACAAGAGAAAAAAAGCTGAAACGTCACTGTCAAAGGTTGGCGCGAAGAAGCGAAAGATTACCAAAAAGAAATTAAAGTTTAGATTGAAAAAAAGACAACAAAATATCTTAGATTATGATAACAAGTCAGTTAATAACTATTTGGTTTCGTTAGACGGCGTTATAGCGAAGCCGACTGTGTCGCCTTGTAAAAAGGTGGAAAACAAATATCGTATCTCTGACGAAGATGACGAAGACCATCTGTTCTAATTAATAAACGTACGATTCTTTTACTTTATTATAAGTACTATTATTTATTATTAGTTAACACTATTTAAAAAAAAAACTTATTTTAAGCGAATACATCTTTGACTGTGAAAGATTTAGAGGAAAAAATGTCATATTAATTTGGTGTTCGGGGGACAAAATTCGTAAAAGAATTAAATACATATCTTGCGAACGCTAAACGACAGAAATTGATAGAAAGAACAATGCTTGCTTGGAAATGGTTGACAACGACAAAAAGCACGGATAGCCGAGTGGTATAGGTCACCACGCCAATTACCACTGAACGCGATGTGTCCCGGGTTCAATCCCCGCGAAGTACAAGAATTTGTGTGATCCACAAAGGTTTCTTCTGAGTCTTTGTGCATGTGAATTGAATGTCTGAGAAACCCCTTATGATACAATGATTAAATTCCTTAGTGCGGCAGCCATTTTTTTTATTTTAAAAGAAAAATTATTTTGTGTTATTTTTGCCTCTGCTTTTCGTACGTTTCTCGAGTGACATTCAACGATTTTTAAAAAATAAAACGAAAATACACAATTTAAACATATATTTCCATGTTAAAACTAAGTTTTATAACAATTATTTTGAGTAGAACTTAACTGTAATTATATTAAGGCACAATGGAGTCTAATATCTAATATAACATGCAAGTTTATATAAAAATATAATTTGTATTTTGTAATAAAGTCGGAACATGCTTGTTTTATTTTATTCTAATGCTAATTTATAGTTATAAAGATAAAATACTTAGCACACAGTTGGGCATAATTTTAAAATTTTTCAGAGTATGATAAATTAAATTTATAATATATGTATATTATAAGGGTACTCATTCTTATAGGGCAAAAGGCACTGCAAAATGTTGCCAACGAATCAAACAATATTAAAATTAACAACCCCAAACAAGGGAGGTTATTCTATAACGTTTTATAGAGGTACAAGCATCTTTTGGCACGTGGATAACATTCACGGCGTTGGTGCGCATATTCGCAACAAGAATCAACTCAACTGTCTGTCAAAAGTGACAGTTTATCATATATGACGGCATTAGTTCCGATTTCGGCCACATGCCTAAAGATCCTTGTAACACTATGTCAAGTTAATTGCTACATTCTTTAATGTATTTTATGTATATAAATTACGTTACATACTTACGTAAATAGCCTTTTAATCTGTCTTACACAATTACGTTTTTCATTAAAATAGACAACTTTTAAACAGCAAGATTTTTTAAAGATAACATTTCTATAATATAAAATAAATATAATGATGTTAACCTGTTTAAACCAGCATCAAAACACAACATATTTACTCAGAGCCTGTTCATATTTTAAATAATTATTCACTGCATATGTAAAATCAGAAAATGTTCAAAAAATACAGTTAATTCTTAATAGAACGAACCAACGGACATATGTGATGCAACAGAAACTATTTCAAATTACTGAGTTTAAACAAAATATGACAAAAAATACAAACTAAAAGAGTATTTTAAAAGAACTTAACTACAAAACACCCATTATTAAAAAAATGCAAAAGTAAATAATAATGTGTGTTTTTCATTTATTTATCAACTAAATTCAATTCTTAATGTAATACCTTAGAAGTTATAGAAGACAAATAGTATCGTCAGTCTTTATTACATAAATGTTATAGTTCTTTATTTAATAATTTCTTGAGCCGTCGCCTGCTGGACTTTATATCGGCCAATAATTTATGATTAGATCAAGTTAGGCTTTATCCCGTAAGGTTATTCTTCGACACAACAGACAAATAGCTAGGCGTTAAACAGCTTAAATAGTCTATCACTTCATCTATAACGCCTGATAATTTTTCAAGAGAATTGCGCCGTTCAGAGGTCGTAAGCTACCGCGTACGCAACCATACGATAAGTCTGATTAAACTATCGGCCGAAAGTCTATAGTCTGGACTGCTCTTAAGACACTTTATAACTTATACTACAGAAAATAGCCCAAAAAAACGAAAACATTAAGAATAATGTTGGAATATTAAAAATGATAACTTATGTAAGTAGTCGAACTGGGAAAAATCTGATTTTTAACAATTAAAAGTTACCATATCTGATATGCAGTCATTTTCAAGAATGACACACGTCAGCAAAACGTCTTTATGTATCATTTTGTCATTAGCAAGAAGAATGTATAGTCCTTCAAGGATCTTTTGGCACGTGGATGACATTAACATGAGGGCGCTGGTGTGCATATTCGCAACAAGAATCAACTCAACTGTCTGTTAAAAGTGATGGTTTTTCATATGTGACGGCGTTAGTTCCCATTTCGGCCGCGTGACAAAACATCTTTTTAGCACTATAGTCACAAATAGACATTTTAGAATGATTCTTTGCTAAGTGTCACTTTTGCTTATGGCTGTTATTATCTAAAACTATTAAATTTAAACTTAATACATACAAAAAACTGTAAATTTTAGCAACTGGAAGACAATTATTGTGCTTTTTAGCTATCAGTCAAATTGTAAAATTTCCTTACCTATAGTTATTACCTTGTAATAATTTATAAGGCTTTGTTTATTGCTAGTGTCAGTTATAATTATAACTATTTCTAAAAAAGTTTAATCAACTAAAAACAAGTTAGTGGCCTGGTTAACACTGTGTCAATTTTTTATTAAACCAGAAACATACTACTTAGTCAAGAGAGGCTATTCGGCTTAATACATTTACCCACCCCGGTTTCTGGGACGGTAACCAATTGAATCTGCTGTCAAATCAACTGATCATGACTGTTATTGGTTGACCATAAAGCTTACAACCAATCACAGAGCTTGACATGATATTTGACTGATTATTAACAAATTTTCGTGTTGATCAGCGTTTGAGAAACCAGGTGTGAGTATGGTTAGACATATTTGTAAGTTGTGTTGTGTCTACAATTGTCACTACGATAGCGCATCACGTTACACCACGACATAGTAGTATATTTTGACTTTTAGACTCTTTAGTCATTTGGCAGACCAATAAAAGTCCTGATGAGTATATTTGTTAATTGATATAGTTATACTAAGACCAAAAACTAAGGGACAATGAATTTTACATAATTTTCCAAGATATTTTAAAAAATTTAGGCCTTATTTAGTCCTGGTTTTTAGAAAGCCAATGTATTTAAAATTTGGCTAAATCGTGTGTAGGAATCGAGTTGTATGGACTCTGCGGCACTGCAATTCATAACTATCATAGGTTAACCAAAAGACTAACAAGCAATCAAATCTCTAGACATGCAGTTTGAGAGAAGATTCACATTTTTGTGTGCTAATCATCCAGACATAAGGTTACTTTGTAACTTACAAACTTTCTGTGATAGATATGTCCAAAATTTTACCATAAATGCTAGCCATAAAAATCCAAATAAAGTCGACAAAAGTGTTCTGTCCAAAATTAATGAGTTATCTTTCAAACTATTCTTGATCACATGCATTTTATTCTGTTCCGTTTACATTATTTGCGGTTCCTAGTCCGAACTTTACCGCAGATATGATTGACCAATTGATAATGTCGGCTGAAGCTAGCATTACAATCTTCGCACTTAAACCTCTTTAGTTTCAAGTGCCTCTCCCTTATATGAGACTGCAAACTCTTTTTCAACATTTCCTTACCACAATAATCGCAAATGGCTCGAGAATACTGAGATCTGTCTTTCATTGCAAATACAGATGTAATGTATTCATCAAATTTAGTTTTTTCCAAGTTTTCCATGTTAGCAAACTCTTTGTTCGTTTTTGGGCTCTTTTTAATGTTGACAACGCTGTCGTTAATCTTCGTCATCTGAACGCAGATTTCTGATTCCATGACGCGTTCAACCCAAGTCTCATTTTTACGCTTTTTGACATGCTGTGTCTCTTTCTCTTTTAAATTGAAGTGGTGTTTTCTAATATGATATTTGAGCAGTCTTTCTTCGCAGTAAATGATGCCGCAAGCCATACATTTGTACTGCACAGGGGGTTGAGCAAAGAAGTCATCGTGAATCTTGAGATGGCTGATCAGATTGCGTTTGTCGACGAAACCACGATCACAATAGTCGCAAATGTGAACTTTTCTGGCGCCAGTATGCACGGCTATGTGTTTTTCATAAACATCTCGCCGATAATACTCTTTTGAGCAAAATGAGCACTGGAATCGAGATTTTACGGCACTATGCTGATACAAATGTGACTTAAACTTGTAAGAACTCCCGATGATCACTTTTTTACAGATATTACACTCGTTTTTCTTAGTACATGTACCGACTTGTTTTGTCTTCATTTTGATAAAAGCAAATTGAGGAATAAAAGAAATTAAGCGTTTTTAAAACAAAAAAATAAAACTGAAAATAGAAAACAACTTATAAAGTGACATTTGTCTACTGTCTATAGTATCCAAGTATTTGTCAACGTCACTCGTCAGCTGTCGTGTGTAATAGAGCAAGATAGAGCTATTTTTTAGAAAGAGATAGACTAAAAACTGATGGGTTTACCTGGAACGCAATAGTATTAATGTTGCCATATACGAAATAATAATATGCTCCGCTTTTGGGTGCGTATTAAAAGGTATAAAAAAGTAGGTTCTTTCCATAATGGCAAATATCTGTTCCCATATTGAGAGGACGTAATCAAATACATAATCATCATCATTATCCTGCCCTTATTCCATTGTAATTGGGGTCGGCGCAATACGTCTTTTTCAAATTTCATGATACGGATATTCAATAAAAACAATTTATTTTCAATAGACGATTACTGTAATATAGGTAATTAACATTGATACAATAGTACATAACAGTTCACGTATGATTGATTCATATAAAAGCAATAACTAGAACACCGAATATAATAAAATATTTTTCACATAAATAATAATATAAAATAGAATTTCCTAAATGACTAGTTTCCCATAACATTTTGTATATAATAAAAATATAAACGGTTTACGTACATATATAGTATATGTGATAGATAGCTGATTGCTAAATGATGTGTACAATGTCCCCATCGAGGTTTAAAAACACAATACATCTTACAACTCAACATGGAACTTATAAAATAGAAGGGAAGTAATTGTGATTTAAGCTACGCGCCCGTCTATTTTAGGAGATGGCGATCAACTTTAGCATTTGACAATGCAGTAAGTACCAATACAAATCAGACATGGTTTAATAGTGCATTAAAACTAAACGTATATTGAAAATGCATTTTACAAACAAAAAAGAAGTTATGGCCGCAAAAAATTTTACTTCATTTGCTAAAACCGTTTTTTTTTTATTTGATGATAATTATAATTATAACTAATAATTGATGACATTGGTACTTGGTTTCTCAAACGCTGATCAACACAAAACATTTCTCATGTTAAGTTCTGTGATTGGTTGTAAGTTTTATGGTAAACCAATCACAGTCGTGATCACTTTTGACAGCAGATTCAATTGATCAGCCTTCCAGAAACCGGGAGCTACCTATTCCAGTAGACTCTTCCGTCTCTTTCTCTATTTTCATATTATTCTGCTTTTCTTTACATATTATTCATACACATTTTACTAACAACAAGGCACAAAACAAACCTATAAATTACATTTTTTTCAGGCGACTAACGGGTCTTATTCGCGATGTGATTGGGTATTTCTTTTCTCCCGACGTTTCGGCCGAGTTGTACCGACCGTGGTCACGGGTGGACTGAATACTGAATAAGACCTGTAAGTCGTCTTAAATATGTGTACAAGTTGCAAACTTAAATTACAAATTACTTTTTATTCTTATAATGAACATCATTACATTCTCTCAACCTTTGCGCCGCTTGTTCAGGCGTAAGATCCCGCTGTGATTGCGCCAACATTTCGTATCCGACCATAAATTTTTTGACAGTTGCAGAGCGCAGTAATGGTGGCAAATAGATAGCGTGTAGCAACCAGTGTGGCGAGTCGCCGGGTGCTTTTGATGCGCCGGTTGGGGCACCTGGTGTATACATAAGATTTATATATCAAACTTGGCTTATAAAACAAAAAAAACAATATCTTCACTATTCTTATACCACCATTAAGTTACTTTTGCTTGTGGATACTGACAAAACTTAACTTAATTTGTGTATCTTGCGAATACATTTTATTTTCTAGAACTTGTACAGAGCCTATGGATTTGTTTCTTCTTTACAGTCCTACCCTCTTTGTCAGCTTAATTTACGGCTCTAACTCTACGAGAACTCCCAAATTATGGGAATCCAATTTTATTTTAATTTCTGGCAACTCTTCATTTCTAATGTCAAACCAACCTTCAAAAATTTCGCGCCATAAACAAGATCTTAAAAATAACTCTTTGATAAAACTTACCATGGAAACCCATACTATAGGGAAAGCTGCATTTAAATAAATTATCGTATTTTATATTCAGTTGCTTCATAATCTCAGCTAGCGCCCGTTTTTGTACGTCATTTAGATCTGTCATTCTTTGCGGGCGGCCATTTATAGGCAAAAGCATCGTCTCATACGGCCAGACAGCCCAGTACGGAACTAAGGCTACCCATTCATCGTTCTTGACGACAATACGTTCCTGTGAAAAAAAAAATTGTATATTATATTATAGTTTACAACACATTGAGTTAACTACTGAAGCTTTATAGGGCTGTGTTTGTTCTAGTTTCTACCGTTTTCTCCTACATATATAGTGATGTATATGGCGGACGTCAGTTAAACTTTTTACGATTTAATAACAGCTGCTACAAATTAAAGATAGGACGTAGGCTTTTTTGTGAGTATCAAAATGTGTGTGGTAATCGCCACAGGTGAAAACAATTCAATAGTAATTTAAATTCATCTTTAATAAAAATAAACAAACCTCCTTTTTCAGTTCTTCCTTCAAGTAGTCGGCAAGCATTGATCGCTTGAATTTAATGTAATATTCCTTTTGGCATCTGCAAGAGAAAAAGTAAGTTTTTGAAATTTATATTCAAATAAATAATAAAGTCTAGACCGATTTGGCCACGGCGGCAAGTGATATTAAACACCAGCCAGCTACGCGGGACATATTATAGTGCACAAGCGTATGCTAAAACAGGTACACCCTCTGTTTCCGCACTCTCATAGTCCGATGGGACAGCAATCCGACAAGACCGGAGAGAAATCAGGCGCAGGTCATACTTTTTTTGCATACCGACGCCGACCGCAAGCAAAATACCGACGAAGAAGTTTAAGTAGGTATATCCGAATAAACAAGCAGAACAATGAAAAGGTCCTTTCAACTCGGCAAAAGCCTTAAACGTAAAATCACAGTCTAAGTATCATACAGTCGTCCGACGCCTTTGATCTTGTGAAAAATGCCGACAACGACTTGACAGTATCGCGACGCCAAGGGTTGTCAAAATTAAAAATATTAATAAAATTATTTATTTATTGCAGATAGAAAGAAAGACAGTTTATTGAGCGCAAACAGGAGGCTACAAATATTTAAAAATAGTGAAAAATAAAATAAAAATAGAGAACAAAAAATTAAACAACTTAAGCCTAAAAAAAAAAATCAACATCGTTAACATTATAATCATTAAAAAAAGTGTAACCTAATATTATTATAACTTGCTGAGAACTAATTGAATAATATTAAATAAAAGAATAATTATAAATGGGTAACTGACAAATATTTTCGGTTTCTAGATTTAATAGATTTGAAATTTCTATTGCTGAACTTAATTATATAAAAAATCCTCATCCTAATAAATAATTTCAACAAAAAATTTACTGGGAAGCAATCACATGGTTTCGTATTATACTCCACTAAACTCAGATGTTCAAATAATTTGAGCCCAATATTGTTTTCGTTAACGAAAAATACATTTAAATGTATTTTTTATTTTTCTAAAAGTCATTTCAAGTAAATCCGGTCTTTTACATGCTTCCACCCATAACTTACATCTGAAATATTGAAATACAATACAAATTAATAAATTCATTCTTCATCTATATTTTTTCATGTAATAATATAAACTTTGTTATAATTTTAGATTTAAGTTATTTAGGTTTCATTTTTGTAATTAGCACTTAATTAGCGTCCATTTTCCAGGATTTTCCATTTTCCTTCAGGTACCTAGCCTAACTACCTATTCATACTTCTTTCCGTCCATCATTCGGCCTTTTTGTTGGCGTTGTCAACTTTGACGGGTATGACAAATATTTTTATTATTAAATTTACGTATTCACTCTACAATAATAAAACATTATTTATTTACCTTTCTTCTGTTCGTGGAAGCTGATGAAACCGCAGATCCTTATTAATACGAGATGAAGACTTGCAATCTCTCACAGCACACGTCGTATGCACCATTTTATAAAATAATTACGAAAACAAACACGCGTAAGCCCTGAATGACGTGTCCCGACATGCTAACATTATTTTGTTTGCATGTCGGGCTCGGCCCTCCCGCGTCCCACCCCTCACACCCCGCACGATTGCCCTGTCTAGACGCCTTCGTCGGACGACTGTATGACAATAGTATATTTAGACTGTGGTAAAATCATCAGTGGGGCCAATGTTTTTGCAGCTTTACCCGACATTCGCGTGTAAAGTCGCGGGCAACAGGTATTTCACAATCATCAGAGCCCAGGTTACCAATTAAACAAGTGCGTGATGAACTGCAACGCATTTCATTTTACTCTTAGGTTACGGAACCCTAAAAAAATTAAACTAAACAAAAGTTTGTATCCTACCTTTCCTTAACTCTCGGCTCATTAGGCAGATAACTGGATGCCCATATCTGGCAATGCGGGTGAGGGTTCGAGCAGCCCATTATAGCACCCTTGTTCTCGAAGATCTGAACCCACGTGTACCGACGACCGAGCTCTTGCAGCTGATTTACCCATCTGTGACGTAAATCATATTTTATAGTGATTTGCATTTGATTTGAACTTTTAAATTATATTTAGTGACACATACACGACTATGTGAGACAGAAACTATACTAAACAAAAAATGTCTACATTTAAAACTATACTTGTATTACTACAAAATAACATTTTTACAAAGCGTTAAAAATATGTCGTCATCTCCGACAATGGCGGGAAACGTGCCCAGGAGACTGGCCGCATTACCACGTTGAATAGCAAATATACAACGTTGATAAAAACGAGAGGCATTAAATGAAACCACATATTCTGTATATCATTATAAGGCTACACAACAAAAATCAAATCAATGTAAGCAATATTTTTATAATAACTTTCGTGAGGATGATTCATACTTAAAACGTTATAACGGTTTACTCACGCGTATTTATCGGGATAGCCCGACTAGTTTCGGACCCAACCGGAGCCAACTAGATAACTATGCCTATAAAACTTAGTCACCTAATCAGGAAGATACAGCATGTTCAAACTAAAAAAAAACTAAAAAAATATCCTGTGACTAAACTATTGCTTACATTGATTTGATTTTTGTTGTGTAGCCTTATAATGATATACAGAATATGTGGTTTCATTTAATGCCTCTCGCTTTTATCAACGTTGTATATATAGGTCTATGTTTAGACTTACTCATTAATAACAGCAAGAATTTCTTCAATGCTCATCAAAGGAATTGTCATCGTAGAGTCTGGATGGAAACACATCACTCTGTAAAAAAAAACATTGGTTTAGAGTGATGAGTTTGAATGTTGATGGTTGGAGAGGAAAGGGAAGGCTAAAGAAAAGATGGATAGATTGTGTAAGGAACGATATGAATGAAACAGGGGTAAATGATAGTGTGACGTCTGATAGAGGAAAATGGAAGGAAAAAACGTTTTGCGCCGACCCCAAGTAAAATAGGATAAGGGCAGGAAGATGATGATGATGATGGTTTAGAAAAGAAAGCCTCAGTTTCTAGAAGGCTGATCAATTGAATCAGCTGTCAAATCAACTGATCACGACTGTGAAACTAACAACCAATCACAGAGCTTGACATGAGATTTGACTGACGATTAACAAATTTTTGTGCTGATCAGCGTTTGCGAAATCAAGGGTAAGTCCAATAAATTAAATCAACTGGACTCACAAAACTATTTTAGTATTCCACATATACTCATATAACAAAGAAGAAAGAAAGAAGTCAAAACACATTGGACCCTTTTGTAACTGAGTTGCCTTTGGTTTCGTTCTAAGGGGCAAGACGATACTGGCAGATTTTAGGCTGTATTCAAAAATGATTTAATAAGGTCAAGAGGAACCTATATTACAGAAATAAACAGATATAAGACCGTCACTTAGTAAAGTATCACACTTCCATACGGTATAAGTATCGTTCCTGAATACGCCACTTAACACGTTCACTGCCGAACAGTAAAATATATATTGTCTATCGGTCACCGGTGACCCCCAGCGCTCAAAACTTTAAATAAAAGCTGTAAAGTAAGTTATAAAGGCAACATTTGATGGTATAACGTACCTGCAAGTACCTTTAGCAGCGGAGGAGCGGAACAGAGGGTGCTCAGACGGCGGCGGCTCCGGCACGCGCTCCAAAAGCGCGGGAAAGTCGTTAGGGAACACGTATGTCGACGTATAAGGCGGGTTTTGCTGTGGACATCAATAAGGTAAGACCTAGGAGCTAATCTTTCAAAGTTCTGTTGAAGTTAAAGCAAGCTGCTTCCTGTAAAGTTGAGTATGAATATTTCTGGACGTTCCCACAACGCCATCGTCTCAAATTAAGTATACGACAGTAACTTGTGTTATGAGTACTAGATAACTGATGAACATACTTACTTATAAGTTTCTAAATACATATTTTAGATGAATTACATCCAGATACAGAATAAATGATCGTGATCATCAGACAAACATTTGTCCTGGGTGGGAATCGAACCCAAGACCTCTAGCAGTCAGAGCCACTAAACACTAGACCAACAGGCCCGTCCCTTTTAACATAGTATAAATCTACATTAATTTACCTAGCTACCTAGCCTTCCTAGTCGAACTCGCAGTCAGTTCGACACGCGACCCCGCCCCGCCGCGTCAGCTCATGATTAAAGACTCCGGTTGGGTCCGAAACTAGTAGGGCTATCCCGATAAATACGCGTGAGTAAACCGTTATATCGTTTAAGTATGAATCATCCTCACGAAAGTTATTATCATAATAATCGGTCGGGGAAAAAGTCTTTTCGCATTATAGTATGTATGAACTTGTACAAAAACCTTTCTCTCTCTAATAAAATTAGAATTTGGAATTACGTTCTTTAAAATTTTAACTTTCAATTGTACCAAAACCAGCCAGATACAAATACTACAGCCAAAAAGATTTTATTACAAGTTCATACATACTATAATGCGAAAAGACTTTTTCCCCGACATAATATTAGTTTACCTGTCCATTAGATCTCACAGCGCTTGGTAACAGTGGGTTTAATGGGTCTGGGGGCTGATCCTCCGGTGCTGCTTCAGTCTGACCGCTCCAGGGGCGCAGGCAGCGATGCGGGGAGACCAACACCCACTCATCTTTGAGAGGGTTGTAGCGTACATGCTGGTGCTCTGTTGAATCATTTATTTATATTAAAGATCTCGCAAAAGACAGAGAGGTTTGGAAGGAGAAAGGGGAGGCCTTTGCCCAGCAGTGGGATCTTATTTAGGCTATAAAAAAAGGATCTCCAACAAAGAATACATGAGATACATTATTAGACGAAAGAGGACGGTGTACTTTTTGGTAGTGCTTCCTCAATTCAAGGAAAACGCAGCATTTGTGAAAGAATAAACTATAGTTGATGGTAATTTTAATATTTAAGTTGTCTACATCATCTATTGCGATTTCTGTGAGAGGGGAACCTATACACATAACCACAAACATATATGAACACCTCAACCTACTAATTTGGCACTGACTTCAGTCAGTACCTAGGTGATCTGATGATATCTCATGTCATTAAAATTATTTACAAGTTTTTACTGCCGCTGATTTTGAAATCGGTTTTTATTTTTTATTAAAATGAATTAAGAAATCCAACATAATACAAAATAAAAAAAGATGGGCTTCTTATACAAAAGAATTAGAAGCCCATTTTTAGCAATAGACTACAGTTTCCTCACAAAAAGTCATGTAATTCTTTCCATACACAACATCACCTAAAATTTGACTGAGGGCTGGCTGTATACATCTCTTGAGTATTATCTGGGTTGATAATGATATATTATATCATCCCACAAATATGTAATCATTAGGAACCTGATCTTAATAATTAATCACAGTTTAAAGATCCCGCTCTTCCCGCCATCTTAAAATACCATGCCATATCAGTGTGGTAACAACAAAAAAAACATTACAAAAACTGGGTAAATAAGAAAGTGCAAATACATTCCGAATTTACCCTAGTTTTAGCACTTGAGTAATTAAAAAAAAAAAACAAATTTATAGGTTAACCAAAAATATTTACTGTTTTTGTTAATAAGTTAAGTGTTAAGTTAATGATAGATATTAATTGACATGAAAATTCACTTACCCGTTGCGGAGAATTCTGCCATTTTTACTGATAATTGTTACGCACGCGTTACGTGACTGATCTTGGTTGTGTCAAGGGCAGTACTGAAACTAACTCGCAATATGGATTATTATTGAAGTGATAAAGAATCGCTGTATCAAAGAGTTGTAGCGGGTGGGGAATTAGGTAGAATAGTTTATGACTTATTACGTTATTACTCAACTGTTTATTGCATTCCATATGTTAGGTATAGAGATGTTAAAAAAAATAAAGTAAGTTAAGATCATTATAGACCCTGTCGGGCACGCAAAAATTTTATTTAATTTAATCGTTGTGTTTAATAATTTCTATACATTTCAATGAGTCATTAATGAATCCTAGAATTGTTAAGTTTACACACAACAATGTTTAGCTACTGCTTGCTTTTATGCTTAAGTATGTTGGAAAACAGGCTTATCCCGAGCACCGACATTGACTGTTTTAAATGTAATAAATTATGTTTTTTTCTTAAAGTGTTACAGTCAATTTGGGTAACTTTAAACATTTTTTACAATATTCGTGATTTTAAAACTAGTTTTATTTTTATTACCCTTCTTTTTATTGAATAAATAGTGTCCTTTTGAAATAGTTTTTTAGTCTAATGCAATAAATTTACAGGTAAAACTACAAAACTATACAGAATTTGCCTTTGAACTCAAATTCAAAGTTATCCTGATTTTTGGGTAGCTTTGAACAAAAATTTTTGAACAGGTAAAATTCCCAAATATTTTAAGATCTGGGTAAAAGACCTGGGTATTTTTGTCATAAAAATCCCAACCTATTCATATGACATTAATCGTGACATATAAATACTATAGTCAACTTGGTGTTGACCTGAATCAAGGACGACGTTATATTGCGATTTCAAAACAGAGCAACAATTATTCTTGTCACAACTTTACCACGAAAAAACGCGGGAATCTACCAAATTATAACATTGACAGTTACTTTTTTTCGTAACTTAAAAAAATACATTTTTTGCCATCTGTTTTACGCAGGAATAATATTGCAACGCCAACAAATTTCATATAATAAAATAATAAATACTTTCACAACTTTGTTCAAAGTTAGACCGCTGTTCAAAGTTACCCAAATTGACCTTACTGTTTATCCTCTTTCTTTATTGAAACATCAACCTATTACAAAAGCGCAGTTTGATCGATCAGCTCTTAAGTTATTTTTATTTGGACTCGAGCGTTACAGAGCCGCAAAAAATTCGCCGTCGCCTGATTCTTTGGCTTCCAATTCTTGAAAATTTTCTATTTAAGTCAAAAAATTACGGTGATGGAAGAAAGACAGCATGCTGCTGGGGAGTTTGTTTCTTCTCCCGTAGCGAAAGCACAGAAAGCGGCGAAGGCTGGGCGATGGGATGCTGTCTATTATCATTTTGACGTTCAGGAAGTGCTACATTGTAGCCTAATTTAAATACATGACTTGATTTTGTTAGGCAAAAAACCTTGCGAATACCTAATTATATCGTATCTGTTTTATTACCTGCTCTAAGTATCTCATAAACAGCAGTTTAATATATTTACAACATCGTAAACACTTATCGCAAGTCTATCGAACTTGCCAACTAATCAGTTGTCAAGTTCCGTAAAATATCTCATACACAGAGTGAGCAAGGGAGTACTCGAAGTAACATAAAAAAAATGATGATGAATTCAATTCCACTACGGTCAAAAAAGTTTTTTTTACTAACTGGTGCGTCTGTCTTTACCTGCGCGATTGTCGGTTATAGATACTTAAACATTAGCCCCCTCCGACGCAGTCGGTTAAATGTAGACTATGGATTAATCTAGGGTGTCAGTTAACTTCATACCATATTTTAATAAAATTGATCTGACTGTTTGACCGTTTCAAAGAACCTTTTTTTTGCCGGGGTGAAACGCTAATTACTTCTACCCACGCAAGGGGCACAGCGTGGGGATATGTCGGACTTCGACTGTCGACTAAAAACACCCCGAACCCCGTCTTCTGCCTAAGACAGTCACGGGATCGCTCGCGCATGCTGTGCGTGACTCAGGCTGGCTCAATAGTCAATACTTTTATTGCACTTCATATGTTTAAATGGTGTTACATACAATATTGTAATATAGTAGTAGGTACAGTATGGACCCTGTAGGGCACGGCAACGCAGAAGAGTGGAGGATGCTAATTTTATTTATATTATGTATCACAGGTTTTTTATTGTTACTGACCTGTAGGACTCCTCAAGGCGAATATATATAGAACCAACTCACCACTTTTAAAGGACGGACGCGCAAATGACGCCCCCATCTCAGTCTTGGTCTGTTGCTGATCGGATGACAGGGTGCCATGCCTCCCTAACATGTAGGCCTGAGCTTACAACGGTCGCAGGTCATGTTTTAAAATACCTACCACCACATAAAATAACAATGTAGCAGTTAAATATTCCTCAACATCCACACAACGCCTTCTAGTCTCAAATTAAGTATACGAGAGTTACTTGTGTTATGAATATTAGACAACTGATAAACATACTTATATATTTCTAAATATATACATATTATAGAAAATAAAACAACCAGACACAGGACAAATGATCGTGCTCATCGCACAAACATTTATCCTCGGTGGGGATGGAACCTACGACCTCTGGTATAGCAGTCAGGGCTACTAACCACTAGACCAACAGGCCAGTCGAAGTTGTGGAAGAAGTTATTAAATAAACAAGAAAACTGCCCAAAAAGTTGTATTTCTTTATTTGTTCTATCTTATAGAGGCATTTACATATAAGTACTAAAAGATTATACTTTATATTCCTAATAATTATTATCAAAATTTTATTCTAAACAATCAGATTTGAAATGTGTAACTTATTTTATATATACAATACATTCAATTTGCGTACAGATCAATTATCTTCCCCTAAAAGCAAACACAAGAGTGAATTTTGATTCTTATACCGTTTCACAAACATTTAAATAACATGCACTAAAAACACCAAAATTTTTAATTTTCATTTACTATAAAAATAATGAATAAAAACTGTAAAATATAAATATTTAAAGTGCTACAAAGATTTTTTGTCACGTGACCGAAATCGGAACTAATGCTGTCATATATGAAAAACCATCACTTTTGACAGACAGTTGAGTTGATTCTTGTTGCGAATATGCACACCAACCCCCTTATGTTAATGTCATCCACGTGCCGAAAGATCCTTGTAGCTCTATAAACTGTTTCTCTTAATAGACATGAAAAAAATACTTTAATAAGTACTTTATCTATAATATTAGCTGCTTTTTAATGAGAATATCTACTTTTTTCACAATTAATCAATGCTTTCTTAAAGAAAGTTGTTCCTTTCTAATTAATACACATAATCTAGCTACATAGAATCAAACAAAGTCCCTTTCCGCTGTCTGTCTGTCCCTATGTATGCTTAGATCATTAAAATTACGCAATGGATTTTAATACGGTCTTTCAATAGATATAATGTTTCAAGAGTAAGGTTTATATGTATAATACATCAGTATTGCACCCGTGCGAAGCTGGGGCGGGTCACTAGTTTAAAATATAATCGAAATATGACATAAAATATAAAATGATATCATATTTCGTATTTTTTACATAAGAAGTAATTTTCATATTCATTTATAAATAAAATAAAATCATTTTAAATGCCGTGTATTATATTCTCTACGCTATAGTAAATAGTACATTTATTATATATTAAATATAATCTAAATAGGTATTTAAAATTACTTAATACTTAAAAAATACGTGATATATAGATCTAAATAAAATTTATTTTTTTCTATACTATCATTGCAATAAAATTATAAAGGACACAGATCAAAAATTTAATTCCCGCCATATACACTCATAGAGGTTCGTATCGCACGCGCAGGAGACTGCAGGCAGAGGAGTAAGGAGACTTGTCTTGCCTCTTCGGCCTTACCATAATATATTATATAATATATGTATGTATTATATTATGATACATACATGTCGGCGAGGTGGTATAACTATCGCACCTGCGTAGCGTCACGCCACGTTTCAGGAATCTATTTTCATCTTTCACGTGTTATTACAATTTGTTAAATTAATCATGTAATCGTCAAGCGACGTAACAAAGATTTTCAACAAGAACATTTCAACAAAACATTCACCTTTATCTATCCCGCCCGTCTCGCCGAAATACAGTATGAAGTCTTTACATAAACGCAAGTTATGTCTACGCTATCGGATCGTGGCATGATACAGTCGCGAGCGTGTCGCAGTGACGAACGGACGGTGTGTTGTTGATGTAATTAAAATGCTGTAGGTGGGCAGCCCTATCGCTGTTACGTACCGCGCGGCTGTAGGTATTTATTTTTTAGATACGACCGAGTTAAACTACTTTTTTGTATTTATACTGTGGCCTATGTATATTTTTACTATATTAAATATGTTTCTAAATATTTTAAATCGGACTACTCACTAAATATAATGTGTTTTATGAAATTCAACAAGTATCATCAACTTGTATATTGCAGATTTTAAATTAAAATCAACAGCTTTGTTCAACAGTGGGCTACTTTTTTTTTTATAAAAGCCCACTGTTGGGCACAGGCCTTTTTCTAGAGAAGGATGAAGCATTGATCACCACGCTAGCTCACTGCGGGCGATTTCAGATTCCAATATTTAAAATCTAGGTTTCCTCACGATGTTTTCCTTCACCGTTTGTCAGTGGTGTCTTAGAGTAATGAAAGTATATGTATCATTGAAAATTGCCTATAAGTCGATCAGCAGTAGAAGTCGGTAAACACAGCCTAGTGGTAATACCATAGGACTGCTAAGTCAAAGGTCTCGAGTTCGATCCCCACGGCACGCACCAACTTTTCGAATGTTGTGTGCAGTTCAGATATAAATATCATATCCGTGTTTCGGAAGGCACGTAAATATGTGGGTCCTGCCTGATCTCTCTCCGGTCGTGTCGGATTGCCGTCCCATCGGGCTATGAGAGTAAAGGAACAGAGAGTGCACCTGTGTTAGCACACGCTTGTGCACTATAATATGCTCTTCGCTGGCTGGTGTCATAGTAACACTAGCCGCCGTGGCCGAAATCGGTCCTTATATTATAATGTTTCAAATATTGTGTTAAACGGCTTGTATTGATAATCATACATATATTTTGATAATAGCCTACAGCTACCACAAGACATGGTTTTTAAAGAATTGAACTATTTTCTACATGCATACCTTTCCATCTATTTTACTAGGCCATTTTAGATTTATTATCTAATATTTCAAGTCGCTTACATAGCAAAAACTATTGAAAATATATACATACATTGTATATAAACTATATTTTACTAATTAAGAATGTTGACTAAATATGAATAGTAATATATTTTCTGTGTATGTTGTACATTATCCATACAATAAAGATATTAATTATTGCATCAAAAGAATATAATTTAAACACATTATATATAGTCAACATCCCAATTACATAACCCTCCCTTTTTTGACAGCAGTCGGCTAAATACACTCCATACATTATACTATCTATACACCGTGATTTTTAGGTCGTTTTAAAAAAGTCGTCCACACAATGTATCCGTCATAAAATACCTCTAGGCGCGAATATAATTTTTTTATCATTAATTAAAATAATATGCATGAAAAAAATAAATAATACATTGGAAATATGAAACATCCTGTTAAAAATGTTTACGTATCAAACTGTTGAAGATACATGCTACATACTTACTGCGAACATTATGATTGCAATAGTAAGACAGCTGTTTTACGCTAAGGTGAATGACCTGTGATAAGACGCCGCCGCGCCGCCCGCGCGGCCCCTTTGGCACAAGGTTCGGACCGCGCTCACTACAGAGTGTTCGTAAAATTGCCTTGTGTCATAATAATGAATAATATTTTTATTCATTCAAATCTTAAAAAAAACATATTTTTTTATTATAAACGTTTACTAGTCATTGGATACATGAACTAGGCTGCTTTTTTAAAACGACCTAAAAGTCACGGTGTATATTTAACTCTGAATTAACATTACATGTTTATATTTGACGTAATTTTATAAAAATGATAGCTAATTCAAAGAGAGGGTTATTTTATAGCTATAGCCGACATCCACGCAGGGGAAACCGCGGGCAAAAGCTAGTTTCAACAAAAAGTTCTATCTAATATATAAGTAATTGTGATGTAACAAGAATATTGAGTTTCTGACCCAAAAATAACGAGTTTGAGAATGAGTTATTCATAAGTTGGTATTACTTCATAGATTTGATGTTTTTCTTTTATTTGTCAGCTGCGAAATGCTTTGCCATGTGCCTCTTTAGATAAATCCGGTTCTGTAAATAAAGATATAAATAAAACATAAATATTTTGATATAATATAATATACCACAAGATTCACACAACGCCATCTAGTGACAAACTAAGCAGAGCTTGTGTTATGAGTACTAGACAACTGATAAACATACTTATATACATGTAACTACATACATATTATAGATAAATTACACCCAGACTAAGACTACTTACAAATGATCATGCTCAACACAAGCATTTGTCCTGGGTGGGAATCGAACCCACGACCTCGGTATAGCCTGCAGTCAGGGCCACCTATCATTTGTCTCAAGCTACAAGCTCTACTCAGTTTGACACTTTGTATGAAAGTCGTAAAATGTTTAATTAATTATTTTTACTGTATTTATACGACTTTTATATTTCAGACTAGTTTTTTTTAATCTTTTTGATTATACTGTTACTAGTTACAAATAATAAATAACGAATTAAATAATAATTCCAACTCACCGTGTATTTCCTCCCGCACAGATCGCACTCGAGCCCCGAATTCTTGAAATGTTTGATCTGCATGTGCTTCTGCAAGTTCTCGTAGTTTTTCAGCACCTGTAATGAAAAATTATTTATTTATTACTTATACCAACAGCATTACATATATTGTATACAAAAGTAAAACAGTAATAACAACATTTCTTCTATGCATGCCTATTATAGGTAGACACAGCATACACAACATAAGTGTACTAAAGATCGTGTGTTTTGGAATCAGTTATATGTATAAAACTATTAAAATAAATAAGAATATGAAATGTCGTGATGGTCTTGTGGTGTAATTGAAATAATCAATAGTTTTATTGCACTCCATATGTTTAATATGTGTTACATAATGATATAATATAGTACAGTATAGACCCTGTATGGCACGGCAACGTAGAAAAGGGGATGGATATGTACGCACGAGGTGCTGGTTCAATCCTAACTGAGGCAAGTACTAATGTAGTTTTTTCAAAGTTGCGACACCCAAGTACCTTTGATTAAACACACGGGCTACTTTTTACCCAACTGCATAAAAGGAGGTTAAGCTATAATCTACATACACTCGGGCGAAGCCGCGGGAAAAGCTGTTACTATTATAGCAAGCGAACAATGCGAGCGAAGTTTATACAGTCCAATTTTGCACTTAATTGTCCGTGAATTCATAATGGGTGTGACTCTCTATCGTACCGTGAATTTATTTTTCCGATCGGTCGTGTCCTAAGGAATAATTCTAAAAAAACTTTCCTATAGACCATAGGGAAAAAAGTTTTCGCGTGCCATTCGAAAAAAGTTTATTTTGAATAAAAAAAGAAATCCGCGCGCTTTTGTTTTGGTCGTTTCGGAGTTCTATTTAGGTAAAAGTATAAAATTTCGTATACGGAAAGTTTTAAAGTTCTTCATGACATCAATCGCTCGCTTAATAGCGGTGGCGAAAATACGCCTCGGTAACAAACTTAGTATAATATGTAGAATACTCACTTGTTTACAGATAGAGCAGCGATAGACGAGATGTTTCTTTCCACCCGCAGTGTGTTGTCTCTGTCTCTTAACTACAGTGTGCGTTGGCGGCGCGTGGGGCGACCTGTAAATATCATTTATAAGTTAAAAATGTCGAGGTGGCCTTGCAGTTCTAAGTGTGGATTTGTATGCACGAGGTGCAGTTTCGATCCCCAGAGCAGGCATGTACCAATGTGATTTTTCAAAGTTATATGTTCTTTATTATTCTATGACACTACTGACTAAAGGTGAAGGAAAACATCGTCAAGAAACATGGATTTCGAAAATTGGTATCTGTAATCACCAATCCGCAGTGAGCTTGCCTGGTGATCAATGCCCAAACCTGTAACGTTAGATTGTATTGTGAAACGTCAAGTAAGACAGCGGACTGGATAACTTGGGTGTGGTCTGTGCTGAGCCGTGAAGAGGATTCTTGGAAGATGAACCCTGATGGTGAACGGACGGGAGTACAGAACTCGCCGCGTTTCAATAATCATGTAATCTGAACAAAGAATAATCAACCGACGTAACGAAGATTTTATTTCGACAAGACATTTATAATGGCTGATGACCATCTGGACGCTCCGCCTATACCTATCCCGTCCGTTTCGCCGTCATATTTATATTATATTCTCAGGTGTGCCGGTTTCCGCCGGGACTGCGGGATGTTCGTGAGAGTTACCGCTCGCCCGGCACTCAAAGGGCTCCAGGAGGAACATAGTGGGTTTTAGTTAGTAACAGTCTGACACTCCCTCCCGCTGCACCCACAGCGGGCGGGGGCGTTTGATGATTTCCCACGAATAACTCGCCGATGTTTCCCTCCACCGTAATAACAATAATGTGTCCGGACCGATTTCGGCCACGGCGGCTAGTGTTACTATGACACCAGCCAGCTACGCGGGACATATTATAGTGCACAAGCGTATGCTAACACAGGTGCACTCTCTGTTCCTTGTACTCTCATAGCCCCATGGGACGGCAATCCGACAAGACCGGAGAGAGATCAGGCGCAGGATACACATTTTTACGCGCCTCCCGAAACACGGAAACTGTGATATTTATTTCTTAAACGACTTACACAACATTCGAAAAGTCGGTGCGCGCCGTGGGGATCGAACTCAAGACCTTTGACTTAGCAGTCCTACGGTCTTACCACTAGCCTATCACAGCTTATCCACTATATCTAGCTAGTGCCACTGACCTGTCCCTGTCCTGCCTGGGCAGGCGGTACTCGGGCCTCCTGCGGCGTCCGCTGGGCTTCTCCACCTGCTCGGTGTGGGCCAGCTTGTAGTGGTCCACGGCTGACTCGTAGCAGTGGTAACGTTTGCAGCATTTATTTATGTTATTATATAGACTGTTGTTATCACTGACCTGTCCCTGTCCTGCCTGGGCAGGCGGTACTCGGGCCTCCTGCGGCGTCCGCTGGGCTTCTCCACCTGCTCGGTGTGGGCCAGCTTGTAGTGGTCCACGGCTGACTCGTAGCAGTGGTAACGTTTGCAGCACTTCGCGCATTCGAATCTAGAAGTGTAAGGAATTATTAATACTTTTTTGTTATAAGTATTGTGAGGTGGTTGTGGTGTATTATTTGTATTTAACTGAATTATATTTCATGTACTATTTTCTTTTTTAGATTTGGTACATTCTTGTACATTCTATGTATGCCTTATCAAAGACAAAACATAGCGCTCTCTATTGACTTTTGCTTAAGATCTGTATTTTCTGTTTACCTATGTTTTACAAGTAATAAATTTGATTCTGATTCTGTTGATTCAATTATATGTGTACAGTTTATTCATTACAGCCTCGAGATAACTGGGGACCATGTCGCGTCAGCTCATGATTAAGGACTCCGGTTGGGTCCGAAGCTAGTCGGTGCTACCCTCTAACGTAATCGTTGTTGCTTGGTTTCTTCTCCCGCAGCGAGAGCACAGGAAGCGGTGAAGGGTGGGCGATGGGGTGCTGTCTATTTTACCTTTAAAAGTACTTAGTAACCTATTTTAAATTAACAATTTTGATGAACTTACCTTGAGAAGTGCCGATACTTGTGTGCAGCATAACCACCAGCCGGATACAGGATTTGCTCACAAATATCGCAAACGACGCAACCTTTTTTCTGAAATATAAAATAAACATGATTTATATACCGACCTGTATAAAGTTTATAAGAGAAAGTTTGAAAGTAGCACTGTTACAGAAAAAATGAAAGGAAATCGTCTGTCTTGGTATGGACATGTGATGAGGAGGGATGATACACTGGTCTGTAACTGACGTACTGCAGGCCTTTTACACGGAAAACGAGCATTAATCGAGCCCCACGGTGGGCGCCATTACCGAAGCCGTTAGTAACACCATATTATTTCGACCTCTGGCTTAGCAAACTTCTTGTTTATGACAATAACATTTGTAATGATTTTTCTGGCAAACGGCTTAAAAAATATTAAAATATAAATCCTATTCTGACATTTTATTTATTTATCTATTCTCCCCTCTTTTACAAATCCTATATAACAATTTTTTTACATTTATAATTTTTTGAGCTCGCTGGAGTCGACATTTCCTATCTGATATGGATACTTATGGAGTTCCTTGCCGGTTCTTCTCCATAAGAATGACATTTTGGAACCGCGCAACTAAAGTCAGTAACGTTTTGAAAGTGCCTGAGAAGGCCTACTCGAAATAAAAACATTTTTATTTTTTGATTTTGATAACTTCTTTTATATTTGTATCTCATTGGAAATTTATGGAATTCGTTAATTGACGGAGGTGCGCCGGCCTTTAACCGGCTAAAACTACTGGAACGTCATTATTTACTTATGGACGAAGGCATGGGGTTCGCTTTTGCATTAACTGCGCCTCCGGCAAGCTTTGACCGTGAGAAGAAATGTCAAAACCATCTCAGGGTTTGTCCGAAATTGGGCGAATTGGTCTCTGGGTGGAAAAACACATCGAAAATTTGAAAGTCTACCTGTTATCGTTTTGAATATTAAGCAAAAACAACACGAAAAATCACATTTATTGTTTTTAGACCCTCATCAACACTTTTCTTTCATTTTAAGTATTTTTTGTTGCAGCGGCAACTGAAAAACATCATTTGTGAAAATTTCATCTTTCTAGCTATCACGGTTTATGAGATACAGCCTGGAGATAAACAGACAGACAGCGGAGGCTTAGTAATAGAGTTTCTTTTTACCTTTTGGGTACGGAACTCTACAAAAGAGGTCGCTGTCTTATAAACTATTGTTAGATTTACTTACAGCCATATGTTTCCTATTATTATGATCTTCAAGATTCTCTTTATAATTGAAACCGATCAGGCACTTGTCGCAGCGATGCGGCATAAGTCTGTACGCGTCAGAGGCCGCTATCGTCGCCCGTTCCTCTTTCAACTCCTCCTCAGTTATCATAACCGTCCTTATGTTTAGTATATTTGGTGATACTGGCGTTTCTGTAATAGAAAAACAAGATTGAAATCTTTAAAAAGCAATAAAAAATACTGTCACGGATAGCCGAGTGGTACAGGTCACCACGCGTATTAGCACTGTGCGCAATGTTTCGCAGGTTTGATCGAACCCACGACCTCTGGTATAGCAGTCAGGGTCACTAACCCCTAGACCAACAGGCCGTAAAGCGTAAATAATCTGTCTGTTCTATGAAAGCTTCTTTAAATATATTTTATATAACACTAGCTTTTTCTCGCGGCTTCGACAGCTTGGTCATCGTATATAGCTGCAAAAACATAACCCCCTTTTACGCAGTCGACTAGCTTTTGTGGCAACACAAGGTATCAATCAGCTAACTTAACATTAAAATATCATTCAAATTGATTTTGTCGTTTAAGCCTTTCATTCATACATACTACCTTTCGTCTTATTTTTTTATTTCGTAGTATTTGTATAGTCATTGCTCCATTACTCTATCTTTTGGCTTTGCCATTGTAGGATAAAAAGAAACGTCATATTGTAAAGTTTATGTGCACGTATTTGATCTATTTACTTGAATGCAAAATACAAAATATATAAAGCGATACCACTAATTCCTAAAACAATATTATTGCTCATGTGGAAGAGAGACAGCGCACTACAGAGATCGAGCGTCTTCCTCTCACAGTCGGGTTTACCTATTGTGTTTTGATAAAGGGTTGCTTGCTTTTATAGGAGGGCCTGTAATAACAATTGACGGAGAGAACTTACAAGTTATATTATTGTTGTAATATTCAAAAGACGCCGTCTTAAGTCGTGTAGTGAGCTGGCTGTGCCCAATAGGCTATTCAACTAAAAAAATCTAATTAGTCCGTCAGGTCATTGTAGGTCTTGAGATATTGACGTCAGAAAATCGCTATTTTTACTAAAAATAGCGATTTTCTGACGTCAATATCTCAAGACCTACAATAGGTATATTAATGAAATTTTGTATTTTAGATAAGTAAGGGGGTCTCAACAGATACTAGAAATTTGGTATGCGTAAGTAAAATAGATTTTGAGTTATAGGGAGGTCGAATTTAGCCCGAAATGGTTCGTGTAATGTAACCCACGGCCGGTGTGAGCGCTTTTTTGCTCGAGCTTGGCGGACACACTGCCGTGTGTCTAGATAAATATTGAATACATATTTTTTTTTAAAGTGATATGACATCTCGTGTGACATATTAACTCACGCATATGAACCAGGCTAGACTAGTTCCAGACCCAACCGGAGTCCTTAATCAATCACACTAACCTTGAGCCTCCTGCTCTTCCACCGACGTATTCCCTTCAATCTTAACAATAACCGGGGGCTCCGGAATCTCCGTTTTAATAAAACAAGCGACAGACTCAGTTATCGCAGCCGCTTCCTTTTCAACCAACGTCTTCACAGAGTCCGTAAACAGTTTCACGGAAGCATTTTTTGTGTTATTATCAATTATTTTCAACGCTTCTTTTATGTTTTTCATTTGTTTCTCAGTAACCGGTTTAGCTGGGGTAGGTTCTGGTGCCGGGGTCTTGTCTGGTGGTACTGTGGCGTTGGTGTCTGCTTCGCTTGGGTTTGGATTCTCAGAAGGTATGTTTATGTTTACTACGTTCACGACTTCAAAGTTTGCTTTCCTTATGTCGGCTGATTCTGTGTCGAGAGCCTGTTAAAATATTATTAAAAATATTAACCACATCATAATGCAAATACTCAAATAGTTGGTCTTATTATTATATTTTTTTATCTAGCCCATGTGAGATCCCACTGCTGGGCAAAGGTCTCCCCCATTTTCTTCTAAACCTTTTTATCTTTCGCTATTTCTAGCCATGAGCGCCTTGCAGATCTTATATCAACACATTATAAATTTTTTAAATAGTTACAGTATATTAGGTATTATTTTTAAATAATTCTGTCATTACAGAAAGAAAACAGATTAAAAACGATGAATAAAATTTCTTTTTTAGTTGTAAATCGTGTCACTAATACAACTTTGTTTTACAGACATACTTAAAAAAGTGATATTTTTCTTTTCTCATTTAAAAAATATTATACTGAATGCAAGATATGATAGGGTTAAATGTTTTTATAAAACAATAACATGATCAATTGTTACTTACTTGTGTTGTCAAAAGATTGAAGCTTTGCTCCACTTGCAATTTGAACTGTTTTATTTTCTTCAGCATATTGTGACAAGTGTGGCATATCACTTCATTTATAGGTTTTAACTGAAACAAAACAAGAAAAATATAACACCATTATACATTACTAGCCTAATTTATTACGCCGCGCAAGACATTAACTGTAAATGCGGGATTCGCTGGTGTTAGAGTGAGACGGCGATATACTGCGCGTAGCGGCGTCTCGTTTTCACAATGGCGACTCACGCTTTATGACTTCGAGTTCACTGCAGTTCATTGTAATTCAGAATTCAGAGACTGGTAAGTAATTAGGGATAAAGGTAATGTTTTTATAAAAAATAATTCGGTTTGAACTAAAAAAATAAAGTAAATATACGTGAATATATTGACATAAAACCGCACATAAAATGTTGTTTTTCTCGAATTATTGCAATGTTTTGATTTGTTATGGATGTATAAGCCTTCTAATGCGGAAAAGCTTTAAAAGATTTACCTCTGGTCTCGTAAAATTGTCCAAATAGTCCGAATGTGAACATGTCGTAATATTTATGAAACCGACGTTTCTTTCAAGGCAACAAATACAGAATAAGGTGTGGGACTGTATTGTCTTTGTTATATCTTGATTTAGACCGAAGTCTTCAAAGTTTAATAGTAGAAATCGCGACATTTTTAGCCATTAAACTCTTCAGAGCGCTTCACTGTTTTCAGTTTATGTGCTGTCAAAGTCAAAAGAGAGTCTCGCGTTTTATTTCGCGTCCGTGGACTTTCGAATGCATCTGGAAGAAGTTTGTTTTTTTAGCTTTCTTGTCTCATATATGAAGCTCGTAATAAAGTAACTAAAAGGAATTTCTCCCTCTTTTACAGACGTTTACTTTTTACATTAAAAATTATTGGATTAAATGAAGCTAAATTTATGAGGCGAGAAATTTTGGCGGCTTCTGTTAATAAATTAAATTCAAAGGTATTAACTGCTACTAGAAGCCTAAAGCCCTAAAATATACATTTATTGATTCGATTGCAAAGACCACGACTTTATTTATTATTATAGAAGCCTAAAATCTTGCAATATAAATTTATTGATTTAAGTGCAAAGACCAGAAATTTTACGAACAACAAAACGTATCACGCTTGCAACGGTTCAATACTTCAAGTGCTACCAACTCATTTCGAAGCGGTAATGTTTTTTTTCTTTTCTCTAATGTAAGAAAGAGGTCGCGATATGTGCTATGCTTAATATGTGAGTATTTACAAGGCGAAAGTCGCCTTGCGGAATGGAACAACTTTATTGAATGAATGGAACTGGAACGGAACGTAACGTCAGATTACAAATATTAATTTTACTGCTCATTGACGTCGTTGTGTTATGATTTTCTTTTAATTTTGATTGAGAAACGCGTTTTCAACTAGAAAGCTAAAGTAACGCATCAAACAGTTTTCAATTGCTCAATCTGTAAAATAAGGTGCTATGAGTTCGTGTTAATACCGAAATTGTGATGTATTGAGATATAAGGTGACGTCAAAACGAGTAAGTTATTGTGTTCCGTACTTCTATTTTATTCTAATTGGCTCGAAGGTTGATTCTGCCTTTATTAACCCTGTAAACTTCGCGTCAATGACTAATACTTCTTAAACGAATCCCATTTTCTTTGCCCCATTCGTTTTTTTTTTATTGCAATTTGTCCCGCGCTAATCAAACGTTTTATACGATAGTAACTTTTGTTTGTAGTTTTTTGTTATTGTTTATAAATGATAATAGTAACAAATTGAATTGATAAATAACATTACATTTGATAGTAAATAATAGTATTTGGTTTACTACACTGCTAGAAAAGGTTAATGTATATTTTCTTATTCTTTAAACCTATAAAATATATCGTCCAGTCTGGTTAGAGGATGATATATTTTTGCAAGTTGCTTTATTCAATATATAGTGTCTCTTTAAGTTTCTATTCTACTATACGGGGTTCTAGAAAATAGATTTAGTACTGCTTAAAGTATTGAGTTATGAATAGAACATTATTTTAACATCTAAGTACTGAAATAAATCATATTGTAGCCTTTGTTAAGATTTATTCCATGTCTTTGTCATCTTAGAGTAATAAATAACACATAAATGTTTACATTCAAGTACTATTCAATTTAGTTGTAGTAGTTCAAATTGATTTTTTTAAACAAGTGACGTATGAATATTATAAATTTATGCAAAAATTTGTAAATATGTATAGATGATTGTTAATTTGTTACTCCATTGAAAAAGTTGGATCAATTTTGATGAAGTTTTGGTTAAAGTAAAGTTGGTAAAGTTAACTGACACCCGGAATTAACATAGGCTATTTTTAACCGACTGCTTCTGAGGTTAGTAATGTTTTTGCATCAAAAACCTTGCACAGATGATACCTAGGTTTTATTACAATATAATTTATGTAGCTGAAAGCTAAAGGTACGCAAATAAGTGTTGGCTTAAATATACACTTGTGCTTACAAATCTGGTAAACATATTTCTAGTCTAGTATAAACTAATACACCTATGCAAATAAAATTTCTATAAATAAAATAAAATAGTCATATGACCTTTAAAAGAATATTTCTGTTCAAAAAAACATGTTTATTGTAAGCATAACTCAGGTCTGTAGTTACTCCTACAATATTTCCTATTTTTGTATTTTAATCAGATGTCTGCCTAGTTAGTTAGCCTTTTTTGTCTGGATATCTAAATAAAGGTTATAAAAATAAACTAAATCACTTTTTTTCTTCGATCAAGATTTCTCAGATATGACAATCTCCGGCAATGGCTTTTTAACCCCCAACGCAAAAAAGAGGGGTGTTATAAGTTTGACGTGTCTGTCTGTCAGTGGCATAATAACTCCCGAATTTCAATTTAGTTTTATTTGTTTTAAAGGTGACTTATGTGCGAGTGTTCTTAGACATGTTTGATGAAAACGGTTAAGCCGTTTAAAAGTGGGGAGATTAACCGAATGTCGGCAAATATACTGGGATAGGGGTTAAAAAATCGAGGGTTTTCTAATTTTTTTATTTATTGTCTCTATAGACTGCATGCCACTCTATTTTACCTTTTGCGATTACTCCCTACATTTATAATAAAACAACACATTACCTTTGCCACATTCAAACTCAGCAACAAAGTTCTTTTTCCAGTATCAAGTGATATTTACTTTAAAAGAGTAGTTTTTAAACAAGGCCATGGAAATAGTACTTTTCCTTTATGCATAAAGGTCATAATGACATGCATATTCTCATTTGAGTCATGCTACTGCCTGTTAAAAGCTAATTAGTTCAATGATAATTATAATAAGTCTATGATGATTATACTGATAGCATAATTACTATAATTAATAACATTTCTCTTTGATGACTAATCAATAATAATAATAGGTCAGGGAAAAGTCTTTTCGCATTATAGTATGTACGAACTTGTAATAAAATCTTTCTCTCTCTAATAAAATCAGAATTTGGAATTATGTTCTTTAAAATTTTAACTTTCAATTATACCAAAACCAGCCAGATACAAATACTATAGCCAAAAAGGTTTTATTACAAGTTCATACATACTTGCAAAAAACTTTTTCCTCAACCTAATATTATACAGATGTAAAGCTTTTGAGTTTGTGACGTTGTAGGGGGTAATCTCAGAATCTACTGAACTGATTTTTACCAATAGAAAGATATTTTACTTTTGAGTTTCATTAGCTATACATTAACCGAAAAATATGTTTTTTTCTTCTACAAATATGAAAAATATGGCCCAATGAACTGAGTATGGGTGAACTAGTGTTAAATAATTATAATTTTATTCTGAGGACTAAATTACGTTCGTAAGAATAGTGTTTAGCAATTACAAAAAAAAACTTGTTTAAATTGAGATGTATGTGGAGATTGGAACATTGCCAGACATTCCGATACTTTTAATCCAAATTAAATGTCTCACAGTAAAAGGCTTACTTGCACTTCTCAAAATATTATTAATTCATATTATAAAATTATGTAAACATTATTGTTCTGATCATTCAACATTAAGTAAGGTTCAAACAGAGCTATTGTCAATAATTGTAATTTAATAATAAAACACATTCAATTAACTTCTTGACTGCACGGATAGTCGAGTGGTACTTATTATAGGTCACCACGTTGAGTGTGAGTGTCTTTGTGCATGTGAATTGAATGTCTGTAAAACCCCTCGCGACACACGGACTAAAATCGTTAGTGCGGGAGTCGAACAAAAAAAAAAAGGAGAAAAAGTTGCTGTTTTTTTTTCAATATAATATAATTGACAGTTCAGACTTACAAATTGACTTTTACTACATCCTAATTTGTTTTTTTCTTCACAACTCCCGCTCTAAATAATTTAATCCTTGTGTCGTAGGGGCTTCACAAACATTCAATTCACATGCACAAAGACACCCAGACTCAGATCAAGCATTTGTGGATCGCACAAATTCTTGTTTGGCAACTAACTCGTTACACGTCTAGCACAGTGGTAATTGGCGTGGTAACCTATACCACTCGGCCATCCATGCAGTCAATTGCTCGATATTGTTATAAAAGCACTCTTTTTTTATGTATTCGTCAACGTTTGGTTGGTGTTTTTTTTTATATAAAATTTAGTTGAATGCTAAGATAAGCCATAGTTCCGTGTGGTGTCCGGATATAAAGAATAGCACCACCCCATATCCTCCACTGGGTGTCGTAAAAGGCGACTAATGGACCTTAAGACCCAGTGCACTGTACCAAGCACCTTGGGTCACCCGAATGGTTGCGGGTAAACAACCAACAATCGCATTCCCAAAGAGGGTTAGTGTCAGGCAGGCGGCCGACTATAAAACCATAGCCAAAACTTTAAGCAACATGTCTAGAAGACGTGTTGCGCCGACCCCAAGTGAAATGGGATAAGGGCAGGAAGATGATGATGAATGCTAAGATAAGCCATAATCTTTTGACATCCACGCGAATAAAGCCTAGTTATAAATAAATAAGTAATTAACTTGTTTACTTTCCAAATGAAAGTAATTTAAACAGACTCGTTAACTAGAAAGTGTAACAAGTTGAAATATTTAATTAAATTACAATAGTTTCAAACAAATGTGGTTGCTAATTAATTAACTTTAACATGTTTTTGTTAAAACTGTTTAGTTTTTTTTTCTTTAGATAAGTATGCATTAGTATATACACACATACTTCAAGACGACATAAGTAACACATATTTTATACTTCAGAATAAAATCATTTATCACTTTTTTATTACGTAGATATTTTATAAATTATAATAGTTGCAACTTTTATTGCTTTTTATTCAAGATAGGTCTAGCTCATCTAATATCTTTAATCCAAATTGTTTTTCGCTTATTATTCTAAATAGTCTTCTACTCAATTCTTCGACTCCAATTCTCAATCAAAATATGTGTTACAATTACTGACTCTAGTTGCGCTTCTGACAGTTTAACCTAACTCAAATCTCGTTAAATGTTTAATATATTTTTTATAATCTTTCCTTTCCTATATGGGACATTTAATAACATGTGGGTGTCATTAGCGTATTAAGATTCGACCCACATCTTTATTATTATTAGTATTAGCCGTTAGTATCCCACTGCAGGGCAAAGGCTTCCCTTTCCTCCTTACAACAAACCGGCTAACTGGCTAACCGAGGCCAGTTTTGTGTAAACATAATTAAAAATACCTATAATAACAAAAAAATCAATCTTTACAGACAAACAGTACAAAATGGAGAGAGTACAAAACTCAAATAAAATCCGCGACGGAATGAACAATGAAATATCTTCAACTTCAAGTGAAGACAATCAAGAACCTGTCAAACGTTACACGAAATACAAAAAAAACTATAAGGAGACAACATCTGATAATGAGATGGAACCAAGGAGGATTCAACCGCGCAACCATTATAAAAGCATGGGCAATTTGACAGATGGCTACCGAGATTTCCGCACAGTTCAAAATAGTATAAGCAGTATAGACCTAAGTTTACACAGGGAAGATATAAAGAAATTCGAAGCATTAAAAATCCCGATAGTTGGGTTCGAAATAATGGAGGAAAGAGCTAGATTCACTATTTACAAGTTGAAAGTTGAAGATGATAATAGGGATCAGTCGTGGTTGGTTTTCAGAAGGTACACAGATTTTGTGAGGTTATTTTCTAGAATAAAGGCAGAACAACCGAATTTGAACTTGCCTTTACCGGGAAAAAGGTGGTTTAGGGATAATTTTGAGCCTGCGTTTTTAGAAGAAAGAGTTAGAGGGTTACAGATCTTTGTGAATGCTATAATTAATAAGCTTCCTAACCATCCGGTTGTTAGAGAGTTTTTTTGCCTCGATGAGCCTCCACAAGTGTTCAGTTATCAGCCTGAAGTTCAAGCAGTATATGGTGCTTTAGAAGATTCTATAACTACTCTAAAAATGCAATTAAAGCAAAAAGATGCCACGATTATGCATTTACAGAAGAGATTGGCGCAATTTGAAGCGCAGGTGAAGAGTTGTGGGAATTGTAGTACAAATCTTTCAGTTTAATATCTACTCGAAGAGTCAAGTTAAAGTCCTTTTGTCTCTATTTTGCGCTTTAGTGTGATGGAGACAGTATAAGACTTGAAGAGAATGCTGAAACGCAATTTTTGTTGTTTCTTTCTACGTTAAACGAAAATGGGCTTTAAAACTGTGTCTTTAAAGTGCACTAAAGGTTGTATAAAGGCTTAGAAAGCCCGCGAATTGTTTTTAAATAAATGAATTTTAGACTAACAATTTATAATGATACGTCATGCGAGAATGGACTTTAAAACTATACCAATAAAGTTCATAATTGTTTGGGTATCGTGGCTTAGAAAGCTCACGAGAGTTGTTTTGAAACAAAATGAATTTTACATTTATAGAATTAAGGTCTATTTTTCCATGTTGAACTAATCTAAGCAATATTGCCTTTTAAAGGCTCCTGGCGTTAAATGTTTGGTAACAGATGATCTGGATATATCTTAACGCTTTTTAAAAAGAGTTTAGTAGCATGATTTAAAAAGAAATTGCGATTTCAGTATTCATATTAACAACTAAGAATGTCGTTTGAGTAGTCCATAAATGTTGTACAAATTTTTGAGATTTTTTAAGTACTGTGGTTTTAGTTTTCAAATATAATATAATATTCCACCACATTCACACAACGCCATCTAGTCTCAAATTAAGCATACTAAAGTAGCTTGTGTTATGAGTACTAGACAACTGATAAACATACTTATTTACTTCTAAACACATACACATTATAGACAAATTAAAACCCAGACACAGAACAAATGATCGTGTTCATCACACAAACATTTGGCCTGGGTGGGAATCGAATCTACGACCAGTATAGCAGTCAGGGCCACTAACCACTAAACCAACAGGCCAGTCACAATATTTTCAACCTTGACTTTATAATCTTTATTATCTAAAGGCCGATTAACATTATCTGATGCACTTTACTTATCAATAAAATAATGAATCATAGAGATAACCTATTGTTGTATTGCTATCTCTTTTTAATGTTCAGTGTGAGAAAAGGACGGCAATAAAAACAGCTGACTTAAATATCTTAAATTAGTTATATCCTTGAATTTCACGTTTTCTGTGTATTAAATGTTTAGTTGAAACTTAATTTAATATGTCGATTATCTGTCCTTTTCTAATGACGCGACTTGTACACATTTTTAGACGACAAACGTTGTGACACGGGAATTGTATATATTAATATTATATCTAAAACTAAAACCACAGTATCACCGAAGCCTTATCAAAATAAATATTAGTTTTAAACCAAAAAATGTATTGAACATATTCATTTTGTAAAACCTTATTAAGACAAGTTGAGAAATAGGGATGATGGCAGGCTACGAAAAGCAAAATTCTTTTAGTCAGTCAAATAGATAATTAATAAATATTTGTTACGTATTTTTGCGTCCATAATAATAAATATCGAAGATAAACTGCTTTAAAGTTAAGGACGGGTTTGTGACGTAACGCTTTCGCAAAGTTTGTACGAAAAAGTGTCGTCACGCGTAACTTTCACAGACTTGGGTCAATTTGTTTGCGAAACAAAAAAATACGTTTTTAAACTTTCGCGACTTGTACACATATTTTAGACGACAAACGGGACTTATTCGCGATATAAAACCGACCGTGGTCACGGGTGGACTCGGTACAACTCGATCGAAACGTCGCGTCGGGAGAAAAGAAATAACGTTTTATATCGCGAATAACTCCCGTGTGTCGTCTAAAAAAAAATACGTATCCAATATTCATTAAACTATACGACGGATATTAAGAAAATAGTTGACATCATTCCTATTTTACTAAATGGCCTTTTTACAGGTGCTTTTGTCACTAATAATAAATTTTGCATTTAATTATCTAAGGTACAAAGATTGTTATATAATAGACTAGAATTATTATTTTTTTATTTTAAGAAGAAATATTTAGTTTCATTTCACCTTTTCAGTGGTACTTTTTGATTTGGCAACTTTTTTTTTGTTAAATAATGGTTTTCGTTGTAAATTTTTGTTAACCGACTTCATTTAAGAAGGAGGTATGTTTCATTAACTTTTGTATTGTGGAAACTGAATATAGAATTATTGTCACAATTTAGTCTCAAAAATTGATTCTATTTATTCAATTATTTTTTTGACATTATACATTAAAGTTACCACTGAAAAGGATTTAGCATATTATTTAAATAAAGTAAGTTTTAATATATATGACATTAAAATCATACTGTTCTTAAATAACGTCCAAATGAACTAGTGAATTAAATGAATTACTGAAAGCTGATCAATTAGCTGAAAACTACTCAATAAATTATTGAATAGTTTTTCAAAGGGTCGAAAGTAATAAAATTAAATGAAATGAAAATTGTATTAGATAAAATATATAAATTCCCGGTTTCTGGAAGGCTGATCAATTGAATCTGCTGTCAAATCAACTGATCACGACTGTGATTGGTTGACCATAAAACTTACAACCAATCACAGAGCTTGACATGAGATTCGACTGACGATTAACGAACTTTTGTCTTGATCAGCGTTTGAGAAATTAAGGACAAGTATTAGTTAAAATAGGAGTATGTAGATAAATTTGCGTCTTTAAGGGTTCATTTTTGAGGTCCAATTATTATAAATTTTATGTAGATGGCATCTAAGATATTATTGTAACTATACACTGAAGATGTTTTTTTTAATTTTGTTATTTAAAAACTGGGCAGGAACTCAGTTATTTTTTGATGATGCCTTTTTGATATAAGCCGTGTTTTAAGCAATAGGTATTTGAATGTTATCAATGTAACAATTATAGAAAACTAACTGTTACCCGCGACTTCGTACGCATTAGTAAAACTTCCGCATAAAAAAAGGATTGTCAAAAAAAATTGGGTATAAAAAGTAAATGTTGGCCGATTCTCAGACCTACTCAATATGCTCACGAAATTTCAAGAGAATCGGTCAAGACTTTTTGGAGGAGTACGGAACAAACATTGTGACACGAGAATTTTATATAAATAGAGAATATCTCAAGAAAGCATTTCATCGGGATAAAAAGTACCCATCTGTTTATACCCTGTTTACCTACCTTCATGCTTCAACTTTTAGACCGAGTTTAAAGAAATTTGGTATAGAGTTAGTTAACACTATGGATTAACACATACGCTACTTTTTTTTTCGACCGCGTTAAAGAAAATTGAGTATTTAGTTTTTTTTAACCGACTTGTACGCGGAAAAAACACAAGTTATAATAATTGTTACATTTATAATATTTCAACGGAATTTTTGAGCCCCATTTTAGCATAAGTAACATATATTAGACTTGCTAGTTCTGTATGAAATCTGTTTTAAACATAACATTGTACTGTGATAATTACTACATTTCGTTTACTATAGTTATTAAGCAATATTAGTGCCTTAATGTGTTTTAATGTACGGACAAACTGATTCCACGTATGCATATATGCAATATATCAAACCTTGTAGACAAGTTACATGTCTCCTCCCGCTAACGCTGTACGCTCCAATGTATTGCACTGACAAGTCACAGTCACGTCACGCGTCGACAAGGAATGTCATTCTTATACATTTGAAGTTTTCTATTCGTGACTACCCTATAACAGTATTGTGATATTACAATGTTTAGACTTCTGTACTCTTGATTTTATAGAAAATACTAGCCCAAAACTTCGTACGCATTAGTACAATCGCGAAAATTGGCCAAATAGTAAATTATTCCAGGATAAAAAAATTGATGTTGGCCGATTTTCCGACCAAGTTTCATAAAAGCCGTTTAACAGGAGTATGGTAACTAACATTGTGACACGAGAATTTTATATATAAGAAAGACAGTAGAATTACGCTTATCGTATGAATTCTGTTATTGTTACGCATACATGTGATCAGTTTGACTCTATCTTGGTTTCCATTCATCAATATTAATTTTTATATGTGCTGTGGTTTTAAAAATGTTCGCACACGTTGGAATCCCTCGCCACGCATCCGGAATGTCAATAATATATTATTATTGGAAAATATTAAGTAGCTTTAAATATTTTCAGACTAATAAAATTACCACGTCTCACGGCTCTGAGGGGGCTACTACCACCCCCCTTAAGAAAAAGTTATGTGACTGCAGTTGTGTCGCGCGACAGCGCACTACACGGCGTCTTTCCCCCACATAGTAACGATAGAAATGATGATAGAATACGAAAAGTAAACATCTAATTAGTCCGTCAGATAGATAAATAAAATATATTAGACACGTATTTTTATAATAACTTTCGTGAGGATGATTCATACTTAAAAGGTATAACGGTTTACTCACGCACATTTATCGGAATAGCCCGACTAGTTTCAGACCCAACCGGAGTCCTTAATCATGAGCTGACGCGGGGAGCGGGGTCGTGAGTCGAACAAGTCCCCTGGACCCACTAGTTAGGCTATTCCGATAAATACGCGTGAGTAAACCGTTATACCTTTGAAGTATATTAGACACGTATTTTTGCGTTTATCTGAACATTTAAAAATATCAAAGATAAGCTGCTTTAAAGTTTAGGAGAGGTGGCTTGTGACGTAACGCATTCGCAAAATTGGAAGTGGGGGTACCAACGTCACTGGCCAGTAAAAATTGTACTTGGTGTGACGTCACACGAGATTTCAACTTATCGTATCACGGTATTTTTTTGTTAACGTGATAAAAGAAAAAAATACGTATCCATTATTTTTTGGAAATCTACCTAATCTGACTAATTCGATTTTTTTTAGTCAAAAACCCAATTTTCACTGACTGTATTTTGGTCAATTTTTGTTTGCGGAAAAAAATGCAATGACGGACATTAAAAAAGAAGTTATCATCCCAGATCGAACTAGTGAATCGAACTAATGGGAATGAACCTGTTTTAGGAGGCGGTGGTAGTCGCTTTAAATTGTATTTTTTTAAAACCACAGTACATGAATATACTAAACAAATGGTATTACTAATAATATGTAGATTATTGTTTTCTTTTGATAAGAATCCTGTTTGCATGTTAATATCAATTGTAAGTGTTCAAATTGTCAATAAATTTATACACTATTAGGTATGGGTGTATTTTATTTCCTGTAATTTATAGTAAACCTTTGCTTTTTTTTGCTAGACTGGTTGTTTTGATAGTTATGGTGGGCAGTAAGCATCGGAAACATCGTTCGCCACGCATCAATCTACGTTCAATATAATAATGTGTTCTGACCGATTTCGGTACGGCGGTACATCTTCTTTTGCTCCTTTTGCTTTTCGAAGAGGTAACAGGCTTGAAAAAGAATAATATTTCGGTATATCGGTCACCTGTAATTAAAGAAGCACAAAATTTTTTGAAACTTTTTTTTCTATTTCTAGCATGTAAGGAATATTCTTTGTTGGCGATGCTTTTAAAATAAATAAATAAATCGACGCAGTTGTCAGAATTGGGTATTTACTCTAACTTAGGTATATGTTTAAAAAACCGCCGTAAACAAGAATCATGTCCGCATATTCGGCAGCTGTGTACCTAGTTGTGGTGTGTATCACGATCACAGTTTCGCACAATCACTAATCTAATAGCACTGAAGAAAGCAAAGCGTCTTTATCACAGTATCGTAATCGAATTACGGTGATTACACAACAATAAATATAAAAAAAACAATAGGTTAGCGTCCTTTCGCGGCAAGTTTCACTTAAAGATTACAGTACGTTATAATACGTACGAGTGACAAAAAGTGTATCAAGGTCAAGGGCCCGGCTAGCACTAAGGGACCCCCCACACTAGCGTCTTTTGAGCGTCGTCGTCGTGCCAGCGTCCGCACAACGTCCACCTGACGTCGACGCCGCGGCCACGCGACGGCAGCGCTGGCCGCCGAACGAACGCCGAGCGTGCGCGGCGCTGGCGTCGCGTAGCCGCGGGTCATGTCGCGTACAAGCAATGTCAAAATGGATTCCGACGAAGAAACACTGCTGCTGATATTGCTGATCCAAAAATTACGTGAACGAAAAAGGAAATGTCGTTGTCAACATTGGGAACATCCTCTGTGTAGTGTTAGATTTCAGGATAGCGATTATTTCGTATTGTATAGTCAACATATTAGGTCGGGGAAAAAGTTTTTTCGCATTATAGTATGTATTAAAATCTTTTTGGCTATAGTATTTGTATCTAGCTGGTTTTGGTATAATTGAAAGGTAAAAATTTTAAAGCACATAATTCCAAATTCTAAATCGCTGACTCGGCAGCAACGCGGGCGGGAAGGGTGGAAGGGAGGGCCGCCTGCGCCGCTCGGGCACGCGCCGACAAAGTTATCTCTCTTTCTTGCAATTTGCCTAATCTTTGCATTTGTTTCATCCAGATAATAGGGTAAATGCAGGTATTAACGACCCCCTTAAGGCAATTTTAAAATCTACCAATTTTTTTTAGTATACTGGTTCGTCTAAGTTTAATATTTTAATTTTATATACTAGTATTAGATAGATGTGTATAAAAAAAAACGTTTACTGAATCAATACATTTAAAAATCGTTAACAATGTGACTTAGTCGACTGTTGCAATTACCGAACCATAAAATCGGCTGTGAAGCTATTAACGATTTTTATGCAGCTATTTCCGACCGTCTATGATAGAAGGGTTAATCCAGCAATGGAATTTGTATAAGCAAGTGATGATGATGATGATTACAGATCATAATAAAATAAAACAATATAAAAATGATAATATTTATTTATTATCGGTATTTTTAAAAAACAAATTAGTACCATTATAGTACTAATAGCTATGAACTAAATAATTATATTTTTTTAAATTAATCAACATGTTACTGTTAATACACTTTATGTACTTGGATTTAATGATTTTAAACTCTAGCAGTCATTGAATCACCTTTTTTTACGAATTACTTAATCCTATTCTTACAGGTTAAGGGCCCCTTATTCCGAAAGTTTAGGCATTTTACGCACCGAAACGGCTTGCGCCCGCGTTGCCGAGGAGCCGTCGCGATTTGAACTCCGGTGACCTATGGCGGCGGGCGGGCACGCCATAGTATAAATAAATAAATCAGTAGTTCATATATATATTGTGCTAGTAATAAGTAGTAGTTTGCAACAAAAACATAATAATATACTTAGCTTGATGTGCTATCCACTAAACTATTGATTGTCAACACTAATATGTTATGAATGTGTGACTAAGGAAAGCGATGATCATTCTATAGAATTTAAAGAATGGTTGTAGAAGATTTGGTGAGTACTATACAGCGTGGCGCTACCACCCCGACATTAATTTAACACGGTTAGGACTAGTAACCATGAATCATTTTAATCATGATACGTTTTGATATTACGTAAACTGAAAGACTTTTTTTTCAAACAAACTAAATAATAAACATCTATCTCAAATTGTGATCACTCTGTGCGAAAGTTCATTCATCAAATAACTTACCTACGACTAGCGGGCTTACGTTTACTCGGTGCGGCAACGTCGCACGCCGCCCGCGTAGGTACAACAGCTGTGCGCGCCAGCTGGCAACAACGGGTCGCGACTTGTAGGCATAAAATGTCTCATGTTCGGTCCGATTTTGGCGGCACCTACGCGGCAAGCTGTTGTACCTACGCGTGCAGCGTGCGACGTTGCCGCACCGAGTAAACGTAAGCCCGCTAGTCGTAGGTAAGTTATTTGACGAATGAACTTTCGCACAGAGTGATCACAATTTGAGATAGATTTTTATTATTTAGTTTGTTTGAAAAAAAAAAGTCTTTCAGTTTACGTAATATCAAAACGTGTCATGACTTAAATGATTCATGGCTACTAGTTCTAACCGCGTGTTAAATTATTGTCGCATTGTCCTCGCCACCCTGTATAGTGGAAATGAAAATGTTTTATTTATTGGGCATGTATAAATTAAAAAAAAGTGTTTGGTATTAATAAAATATAATAAAGAACTCAATGATCGCATAATGTATGTCAATGTAGTACTATTATTTTTAAATATTTTTTTTTTTTAATAAGAAATAATAATAAACTTTAAAACTATCACGACAAAATAAAACGTGCACTCACTGACACCTTGTGCGTTAAACATCATATAATTCGAAGTTAAACATAATATAATACGAAGAAACATTTAAAAAAGTTGAAATTATAAATTACCAATAAAAATACAAACAATTAAATTGCACAGAAGTGTACTAGTGTCGAGAAGTGTGTGCTGCAACAACGAGCCAATCAGGACTCGCCTCTGTGACGCGTCGCTCTGCGTCATGCCAAGGGCCAATCACAGGCGATAAACCGTTCCCTGCGCCCGCGTGCACCGGTGCATTGACCCGATGAGACCCAAAAAACGACTTCTGCGCATGTCAAGGCCAGCGCTCAAGATCCGTGCCGATAATTATAAGCTATCGGTTTCATACATTTTTTTCATTTAATAAAAATAAATACATTTAGTTTCGACATACCCCGCGCCGAGTGTCGAAACTAAATGTATGAAACCGATAGCTAACCCAGGCGTGGCACACGCGGCACGGCGCGCTGCTTTAGTGTCGACGGTCTGTGCGACGCGCCGCCGCGCCGCGCGGCCGGCTTATTTCTACCTACTAAACACATCGCGACCATAAACCGTGATATTGTACCTACCTGAGAGTGGTATCGGTGAGTTGTGATCGATAGCCATGTTCAATTTCTTTCAAATCTTATACGTAATAAAATAATGTAATAATAAAATCAAAACACAATATTAGTAAGTACATCTCCTTGAATTTGACCAGGATGGAAATCTGCACCTTATAAAGGTGAATATTCCCATTAAAGATTTTAAATTCTATATGTTACAGTCATAGTGATTAATAAGCTATTATACATAATGACTAGTCATTATGGATAATAGCTAAATTCACTAGACAGTGTAATAAATTAATCACATTATCTATACTTGAGCCAAATTCGATAAAGAATAGAGGTAAACAAGTCGTTGCTAGGCAACGACTTGTTTACTCCTAAAAGGCAGATGTTCACAACCTTTTCTAGATAATGTTTTTCATACAAATATAGCAGAACGCAAAGAAATTACAACAACTCGCACCTCGACTGACAGGTCAAGACAGAACGAGCATGCAGACGTATAACTTGACCAAATTATATTGCTACGTTTCGTTATTTCCAATTTATTTATTCTTATTGTAGGTTTATGTCTTTTTTCTTAACATAAATTAATAATAATTTATATGGTTGCCTATTAAACGGTATAAAGTAATATTAAAATAAATTAAACGTAAAATATAATAAAAATATTTTTGATATGTATTAATATACATAGTCTTCAATGAAACAACTAAACGCGAGCCTTTCATACTTGGAAGTATTATAATGCACGTGTTATGCGGTTGATTTGAAAAGTAGTTAAAATGAGCAAAATTGTATATGTATACAAACGTCCCAACTTTATTTGTTGGTATAAACCAAATTCGCAAAAAAGTGTTTTATCCCTGGATTTCATCCATGTTTCTTTTTTGTTAGGGCTATCGCGAAAAGTTAATGTCGACTTTTTAATGATTTTTCGAAATAACCAGGTAATATGCATGTTATTTGAGTGATTTTAGTGAAATATGCTGTAATAGGATTTCTTAATAAATAGTTAGCGTGAAAAAGGCAATAATCATGTAAATAATAGAAGATTTGTAAAAAGTGAGTTGTGATAACCCTAAATTGGTTTGTTTACCTGTATTCTTTATCGAATTTGGCTCAAGTATAGTTATTATTCATAATATCGTGTCAAAGTTAGCCAAAGTAATAATACGGTCTTTATCTTAGGTTCACCCATGTTTGATCGAACAACGTTTGATATAATATTACTCAATCGAACAACGTTTAAGAAAATCATCACTTTGTATAATGTCGTTTGACATAATTTTCAGTTCGTCGAATATTTATTTGCTTTATCAACATTTGCGCTAATGATCAAAAGGTATAATGTTCATTTGATATCCACACTCCTGCCTAAAAAAAAACCTTTAGGTGAGGTTAGGGTTTTTTTTTTTTTTTTTTTTTTTTATAATATCTATGTTTATTGAGGTGAAAATATTATCTTATGTTATTTTAATTGTTAAAATAATCTTTCTGATATGTATGCTTAAGGAAAATTAAAATACAAATTTATTCTTAAACGAATATCTACTTGTTTTATCACTTTATCTAATTCTTTGAAGATATTATGTATAATAACTAGTTAATGTGATTAATTTTGTGTGAATTATCACTTTATCCAAATTAAGTAGATATTATTCATAATGACTAGTCATTATGTATAATATCTAAATTAATTACTTTGGCTGTAACATATACACACTGACTTCTCGTTGCTCTGTGTATAGAAGTAATCATATTGTGACGTATTTATAGAATAAGTACTTACGCAATACACTTTCAGATTATCTTCACTTCAGACACCCTTCTTTTCTTAATTTTGTTTTTTTTATTTACCATTTCAATCACTTACGTAAATTTGTGGTCGCGAGCAAAAGTTGCATAGGTCCTACCTCGATGGCGTCCGGCCGGACACTGGCACCGAGCGCGCGGCGCGCGCGAGTACTTTTCACGTATTTATTTTATTTAAAAAAAAAATAAGCGCCATATTAAAATTGTATCCAATAATATCCCTGGCAAATCCGATTAGTAAATGAAATGTTAAATTTATATAAAATTAACGTTCAGTCCAAGTCTTATAAAACTAAAAATACTTTTAAAATCGACCTTACTTCTGAATTTTTTTTTATCGAGCAAAATGTTAAATTATTCGTTTCTATCCAAAAAAGTCACTAGATAAAGCATGTATCTGTACTATATATTTTTTTAAGAATTTAAATATGGTGATTTCTCTGAAAAAAAACTCGATCTAGAAACGTAAATTTCGAATAAGGGGCCCTTAAAGTACTATTAGAATGTTCATGATCTTTTTTAGAGGATTTTCAATAAAAAAGGATAAGTCTTCTGAACCTTGCGCCATTGACTGTATTAGATTACTCTCAACAACTATATCAAAATTTAGAATAGCCTCAGATATATCTGCCGTTTCATTTACAAAATTGTTATTTATTGTTGATTCCCCCAACTTCAAAATACATCCACTCTCTTGATTTATGGCGTTTTCGGGGGTAATTTTCTTCCAATATTCGAGTAGTTTTGTTATAATTTGGGTGACCCATCCATTGGCCTTCTGAATCTTTAAAAGTTTGTAATGTTAGAGGTGATAATCTAGCCTCGAAATGACGGTTAAATTTTTCTGCATATTCAGATGTCGTTATAATATGATTAATGTCTTCAGTATGATTTGAATTTGTTAGTAGTTTACTGTAGTTTATTTTGGATGGATCAAATGGATATAATCCACAATATCGAAATCCGCTCTGTATGATTTCAGGCTTAAGGCATTGGTCGAAACATTTTTTTACTGCCGGAGCAAAATGAATGTGTTTAAGGTTGGTACAGTTATTTTGAATTCTGAATTCGTGCACAACTGTCCTCCATGTTTCTTTGACTGGTCTGAAAACAGCTACGTCAAGCGGTTGTAGTATTTGTCTAGAGTTGGGAAGTAAAGCTATCAGGATTATTGCTTTTTCTTTACAAAATATTGATAGTGGAAGTGATATGTGAGACGTGTGACCATCCAAAAACAAAACTACCGGAAATGGTATTTCATTGGTTAAAAGCCACGGATAGAAGCAGTTTGTAACATATTCATAAAATGCTTCTGTGTTCAACCAACCCGATTCCGTGTTACCAAGTCCCCATCCATGAGGTAGTGTAGGAACGAGATTTTGTGGTAAACGTTTATTCGGAAAAAGTATCATTGGAGGTGCTAGCTTTCCGTCAGCTGAAACGTTCACAAGTACAGACAAGCACTCATTTTCATCATTAGCAACACGATTATACACTCGTTTGCTACCTCTGCTGACCAAAACTTCTTCCTCTTTTGGACATAAGAAGAAAGCGGTTTCGTCACAGTTAAAGACTCGTCTGGGATCTTCTAAAACGTGATGCAGATTATTTGTCTTAAAATAATTGTTCACTCTGTCGAACCATGCACGTATAGCCGCTTCTGTGACTTGGTTTTGTTTTGAAGGAAGATTTTGTGCAAAGAGTTTAGGTACTGTCGGGTGCCTCTTTATAAAATTCCTCAACCAATATCTGCCTGGCACACCATTTTTGAAAGGGTTTGGACGATTTAAGTTTTGGACTAGCTTAGCCACTGTTTCTAATAACTGTTCTTTTGTAACTGAAAATTCCATCTTGCTAAGATGGTGAATCCAGTCTACAATTTGTTTTTCTTCACTTGAATTAAGAACCGGCTGAACTCCACAAATTTCATTCTTATATTTCCCGTCCCGTTTGTCTCTCAATGTTGTTTCGGGAATATGAAACCTTTTTGATGCCTCATAAATACTTGTACCCTCAGTAATTGCTTGAACTGCTCTGGCGAGTTGTGTTTTACTATACACTTTTCGGCGCTTTTGTGGCTCCATGCTTCTGGAAAAAGATATAATTGTATATTATAATTATTTTCCTTCAGCCAAGAAGTAGGATTTATTAATAGGTTAACCTATTAAGTCATAAAAGTAGGTTACAAACTGAATAACATACATACATGGCGGCGCTAAGACCCCGACATTAATTAAAAACACGTATACATTTAACATTTCCATATTTTCATTTGATATTCCGTGTGGTGTCCGGATATAAAGAATAGCACCACCCCATATCCTCCACTGGGTGTCGTAAAAGGCGACTAATGGACCTTAAGACCCAGTACACTGTACCGGGTAAACAACCAACAATCGCATTCCCAAAGAGGGTTAGTGTCAGGCAGGCGGCCGACTATAAAACCATAGCCAAGACTTTAAGCAACATGTCTAGATGACGTGTTGCGCCGACCCCAAGTGAAATGGGATAAGGGCAGGAAGATGATGATTGATACAGAAAAAAATAATTAATATACACTCACCCTGCAGTGAGTTTCGGCATGTCATCTGTAACGCGGCCGGGATTGGAACACACGACGGCGTCCGTGCCCGCTATACGCGATATCACACCAGTTACTGCATTCTCTATGACTACTTCTGGTACTGAAACAAGGCATTATAGTACATTATAGTTGTGTAACGGAAGATTTTGGGTATAATGAGTTGAAAAGTAGGGCTTCCAATCCCGGAATACCGCGATCTCGATTGAAGATTGAATAAACGTTGTTTTATTATATTTGTATAATAACTTTCGTGAGAATGATTAATATTTAAGAGATATAACGGTTTACTCACGCGTATTTATCGGGATAGCCCGACTAGTTTCGGACCCAACCGGGTCCGACTGAGTTCGACTCGTGACCCCGTCGCCGCGTCAGCTCATGGTTAAGGACTCCGGTTGGGTCCGAAACTAGTCGGGCTATCCCGATAAATACGCGTGAGTAAACCGTTATATCTCTTAAATATTGTTTTATTATGTTATCATTTGCCAAAAGTTCATCTTTCTAGCTATCATGGTTTATGAGATACAGCCTGGAGACAGACATACCGAGATCGGAGGCTTAGTAATAGGGTTCTGTTTACCATTTGTGTACGGAACTCTAAAAGTATAATGAACGGAATGTACGGACGCCAAGGCTGGTACGCACACACGAACAAATCTCCTTCGGCTAGCGGCGGCATTCCTAGGTTTGATAAAGTACATTATTTTGAAGCACGGCTTGCTTATATCGCACCCTCAGTGGAAAAAAGGCATAAGCCCGAAATGTCTATTTTTCAGTACGGCCAAAAAACTGGGTTGATTGAAATGGTTACTTCGTCTTTGGTCGTAAAGGAAAGATTCCGATATTAAACAAAAGGGAAAAAAATATTACATTGCGTGTTGTATTTAATTTGTGCTTATATTCCCAGTTTATTAGGAATCATAGAAATAAATTATGACGCTATTATCCCAACTTAAAAAGAAGAAAAGTTTTTTACGCAACTCTAAGCCAAACTTTCCCTTGAAATTAAATGTATCTCGAAAACTATGTTCAATATTGCTAGTATAAGTAAGATTACTGCCTTTTTGCTTTTAATAAATTTGTTGTTTACATTAAGTATCCAACACTTACCCCTATTTTCAATTTAATGCTTGTTGAGAGATCTTAAGTAAAAAACAATAATTCTTTATTCCATTATCTGGTTTGGAAATTATACATGCACTTTGACAGATATTACCGGAGTCTAAATAATTACGACAAAAGGAAAAAAAGAAAAATCATGTTTTGGATCAAATATTTTTTATTATATCCAAAATAATTAGTATAGCTTTAGATACAATTAAAGTTATAAAAATAAATAACAGTACCTATTGAACAACAACTCATCATTCCCCTGCCCTTAACCCAATTATTATTATTTGGGGTCGGCGCAGCATGTCTTATCCATGCTGCTGAGTTTTGGCTGTATATTTTTACGGCCGCCCGCCTACCTGACGCCTACCCTCCTTGGGAATGCTGTTGCTGGTTTACTCCCCACCAGGAGGTTGACCCGAGGCGCTAGGTGGTATGCACCGGGTCGTAGTATACCTTAGTCGCCTCTTACGACACCCATTGGTGGATATGGGTCAGCCCTATTCGCACCGGGAACTGCACGGTCAACGGTATTGAACAACAACTGCCAAGATATTATGTTTTTCTGTGATAATTACCGTCACTTATTTTCTTTAGATGAATTTCTAAATATTCAGCTTTAACTTGTATAAATGATTAAAATAACAAAATGAGCAATTTCCGTAAGTTGCTTTTATAAAAAAATATTAGACTAAGAAAATAAAATACAAGAAACATTGACTAGTCAACAATAAAAAACACTTTTTGTATGTCCATGAATCATAATACTTTTATTAAAAAGTATTTAGTTGTAATTTTTTTTGTTGATTATTGATAACTTTTTTTTAACAATATCGGATTTTTTACACATGGCCTGTAACCTTTTATTTGAAAATAAATATAAAACAACTTATAATAAAAAATAAATCAAAATAAATGTCTTACACAATAATCAGATCAATAATGGTATCTAAATGAAATAAAAAATTATTCTTCATCGGATGATTCAAATACCTCCAAATTTGTAGATTCAGCTGTTGGTTGCAAATTTCTATAGAATGCTTGATAATGTGGAGGTATGGCATTCGTATCACATAGGTAAATTAAATCTTTATACAATGCATTGGAAATAGGTAAAATTTGAGTATACAAACGTGGAAGTTCATCTGAATCAACGTGATTTTCTTTACTTGTTTTACGAGTGCGCGTTGAAGTATAATTCATCGTATCTAATACAAAATATACACTACTTTCCAAATCATATTTATAGAATAATTTATTTGGTGCACTGGGACTTGTTTTAATTTCCTTAATTTGTGAAAAGAGAACTTTATCACCGTTTGTATCATGTGACCAATTGTTTGTTACTTGATTTTTAAAGTTGTAAAAGTCATTCTGGGTCATTTCTTTTATTATAAGCCTCTTTTGTGTTTTTGTGTTTGTAATAACTTCATAAAGATGGTCAGGCGAGTATAACGTTTTATTTTTCATGTTTTTCTCGATGCAGGCATGCATTGAGTCGCATTCGTTTTGAGTATGGCCAGTTTGTAAGAATCTGTGCTGTATTTCTACATTAAAGAATCGCGAGACATATATATACATAGAGAATATGACCCGGTTTTTGTTATTGTTTGAACAATTATCAGAAAGTAGTGAAACAGACTTTATACCCCTGCTAACTTCTGATTTAATGAAATGATATAAACAACTAGCAATCTCGTTTGCACCACTTTTAGCAATTTGTGCATGCCATAAATAACAAAAACCTTGTCGTGATACTAAATTATATATCGTAAAATTATATGCAGCGTATTTCCTTTTATAATGGAAAACACCCACGTTAGATTGCGGTAGACTAAGAACCTTTTGTAAATCAAAAATGGCTACTGTTTTTACACTTGCATCGGCTTGTTCTATTTCACTATTCTTTATGTCTCGTATTGTATTCTCATTTTTAATATGACTTTCATAATTCTCTTTAAGTTGCAATTTGCCTTCTTCAGTCTCATTGTCATATTTGCTGCATATATTGCATAAATCCATTTTGGGTCGGAAAAAAGAAAGGTTAAAATTTGTATTAAATATTTCTTTATATTGGTATTCGCTTGCGACTTTAGTATTACGAAAGTTTTCATTTACGGATATCCAATCTTTGTACAACCGATGCATTTTTGAGATGTTTAAATCTTCTGATAAATATTGACGGCTGGTATTTTTTCCCAGATAATGTGATTCAATACAAGGAAAAGATTGAATATGCTGAATAACACTTTTTTCAGTTTCAATAGCTGTTTTATGAGGTCTATTAGTGTGTTTTCCTCGATGATCTATTATTTGGTCTCCTTTAGCACATTTATTGATTGCCGTATAAACAATTCTTTCTGTAATATCTAACGTATTTAAGAACATGGTCTTACATACTTTCAACTGAGATAAACTCGTATTATCTTTGAATGGCAAATAATAAACCACTGTTCGATATCGTGCTCGTTTACGTTGAACTTTCATCACTTTAGGTTCGACGCGCTCGGTGTTTTTTAAAATGAATTGCCATTGCGCTTCATGGTTTCCTGTAGCCCAAAATTTCTCAAATATTTCTAACCTCTTGTCGCGTGGTATTTTTTCAAAGCATCTAAGTTTGCAGTTACAAGGATCTCTCATCTGTTTTTGTGGCTTTTGGCCTGTATTTCTTTTGTTTTTGTTTTGTTCTTTACACCAGTTTTCTGGTTTACCTTTTCTTTTTCTGGGATTAATATTTACTTTATTCAAAAGTGGAGCAGAAGTCATTGACACACTAGTTCTGTTATTTACTGTAGATTGTCTGTTACTTCGACTAGTGGATGGCTTGGAGTACAACTCACTTTGATTCGCTCCATCGTTGTCAGATATTTGGTCTGCTTGGTCATTATCTATAAAAGAAATTATATCATTGAAATAGTTTTGGAATAAAACTACTTTAACGGATACTTTCGCTGTAGTATTTGTGGTTGCAGAAGGACTGAGATGGTAATCGTCTTTACATATAAATAAAAATATATAATTTTAGTGTAGCATACCTAATAACTTAATGATTTACTTAAAAAGACGACTATAGTTTGACCATTACCGCTGTACCGCGCCTTAGGAAGGCGCGGGGCGAGACGGGGGAAGCATCGGCCGATGCGATTGGTCAGTTCGCCATCAACACTCATGGCGGTCGCGTGTCGAATTCAAATTCAAATTTGGACCGAACTGTCTATGTCAGAAGCACATGAGATTAATATTCAAATATGTGTGTGATGTTAAGACTTATTAAACAAATTGTCTTCGAATCCAATAAATTCAAACTTTTAACTAACCAAGTCCTGATTTGAAATCATATTATACTAAGCTTTAGTATAATATGACTATATTTCATTTATATCTAATTGACTAAGTAAAAAAACATAATATATGGTTAAATAAAATGAAATATTTAGGTGTTTTTAATCATTTAATTTCAAACTAACTAATTAACCTCACTTAAATAATTTAATTTCGTCGTGCTTGTAGAACTGTAACCTGATATCGTAAGATCTATCCGACAGTATCTATCTCATGTGAACTCATGTATTTTTCTCCTCGGCCCCCACCTCGCCGCGCATTCCTAAGGCGCGGTACAGCTGTTGTGGTCGAACTATACCAGTCTTTTTGTAAGCACTGACACTTGGAAATTGTCGAAAACGTCAGGTTCATAATATAACTAATGTTCATACGAGTACACCTACCGCTGATTTATATGTAAAACTAGTTTAGTTACAAATATTATTATTGTTACCAAATAAACTTAAAAAGAAACAAACTCGTCAGCTTTATAATACTAGTATAGATATAGTAAATGAATAAATGCGCCAGGAATACCTACTGTAATAGGTAGTGAACGGCTTTGATTCAGGACGTAATTACGAACTCGTATATAAAAATATGATTATATGACAATAATGTGGTGTTCGGATATAAAGAATCCCACCCAAAACATAAATGTAAAAGGCTGCCAAGTTCGTTAATATTAGAATGCTTCTCCTATAAAAGAAGTGAGATCTAAATAAGTACCAAGTTCTATACACATACCTCAGTTAAAAATAGTTACAGGAATGCCCACTTGGCAAGTTTGTACGCACTTTGTTATAAACCTACTAAACACAATGAGTCAAGTATATAATTTTATTTACAAAATTAAATATCTACTAAAATTATATAATTATAAACTTGCCAAGTGGGCATTCCTGCCAAGTTCGTTAATATGAGTAACGAACTTGGCAGCCTTTTACATTTATGTTTTGGGTGGGATTTCATTTATTTTTGTAAGGTTGTTTATTTCATTTTTTTTATGATTAAGTTAGTTAAGGAAATGTCTCATTTACTGACGAGTGGCTAAGTAAAATATCCGAATCCGACCGACAACTTTATTTTCTTGATTTTTTAACCGTGGATTCAGCGCATAGGTATTGGTTTGGTAGTGACCCTGCTTTGCACGCCGTATGTCGTCGCGGGTTTGATTCCCGCGACAGACAAACACAGAGGTTTTTCATGTGTCGGGCGCATTTATCAATAATCTATATGGGTATACATGTAGGTACCAACTTAAATAAGTACTTATTATTTATTAATTTTCACTCCATACTTATAGTGGATCAAAGTTCGTTATTTTTGAAAGTGACTCACACTTGGCCGTTTTCAGATTTTTACTTTACTTTGACTAAATACAAACCTTCGTACTGATTTTCAGGTCGGTACGACCATTCAAAGATATATTATATAAATATAAATAAATTTAGTTCGTTTTAGTTCCTTAGGGGTATAAATTTACACCTTCATTATTTTTGAAACCTACCGACCTACCGACTAGACCTACCTCCATGCCAAATTTCAAGTCAATACGACCATTGGAAGTGGTCGAGGTTTTTGATGAGTGAGTCAGTCAGTCAGTCAGTCAGTCAGTCAGTGAGTGTATAGTAAAAATAGCGATTTTCTGACGTCAATATCTCAAGATCTACAAGAGGTATATTAATGAAATTTTGTATTTTAGATAAGTAAGGGGGTCTCAACAGATACTAGAAATTTGATATGCGTAAGTAAAATAGATTTTGAGTTATATAGTCGAAATTGGCCCGAAATGGTTCGTGTAATATAACCCACGGCCGGTGTGTCGCTTTTTTGCTCGAACTTGGCGGACACACTGCCGTGTGTCTAGATAGCACCACCCCATATCCTCCACTGGGTGTCGTAAAAGGCGACTAATGGACTTAAGACCCAGTGCACTGTACCAAGCACCTTGGGTCACCCGAATGGTGGCGGGTAAACAACCAACAATCGCATTCCCAAAGAGGGTTAGTGTCAGGCAGGCGGCCGACTATAAAACCATAGCCAAAACTTTAAGCAACATGTCTAGAAGACGTGTTGTGTTGTGACCCCAAGTGAAATGGGATGAGGGCAGGAAGATGATGATGTTTATTAATTGACTTACCTTACGTCCGAATATCCAGTTCGTTCAAAAAACTCAATTAAATTAAAAACAACAGACAATCTACTGGCTAGCGGCGAAAACCATGCCAAATTCTATGGCGGTCTGATGATTTGCGCGGTGTTAGCGCAACCAATGATGATTAACGATTATTTTTGAATAAAGCGCTCTAATTGGTTGATACTGACTCCAGTGTGAGCCCATTGGGTGCGCGGGAAAATAATCTACCGAACGGTATACAAAACGTCACATGGCCAATTTTTGACTTGCGCGGTATTGTTAGCTAAGCGACGATATCCTTTACTCTGAGGGTACGATATTAGGCGTTTTTAAAGTTACTACATTTTGTTTATTCAGTTACTAGCTGTCCCTGCAAACTTCGTTTCGCTGACAAAAATAATATGAAAACTATTATTTTATTTATGACGAAAAATCTAATATCTTACGGGACCATATTTTTTTCCAAAATAAAATATAGTCTACGTTACTCGTGGATAATGTAGCTTTTGAATGGCGAAAGAATTTTTAAAATCGGTCCAGTAGTTTTTGAGCCTATTCATTACAAACAAAGTTTTCCTCTTTATAATATTAGTGTAGATTTACTATTAATTAAGGTCATCTAAAACGTACGAAGGATTTATTAAAATGTTTGTGAATGGCAAGTAATGCACTACATTTCTGCCTACAAGGAGTGCACGCCCCTGCCATGTAAGCCGTTTAGATATATGGTTCTGGGCTTACAATTGGCCGTTGCATATATTGGGTTCACATGCAGTGGCGTCCAGTCCATAAAGACAAAAAGACCAGCACACATTTTACTGATAAGTAACTTCACAGTATCTACTCCTTGTTTCATTAATTCATCATCCCATTAATTTTGATATGTTTATGAAATTATAAAAAATAATTCTATGCAATTTCTAGGCAATATTTTAAACTAAGACACGCAATTAGTGTCATTAATAGTGTCTTAGTTTAAAATATTGCCCATGACTTCGAAGTCACCCTGTATGTTACTCACCCATGTGTATCAAGACAATGGGACTAATTTCAGGCCGGAGTCTTTAATCATGACATGTTTAATCATTAATTACACTAACCTTTAGTCTCCTGCTCCTCCATCGATGTATTCCCTTCACTCTTAACAATAACCGGAAGCTCTGGAGTCTCCGTTTTAGCAAAACAAGCCACAGGTTCCATGACAGAGGCCTCTTCCTTTGTAACTAATGTCTCCTCAGACTCTGTGATAATCGCCTCTTCAATCTTAACTAACGTCTCCTCCGACTCAATGATAGTGGCCTCTTCGTTCTCAACGAATGTCTCCACAGATTCCATGATATGGGCTTCTTCGTTCACAACGAATGTCTCCTCAGACTCTGAGATAGCAGCCTCTTTGTTCTCAACGAATGTCTCCACAGACTCTGTGAAAATCGCCTCTTCAATCTTAACTAATGTCTCCTCCGACTCCATGATAGCGGCCTCTTCATTCTTAACTAATGTCTCCTCAAACTCTGTGATAGCAGCCTCTTCGTTCACAACTAATGTCTCCAAAGATTCCATTATATCGGTCTGTTCATTCTTAACTAATGTCTCCTTCGATTCCATGATACTGGCCTCTTTGTTCTCCACTAATGTCTCCTCCGACTCCATGATATCGGCTTCTTTGTTCTCAATTAAATTCTCCATATACTCTGTGATACCAGCCTCTTCCTTTTCTAGCAACATCTCCACGTCCGGAAACAGCTTCACGGAAGTATTATCATCAATTATATTTAATGCTTCTTTTATATTTTTCATTTGCTTTTTGTTAACTTGTTTTGGCCTTTGCTGATGGTTGGTTCGCTTCCTTGGTTTTGTTGCCTTGTCTGGTGGTACTGTGGCGTTGGAGTCTGCTTCTCTTGGGTTTGGATTCTCAGAAGGTATGTTTATGTCTACTACCTTCACAAATCCAAAGGATGGTTTCACTTTATTGGCTGTTTCTATGTTGAGAGCCTGTTAAATATAAATAGTTTGTAAATGGTAACACTGTCATAATTTATTAATGTTTTAAATAGCCTTTCAAGAAAGCAGACAGATTAATAAAGATAATTTTCACTTATACAACCTTTTTTTACAGACTTACTTAAAGAAGTGATATTTTATCATTTCTGTACATGGATTTTAAAATAACTACTGAGTGCAAGATATCAATTGTCACCTAAAGATTATTACTTACTTGTGTCGTCAAAAGATTGAAGCTTTGCATCACTTGCAATTTGAACTGTTTTATTTTCTTCAGCATTCGGTGACAAGTGTGGCATATCACTTCATTTATAGGTTTTAACTGAAACAAAATAAGAAAATATAACAGCATTAGACATTACTAGCCTATACTATAACGCCGCGTTGTAAGCGAGACGTGAAGGTAATGTTTTTAAATAAATTAATTCGGTTTGAACTAAAAAAATTAAGAAAATACGTAAATATATTGACATAATAACGCATAAAAAGATGTTGTTTCTTCGAATAATTGCATTGATTTGATTTGTATTAAATTATAAGGCTTTTAAAGTGTAAAAACTTTAAAATATATACCTCTGGTCTTGTAAAATTGTACAAATAATCCGAATGCGAACATGTCGTAATATTTATGAAATCGACATTTCTTTCAAGACAACAAATACAAAATAAGGTGTGGGACTGTATTGTCTCCATTATATCTTTATTTAAACCGTTGTCTTGAAAGTTTAATACCAGAAATCGCGATATTTTTAGTCATCAAACTCTTATGAGCTGTCAAAGTCAAAAGAGAGTCACACGTTTTGTTTCACGTCCGTGGACTTTCGAAAAGCATCTTGAAAGTCACTTTTTTTATTTAACAAGCTTAAAGCTATTTCGAAACTGGATACACAAAATCTTATAAGAAGTGAGAATAGTTTTAAACATAATATGTATTGATTTTTCTTGAGTTGAGTATCATGTCAATCTAGATCATTTATTTCTAAGATTTATTTAATTGAAATCAAATCATGTATGGGTACAAATACTACTATTATAAGTAACATTAATTATGCGTTCACAGCCCCATTATTTACAAAAAAAAACTGTGTCGCAGGTTTTCTTTTACCCACCTCTGAAATGGGGAGCGCTCCAACATCAAAATATTTTTTTTTTCCCTGCCTATAGTGTCCCACAGCTGGGCAAAGGCCTCCCCCAAGTCCTTTCACGAATCCGTCTTGCGCCGCTTCGAACCAGTCCTGGCGGTGTACGTTGAGTTCATCCCGCCACCGCTTTCTGGGCTGGCCTCGGCGGCGCCGTCCATCTGCTGGCTCCCATTGTGTGGCTATCTTTGCCCAAAATATTTAATAAAAAACCTGTATCTCGTGTGTCGTGTACGTGTGTATGAGTGTGTGTGTACATTTTTTTTGTTTAGGAATGCCTCCCTCTTTTACAAACCTTTACTTTTTGCCTTTGGGTCACGAGAAGTGTCACAATTCGCTTTGCAAGATCTTTAAAAAGCGACTGGGCACTCGGGCCCCACGGTCCAAGAGTTTTGACGACAAACTGCTCAAACAGATAACTACCTATTTGCGCCGTTTGAGGTTCCCAGCAGCCGCAGCAGTGGCGCCGGCACAGCTCGACAGCCGGCAGAGACAATGATGCGGAGAACAACAAGCAGCATCAAGGCGAACAGCAGCAGTAAGGCGGAAAGTAGTGACTTCGAACAAGGTGCCTTTATTCGACGACGGAAGAGCATGGAGCCAAAGACCTGACTCCCACTCACCAATAACCAGGAAGCGATTTAGTTAGATTATCCTGAATAATTTTATTCTGCACAGCGGCTCGTCCCGCAGTCTCTGAGAAGATGGGTAGTCAGGAATATTTGAACTTGGCAAGCAAGTCTCCAGGCATCCACAGCCTCAGCAAAGCACGGCACATCAAAATCAACCAGTGTGGAACCTAGAACATTCCTGGTTAATTTATCAGTGCCGCACACCGCCGATATAATGCGGGTAGACTGTAACGGATGCCGAGCCCCCCATGCCTATGGGAAGGGTGGCTTGAGTCCGGTCTTCCAAAATCATATTTAAAACCAAAGATAGAGTGTCAATCATGCTATTCCCTGTTAAAAGCTAATTAATCCAATGATAATTATAATAAGTCTATGATGCTTAAACTGACAGCATAATTAATACTAATTCTTATAATTATGTGCTGTGGTTTTAAAACTATTCACACACGTTGGAATGCCTCACCACGCATCCGGAATGTGTCGTAATATTTTATTATTAGAAAATATAAAGTAGCTTTATGAAAATGTTTTCAGAATAATTTATTTTACATATTTTCATAATAATAAAATTCTCTTTTTTTACATTGCTTCTGTGACACGGCTCTGAGGGGGCTACTTCCACCTCAAGATAAAGTAATGTGACTGCAGTTGTGTCGCGTGACAGCGCAATACACGACGTCTCTCGCCCACCGAAAGCCTACGAATACTTGCTATCGCAATAGAAAAATGTAAGGATGAGAGGGACGTCTTATTTGCCCAGCAGTGGGACAGTGGAGGCTTTTAATAATAAGGTTTGACTTCGGGAATTCGCTTCGCCTTAACGTAATAATAGGTTAGGGAAAGTCTTTTCGAATTATAGTATGTATGAACTTGTAATACAATCTTTTTGGCTATAGTATTTGTAGTTAGCTAGTTTTGGTATAATTGAAAGTTAAAATTTTAAAGAACATAATTCCAAATTCTAATTTTATTAGAGAGAGAAAGATTTTATTACAAGTTCATACATACAATAATGCGAAAAGACTTTTTCCCCGACCTATTATGCACGCCGGACATCACACATGATCACACACGAGTTGAATAAAATAAAACAAATATACAAAATAACAAGTTTATTTCTATAGAAAAACTGATTGGTTGTAAGTTTTACAGTCAACCAATCACAACCTTCCGAAACCGATTAAGTAACTTAATCCTTGTATCGCGGGGGGTTTCACAGACATTCAATTTACATGCACAAACACACTCAGACTTTTAACAAGCATCTGTGGATCGCGAACTCCCAAAGAGGGTTAGTGTCAGGCAGGCGGCCGACTATAAAACCATAGCCAAAACTTTAAGCAACACGTCTAGAAGACGTGTTGCGATCCCAAGTGAAATGGGATAAGGGCAGGAAGATGATGATATGGATCGCGAACTCGACGACACCATGGCGGGGAATCCTTGTGGACCCATTTTCTGTGGGAATGCCGTCGTTTTCTGTTTGCCCAATAGTGGGCCACTAGTGCTTGGCATCCATGAAGCGTTTATCGGAGGACATTGTGAATGAGTTTCCTGTGAGAGTAGAGCGCTGTTCTCTGCTTGAAAGTCTTCTGACAGATGTCACAGGATAATGATCTCCCGCCAGAGTGGATAGGTTCGTGCTGAGTGAGAGCTCTTTTATACTGGAAATAGAGAAAAACAATGTTTACAAACAAAACTCGCGCTTAAAAAGTGTTATAAGTGTTTGTTATAATTGTTATAAGTGTTTTTTTTTGACGGGCCTGATGGTCTAGTGGTTAGTGACCCTGACTGCTAAGCCGGAAGTCGTGGGTTCGATTCCCACCCAGGACATATGTTTGTGTGATGAGCACGATCATTTGTTCTGTGTCTGGATGTAATTTATCTATAATATGTATGTATTTAAAAATATATAAGTATGTTTATCAGTTGTCTAATACTCATAACACAAGTTACTGTCGTATACTTAATTTGAGACTAGATAGCGTTGTGTGAATGTTGAGGAATATTTATCTAAAAGACGGATTTGACAGCAGATTTAATTGATAAGCCTTCCAGAAACTAGGGGGGGGGGACTCGAAAAACACTTTACTCCTTAGTACTTATAAGTCGGGTAAAATATGTCCGGACTCAGTTAAAACATTGTAGGATAGTAAACTCACTTTGAACGACCTCCCGCACACTTTGCAGATATGATTCTTCTCATGATTCCTTGGTTTATCTTTCTTCTGGCCGTGCATAGCAATCATATGCCTCTCCACGTGCTGAAGCGATGCCATGGGCTGGGAACAATACAGATATTCATCAAATATTATTACACTTAGATACCCCCAGTTTCTGGAAGGCTGATTCAAATCAAATCAAAATCCATTTATTTAAATTAGGCTACAATGTAACACTTTTCGAACGTCAAAATTTTAAATTATAGACAGCACCCCATCGCCCACCCTTTACCGCTTCCTGTGCTATTGCTGCGGAAGAAGAAACGGCGCAACAAACTCCCCAGCAGCACGCTGTCTTTAAAATAACATTTATTTTATAATCATCATTCATCATTCACCTGCCCTTATCCCAATTATTATTATTTGGGGTCGGCGCAACACGTCTTCTAGACGGTAAACAACCAACAATCGCATTCCCAAAGAGGGTTAGTGTCAGGCATGTGGCCGACTATAAAACTATAACCAAAACTTTAAGCAACATGTCTAGAAGACGTGTTGCGCCGACCCCAAGTGAAATGGGATAAGGGCAGGAAGATGATGATTAAACCCATTCAAAATCAAAATCAAAGGGTTCTCAAGTAGCACAAAACTGCATTATAAGATGTCACAAGAGGTAATATCGGCAACTTTAGCAGTTATGAAGAGTTATAACAGTACACTCGACCTGCAATAGGTGAAAAGTGAGCTTTCACCTGAAAAAGAACATTATTATGCGTCACAGAGTCTACGCTGTAACTCTTAGGCCTATATTTCACCGGGACACCATGGCGGCGCAACCAGTCGCCGCTACCAACAAAATGTATAGGCGCCGTCGGATTGGTTGCGCTACCAAGCCGACACCAGGTGAGTAACGCTCTATAGAGCTGTATACATTTTGTTGGTAGCGACGACTGGTTGCGCCACCATGGTGTCTCGGTGAAATATAGCCCTTATAGCGTTAAAATAGGTAACCAGTTCTGCGTTTTACAGCTTTTAGCAATTTAAAGGATTTTTGTGGACTTTAACTAAGCTTTATTCTGAATTGAAGACCACAAGTGTACCCTTAGACCATCATCTTCCTGCCCTTATCCCATTTTACTTGGGGTCGGCGCAACATGTTTTTTTTTCTAAACATGTTGCTAATGGTTTTGGCTATGGTTTTATAGTCGGCCGCCTGCCTGACACTAACCCTCTTTGGGAATGCGTTTGTTGATGGCTTACCCGCCACCATTCGGGTGACCCAAGGTGCTTGGTACAGTGCACTGGGTCTTAAGGTCCATTAGTCGCCTTTTACGACACCCAGTGGAGGATATGGGGTGGTGCTATTCTTTATATCCGGACACCACACGTAAGTGTACCCTTAGACCACTAGCATTTTAATAAAGAACACGTGAACTACTATAATGCAATCAGTTATTTTGTGTCATCATATAACAAAGATATAATGCCTTTAGCTGCACACAGTAGAACTTGTACAATGTTAATCAGCTTGTTACACGCAATCGTATAAAAGCTCTTATAAAGCCCACATTATGGGTTTAATATTCACCCATATTATTATATATTTTATTACCTTATCACAAACGGGACACTTGTGCACAGTTTTCCCGAGATGCTGGTAGTTGAAGTGGTCTTGCATCGCTTCCTTTGTCTGGTAGCCTTTGTTGCACATCGAACACGAAAACCTGGGAGAATGGAATTATTAATTAATTATAGGTGACAATTAAATCTATATAGATCAAGCTACAAGGATCTTTTGACACGTGGATGACATTAACATGAGGGCGTTGGTGTGCATATTCGCAACAAGAATCAACTCCACTCTCTATTTTAAGTGATGATGTGTCATACGACGACATTAGTTCTGATTTCGACCACGTACCGAAAGATCCTTGTAGCGCTGTATTAGTACTTAACGTCAATGAAATGAAATGAAATAATTTATTCTGTAAGTAGGACAATTTTATCACTTTTACATGTCAAATATGTTTCGAGCTCGCTGGATTCGACATTTCCTAACTGACTACCCTGAGAAGAAATGTCGAAACAAACTCAGGGGTCTCTGTCTCTTTTAAAGTCCAGTAGTAATGTATATTTATAAGGGTTAATATAACCAATATGTGGGGTATTGATTATCGACGAGCCTGTTGGTCTAGTGGTTAGTGGCCCGCACTGTTATGACAGAAGTAATTTAGTTCACGAGGTTGTCATCATGTGGGGGGGTGGCTTCGGCAATAATTGTCCCGATAGTCGTTACCATGGGGCATATTAATGGCTTAATAGCCAAGAGCCTCGACCAACACCTTCGGAGGCTCTCGTTGGGCGTTTGGGTCAAGGGCTTGATTCAGAAAGCGGTACTTCTCGACACGGCGCGTATTGTGAGGAGGTTCCTCTCTCTGGGGCCCTGACCACTGGCAGCTTGGACCCTGTTCCCGATGCCAGTTGGAGAATTGAACACTATTTATTTATATTTTTAAATGTGTAGCTTCTAAAAGGCAATAATAATATTCCACGACTTTCATACAACGCCATCTAGTCTCAAACCAAGCAGAGCCTGTGTTATGTGTAATTGTGTACCAGACAACTGCTAAACATACTTGTATGCTTAAAAATGATATAACAAATGATAATGTTCATCACATAAACATTTGTCCTGGGCGTGGATCAAACCCATGACCTCCGGTATAGCAGTCAGGGCCACTAACCAGCAAGTCTGACAATCTACTAATTTTATAATGTGAAAATTTGTGAGTGACAATGAATGACATGGCATTACCACGCCGACATTAATTTAACACACGTATACATTTCCACATTTTTATTTAATAAATGAATTTTAATTTCATTAAATTTTAATATTTACGGAGTTTTTTTTAATATTGCGATTTGGTGCAACCTGTACATAAAGAACTGTCGCGCAGCCGTCATTTGCCGGGGTCACGAATGTCAACAAAACATCAATGAAATGATGGAACAAATACAAATTGAAGGAAAGAGAGACCCCTTTGTCGGCGTGTGCCCAAACGGCGCAGGCCACTTCCGAAACCGCCATCTTTCTTTTCTAGTTGACTGTTAGCCGGGCCGTTGTGATTTATTTAACGTATTGATATTTAACCCCAAAATTACTCCTTAATTCAAAGTTCAGTGGTTTAAACTTACATACATACATAAACGTCACGCCTCTTTCCCTTGGGGGTAGGCAGAGATCACATCTTTCCATTTGCTACGATCCTGGCATACCACTTTAGCTTCATCCACACTTATCAATCGTTTCTTACACGCCCGTCGGTTTAAACTTACCTTCAATTTTGGGTCACGGGAAACCATAAGTACCTATTTTCCAACTCAATTTGTCCAGTAGTTATAGAGAAAATAAAGACTTAAATTTTTTCTTAAGGAACCCTAAAAAGTGTGTCGTTTTATTGATGGAATTATTTAATACATATGCTTAGAAACAAAACAAACATTGTATTATGTTTTATATTATAATTACAATTAATAATCGATAAATTAACAAACAGTGTAACTACAGCACATATGCGTGACACGCTTGCATTTTCTTACGTGTCACTGGAATTCCAGTCTTATTTTAAAGACGGCAAAGTTGATATTATTAATTACTAGTGAAAGTGACAACTTGATCGTATTGAAGTTTGTTCTACATACGAATAGAAAAATGTAGTAACTTATTACAATCAATGTTTAAATGTGAAGCTTATGTAATGACGATAAGGTTGAGTTTAGTATAAAAAAATTTAGTGTGTTAAGATTTACTGTTTCTTATTTTTGAGGAATCGTAGCGTGTGAATTAAAGTGTGTGTAATAAGTAAATTCAATTCAAATTCTTCACAATTCCTGTGTAGAATTTGCGCCCGGCGTTGTCGCTCCCGTATAGGCCTTGTTAGCCACCAGCGCAAGTGCCAAAAGCAAATAAATTAACACGGCTGCTGTTTCAAACAGCTGTCATAGATGCTAGAGGCCAATGATGATGATGATGAATAAGTAAATGTGTGAGTTTGGCGCCACTGGTTCTCGTAGAAATCTCGTATCATACTCTTTCCATTGTTTTTTCTGTTTTTTCATAGATCTTTCGTCGGCTTATGAAAGCCTATATTGAAATTAGCGTTGAGGATATCGCGATACTGTCGTATTTTAGATGCTTTGTTGCGATATTTGCCACTATCAAACCATTTACAATACAAATTAAACATATGAGATGCACTTTTTACATCCTCCAAGTACAGTTTCGTTGAATCTTTTCTGATACCATGAGATTTCACCAGTGGCAATGACTTGACGTGATCGCATACACTTTTGATCATATCTTCATCAATCACACTATGTTTATGTATATATTTTCCACGTTTATCGTCCGCGACCAACATTTCTCCATCATACTTTTTCCAAGATGTACTTATAATTCGCTCTCCAGCAGAAATAGTATTCAAGAACATAGTTTTGCACACCTTTACTTTCCCTTTATCTTCCGTTGGTAGAAAATAGTAAAAAGTATTTCGACGATCATGTTTAGGAACTTCAATTGTTCTACGGCGTTTAGGTACTTTTTGCATATACTTAATAACAAATTGCCATTGGTTTCGACGATCTCCAAGGTTCCAAAACCTTTTGAATATTGTCTTTCGCTGGCTCTCACTAAATTTTGAGAAACATTTCATTCGACACTTCTCATTACATGGTGCTTTTAACTTCTTCTCTTGTATTTCTTTCCCTCTGTAATTTATAAAACTTTTTCCTTGATTTTTTAAAGTCTTTCTCTTATTTGTCATCCAATTTTCTTTATGTTGTCGTCTTTTTTTTCCTTTATCACTTTTAAAAGTAGACTGGCGAGTTTGTTTAATTTTAGTAGAATTAGGTGTGTGAACACTTGAAAAAGTTGTCACAGATATAGGTGAGTTTCGACATAAGTCTTCATTGGTTAAAATTGGTGGGTTTTCAATTTCTGAATATGTGGTACAAAAGGCGTCATTGCTATTTTCTTGAAGTGTTGGTGACGGCATCGGAGTGTTTAGTGTAATATTATCGTCAACATTAATTTTAGGAGGAATTTTAAAACAGTTCGAGGTCGTTGCGAACGGTTCATTATTTTCTGGTTCATCATCATCTTCATAAAAAACGTCACCAAGTATTTCATTCAATTTCATCAAATTATGACTTTGGGTACCACATGGCTGTGGATATTCTCCATTACCTAAAAAGACGTATAAAAAAGAAAGTTAGAATATAGCAATATAAAAGTATTTGCCCGTAATCAAAATTACATTTGACAAAAGAATCAATAAGAAATAGCAATAGTACCTTGTTAAGTAAATAAGAATTAAAATAACAATTCATTATTAATAAATATTTATTGATTTATTTTATCCATACTAATATAAAGAGGAAAGGTTTGATTTTTTGTTTGTTTGAAATGAATAGAGTCCGAAACTACTGAACCGATTTAAAAAATTCTATCATCTCAACACATCCGGCAAATTAAATTTACATAAAAATCAATAAACAAAAACGAATCTGGCACTGCCGACATTATTTTCTTTTATAAAAATATCCTAAAATTGTGGTAAAACACAACAAATTCTATCTAACACAGTACGATTAAGAATGTCGTATGTGGCACTACCGACATATTTCACTCAATTAAAGTCTAAGAACCATATACCATATTGCATATGCCATATTCTACAATTATAACCGAATATTTGCACATTTTCTTTAACAACAATTTAAAAGCAAATAATTAAGTTAATTATTTTTAATCATTAGTATCATGTTTATAAAGCTACTTCTGTTATAAAACAAATATTAATATTTACCTGGGTCTTCATTTTCATCGACCATGGTCATAATATCATAATCAGTACTTTTGTTTGTATCCATATGTTCTTCATATTGTTTGACAGCTAGTTTTATTATGCGTGCGGACCTAGTAGACATTATTAACGATATAAAACAACAGAAAATTATAAATAATGTTATAATTTATAGTATAATTAATGTGCCCCAATAACATGGTCCGTACTAGCACAACCGCATGGCGCGGCAAACTTTGTCGCGAGTAAACTTCTGTCATTATTAACAGTCAGTCGTAACATAACCGACAATGTTAACGTGGCTATTTTGAAAGTCATCCATAGAAAATATATTTTTTTGACGTGACAACGTCTTATAATTTGATTGAGCCGGCTGCACGCAATAAACATGACTCGTACGGCGTTACCTCGCTCTGAGGCGTTCCATGTAAGGCTTGAAGTGTAAGCGAGAGCGCGGAACGAGCGACAGAGAGGCACAATCGGGCTTCGCGTTCGGCAGCGCTCGACGTCCGTCTCTCTCCTACTTGAGTGAGCGATGCGTCTGCGTCGACAGCTGCTGTACTATAGCACATCTACATGTTGTGCTCCAGTATCAAGTGCAGTGACAAGTGAGTGTGGTGTCAATTGTTTATAGCAACGATAATTGTAGCGATAAAGGTATCTTTCGATATTAATAATATGTCGTTGTCACGTTCAACTATCGTCAGGTAACCAATTTTACAGACAACCAATTTTATTGCTAATACTAAATGAAGGGAATTTTTACGATTGATTAGTTAAAAAAAATGCATATCCGACAATTTTAATAGGGACCGACGAAATGTTTGTTTTCGGCTCAATCGAATTATAAAACGTTTTCGCGTCAAAAATTTATCTATAGTAAATATACAGTATGTATATTTGACCGACGGACTTATTCAAACCACCTATGGTTTATGTATAGACTTCACCAATAAACGTATAAACAATAAAAAACCCTGATTAATGACGAACAAAATCGTTCCAAAAAAGTCCTAATAACTTCGCAACGTTTTAACACCCTCGCGCTTATCGAACATATGCGCGGTCAATGACCGACGCCGACGTAGGTATGAATGCATTTCACTGCGCGGCACTCGTCGTCGACATCACAAGGGGCGCGGGGGGGCTTGCGCGCTCGCTGCCTTAGCGGCGGCACGTGTTTGGAGCGTGATATTAGGCATTTTGCGCTCTGTGTTCATAAATAATGTATTTTATCGGATAGTTATATGAAAAATTAAGGTCATAGTTTTTTTACATATTTGGGACGAGAATCGAATACTGACCATCCTCCTTCAATAAGTCCGTCGTTCAAATATACATACTGTATACTTATTTACAAAAAAAATTTACTGCAGTATTGTTTTTAAAATACTTTCATGTTTACTGGTCGACATTTTCAAGTCTCTTTCAAACCATAGTCTGTCCAAATGAATTTTTCGCAAATTCTTTATCAAAATCAATATGACTTGTGACGTGTTTACGAAATTTTTTATAAACTGGAATAGTACCATCAACATTAAAATCCATTTTTTTTTCACCTATTCGATCTTCTTTATCAATCTCAATTTCATTTTCATGACTATCTTTGGTATCATGAGCTTCATTTTGGGTAGCATCTTGTATTGTGTCCAAAACATTTGTTACTTCATAAAAAGGTGTGAAATGTTGTTCACGAAGATGAAGATGAATCCAGTTTTGTGTATCATTCGCTTTAAAATGACAAAAGATAGTGTCTTCATTCGTCGTAGTTATGTTGTAAAAACAATAATGCACACAAACGTTTTGGTTGTACACTTTTGAGAATAAGTACAAACAATCCAGATTTCCGAATTTATTAATGCTTGATAGAATTTTATGTGCTTCTTTCGGATTGTGGCAGGATTTTAAATAGGGTGAATCGAGTAATTGATTTCTCAAGTCACAAGTCTTAATTTGAAGTTGCAAAATATTTATGAGCGAGTGGAATAGACAATTACCATCGCTAGGAATTCCTGTGTTCTTTTGTAGAATAACTTTGGGAGTAATGCATTCATTACGCTGTTCATAAATATGAAGTTTTTGGCAGTGAATTTGATTTTCTTTATTTTCAACAGCCCTACCTTGCACGACATTCTCCCCATTACTGCACAATTTTCGTCTTTTTCTGTGAAAAATGAAGAAATTGTAAAGTTAAATAATATTGAGGCGTATATTACAATTTGTATTAAATATTATTAAATCAAATTACATATCCGCGTAGGATTTTTCTGCTTTACGTAGACGAAATTCTCTTTGACGTTCAGCATTTGTTTTTGGTACTTTCTTTTTTGTTTTTTTTTCATCATTTTTCTTCAAATTTTTCTGACGCTCATAATATGCCCTTTGACGTTCACAATTTCTTTTTCTTTTTTGCTCTTTTTTAAGCTCTTTATGCTTTTCTTCTCTATAAAAAAAGGAAAATATCTAGGCATTAATAGTGTAATTACACACTCAAATAATTATTCATTCAAAAAATTTTAACAAAAATAACGATATACATATTTATTGGGAGAATCTGGAAATGAGATTGTGGAAGAAGAGGACATGCTGCGCTGATCCCAAATAATATTTGAGATAAGGGCAGGGGAAATATGATGATGGGCTACTTTTAATATCGCTTATTTTAATATCAAAAATTTTGGTTATCTTTATAGCAGTATTAGGTATATAAAAAATAACTAAACAAAAAATAATACTGCATTTGTGATAATAATAATAAAATGAATGTATATGGAGTACTAACTCATTTTTTTTCACTATTTTTTCGTGACTTTCTTCACTAATGAATGCACTTTGTTTATTCATATTTAAAACACTTAGTACACAAATTATACGAGTGCAGATATTCACTGTTGTACACAGATGATTATCCGTGTGGTGTCCGGATATTAAGAATAGCACCACCCCATATCCTCCACTGGGTGTCGTAAAAGGCGACTAATGGACCTTAAGACCCAGTGCACTGTACCAAGCACCTTGGGTCACCCGAATGGTGGTGGGTCATCCAGCCATCAACAAACGCATTCCCAAAGAGGGTTAGTGTCAGGCAGGCGGCCGACTATAAAACCATAGCCAAATCTTTAAGCAACATGTCTAGAAGACATGTTGCGCCGACCCCAAGTGAAATGGGATAAGGGGAGGAAGATGATAAATACTTATACACCTATACAGGCACTTAGCAGCTGAGTGAAGGATGGCGGTTGTATAGAGCCGGCGTGAGAGAGAGAGAGAGGACGCACGCGTCGCCTGCGCCACTCGGGCACACGCATTTGTTTCATCCTGACAGTATTGCTGACTCGCTTTAAAATTCATTGATGTTTTGTTGACATTCGTGACCCCGGCAAATGACCGCTTCGCGATGGTTCTTTACGTACAGGTTGCTCTAACTTGCATTATTTAAAAAAAAATCATAACTCCGTAAATATTAACATTTAATGAATTTAAAATTCATTTATTGAATAATAATATGGTAATGTATAGGTGTGTTAAATTAATGTCGGGGTGGTAGCGCCACGCTGTATACTTTCTCCCAAACAGTTGATTACGGTAGTTTTCCAATACAACCAATGCCATCTAACGGCGGGTAGCTGAACTAAAGAGAGAAGCGTGATATTTCAAAAAGTCATTAAAATATCTGGTATTTATTCATAGATGGAAAATCTAAAAAGTGTCACCGCTGTGCCGGTCGGAGTGGGGACTGTAAGGTCTTTTCGTTACGGAATTTCTGGTTTCGGTCTCCACGCTCAAGGCCCGCGATAGAAGCTATGCAATAGCTTAACAATGATGAAATTATTGTTTATAAATCTTACATTTAAAATTTGGTAACATAAAAATTTAAATTTGGTAACGTAAATCTAGTTTTTAAAAGCCCGCCAATATGTTTGACATAGGAGAAAACGTTCCGTTCGACGGCTGGCTGATCCAAACTGTCATTTCAAACACAGTTGTTGTGATATGTGTAAGATTTAATATTTATGTTTCAATTTTTTTTTAATCATAACTACGCTCATCCGAATATTCGACAATATATCACTGAACATATAATTAATATCGAAAAAATCATTACCTTTATCGCTGCAATTATCGTTGCTATAAACAATTGACACCACACTCACTTTTCACTGCACTTGATACTCGAGCACAACATGTAAGTGTGCTATAGTATAAGCCCCGCAAGTTGATATTGCGATGGAACCTTGTCACAATAACAGCTGCATGACGTCATCATGACGTCATCCGTCGCAAAAAAGTACAGATAGCAAAAGAAATTGTACTGACGGTGCGACGTCGACTACGTCACCAAGATGGCCGCCAGTCGCAATATCAACTTGCGGGGCTTATACAGCAGCTGTCGACGCAGACGCATCGCTCACTCAAGTAGGAGAGAGACGGATGTCGGACGCGAAGCCCGATTGTGCCTCTCTGTCGCTCGTTTCGCGCTCTCGCTTGCACTTCAAGCCTTACATGGAACGCCTCAGAGCGAGGTAACGCCGTACGAGTCATGTTTATTGCGTGCAGCCTCAATCAAATTACAAGACGTTGTCACGTCAAAAAAATATTATCATACACTCACCCTGCAGTGAGTTTCGGCATGTCATCTTTAGCGCGGCCGGGGTCGGAACACACGACGGCGTCCGTGCCCGCTATACGCGATATCACACCAGTTACTGCGTTCTCTATGACTACTTCTGGTACTGAAACAAGGTATTATAGTACATTATACACACCTAAGTGCTGGTACACTCTATGTAAGCCGTTTAGGTGTATGTTTACACCGGGGCTTACAATTGGCATCTGCACATAGTGGTCCAGTCCATTGAGACAAAAAGACCAACTAGAGTTAGTAGCGTTTAGAAAGTGCCTGAGAAGGCCTACTCGAAATAAAAACCTTTTGATTTTGACCAGTACACTTCTTACTGATAAATCTATGTTACTCACCCATGTGTAAAACAATGGGACTAATTTCAGGCCGGAGTCTTTAATCATGACATGCTTAATCATTAATTACACTAACCTTGAGTTTCCTCCTCCATCATTGGATCCCCTTCAATCTTAACAATAGCCGGAAGCTCCGGGGTCGCTGTTTTACCAAAACAAGCCAAAGGGTCCAAGACAGCGGCCTCTTCCTTCACAACTATTGGTTCCATATACTCTGTGGTAGCAGCCTCTTCCATCTCCACGGCCGTGAACAGCTTCACGGAAGCATTATCATCAATTATATTCAATCCTTCTTTTATATTTTTCATTTGTTTCTTATTAACGGGCTTAGCTAGTGTTGGTTCTGTTGCCTTGTCTGGTGGTACTGTGGCGTTGGAGTCTGCTTCTCTTTGGTTTGGATTCTCAGAAGGAATATTTATGTCTACTACCTTCACAAATCCAAAGGACGGTTTCACTTTATTGGCTGTTTCTATGTTGAGAGCCTGTTGAATATAAATAGTTTGTAAATGGTAACAATGTCATAATGCAAACAGTTGGTCTGTCAGATCTTATGTCTATTATTAATATTGTAAATAGTTATTAGGTATTATTTTTCATGAATTTTACCTTTCAAGAAAGAAAATAGATTAATAAAAATAGTTAATCTTTACTTTTCAGTTGTAAATAGTGTTGCTTATACAACCTTTTTTTACAGTCTTACTTAAAGAAGTGAGTGAGAAGATATTTGATATTTTCTGAACATGGATTTTAAAAAAACTACCGAGTGCAAGATATCAATTGTTACCTAAAAATTATTACTTACTTGTGTCGTCAAAAGATTGAAGCTTTGCATCACTTGCAATTTGAACTGTTTTATTTTCTTCAGTATTCGGTGACAAGTGTGGCATATCACTTCATTTATAGGTTTTAACTGAAACAAAATAAGAAAAATATAATATCATTAGACATTACTAGCCTAAATTATAACGCTGCGTTGTAAGATTGAAACAGCGATATACTGCGCGTAGCGGCGTCTCCCAGTTCAATGTAGTTCATTGTATTTCAAAATCTAGACACTGGTAAATAATTAGGTAATGTTTTCAAAGAAATTAATTCGGCTTAAACTTTAAAAAATAACGTTAATATACTGGCAAGAAAATGTTGTGGCTTCGAATAATTGCAATGTTTTGATTTGTATTATATGCCTGTATTTATAATCCTTCTAAAGTGTAAAAATTTTAAAATATATAGGTACCTCTGGTCTTGTAAAATTGTACAAATAATCCGAATGCGAACATGTCGTAATATTTATGAAATCGACGTTTCTCTTAAGGCAACATATACAAAATAAGGTGTGGGACTGTATTGTCTCTATTACATCTTGATTTATTAATTCAAGCAATCGCGACATTTTTATAGTAGTCCTCAAACTCTTCACAGCGCTTTACTGTTTTCAGTTTATGAACTGTCAAAGTCAAAAAGAGTCACACGTTTTGTTTCACGTCCGTGCACTTTCGAAAGCATCTTGAAGAAGTCATTTTTTTTATTTGACAAGCTTAAATCTATTTCAAAACAGGATACACAAAATCTTGTTAGAAGAGAAAATAGTTTTATATATAATAAATATAGATTTTTCTTGAATTGAGTATCATGTCAATCTAGATCATTTATTTCCAAGATTTATTTAATTGAAATCCAAACGTGTATGGGTACAAATACCAGTAAGTAACATTAATTATGCGTTGACAGCTCCATTATTTACAAAAAATCTTAGTCGCAGGTGTTAGCTGTTACCCACCTCCGGAATGGGAGCCGCTCCAACAACAAAATATTTAATAAAAAACTTACAGCTACGAGCAATAAAACGAAATTAATGTGCTAAGATATAAGGCAAGAAATCTTGACGGGCTCAGTTAATTAATCAAATACAAAGATATTAACTGAGATTAGAGCCTGGAATTATAATTTACTTTAAAAGAGTAGTTTTAAATAAGGCCTTGGAAATAGTACTTTTTTATTTTGTACAAAGGTCATAGTGACGTTTCTATTCTTATTTGCGTCATGCTACTGCTTGTTAAAGGCAAATTATTATAGTCCAATGATAATTATAATAAGTCTATGATTTTTATAATGATAGCATAATTAATATTAGAAAACATCAAGTAGCTTTACGCTGTTTTCAGAATAATAAAATTACTTCTCTTTTAACATTGATTCTGTCATACGGCTCTGAGGGAGCTACTACCAGCTCCGGAATGTTCGTGAGAGTTCCCGCTCGCTCGGCAACCAAAGGGCTTCAGGAGGAACATAATGGGTTTAAGTCGTAACAGTCTGACACTCCCTCCCGCTGCACCCACAGCGGGCGGGGGCATTTGATGATTTCCCACGAAAAAAAGGGGGCTAATACCACCCACCTTAAGATAAAGTTATGTGACTGCAGTTGTGTCGCGTGTCAGCGCACTACACGGCGTCTCTCTCACACCGAAAGTCTACCAATACTTGCTATCGCAATAGAAAAATGTAAGGATGAGAGGGACACCTTATTTGCCCAGCTGTGGGATAGGTTTCGCCATAACCGCCAGACATCACACACGAGTTGAATAAAATAAAACAAACATATAAAATAACTAGTTTATTTGTAAATAAAATATATGTTATTATGTCATAAGTTGCACTTGATTTATTAAATAATTCATAATAATGCGATTACTCATATCTTACGCTATCTTATATACGATTATACGCCATACAATACATAATTTAAAACAAATTTATATTTACAGAATCATATTTTGTTGTTAGTTGCCCCTTTTGGCTCTGTTATGGTGTCGAATATATTATAGTAGACATTTTTATTTACCACTAAAATCGAGTCACAAATTGCTGTATTATAGTAGTTTTAGGCTGACCGCACATTGGAGTCAAGATTGTTTTAAGACAGACTATTGCTATACAAAACATATGAAGGTGCGCACACTTCAAACAAAACGTCTCATAGACAAAATTGTCCAAATCGCACCAGACGTCTGACTAACGTTTATCGGCTACCCTTTTTTATTTATGCGGGCGCGCACATCAACGACAAAACAGTCTAGTCAACGCAGGTATAAGGCAGACTTGTCTATGTGAGGCAAGTCTGTCTTAAAACTGTCGTGACTCCAATGTGCGGCCAGCCTTAAATCAGGGTTGTTATGGTCCGTATCTGCAACACAAACTATCGGATACCTGAAATAACAAATTATCCGAACACGAGGTAATAGTAAATAACAAATATCCGTAACCGTATCCGAAATTGCATAATATCCACGACACCACTGCTTTGAATGACAAACAACGTTCACTGTATGGCGTATATTGTTATTATATTAAGTCACCCATTTATATTTATTATATTACAATACATACTTCAAGACTGTCTTGTTGGAACACGATACTTTAAAAAAATGCTAATTAGTCCATCAGATAAATTTCAAAAATATGTACGATTTCAGATAATAATGTTTTTTGATAAGCATTTATTCTGAATAGAGTATTGCTTTCTCAGAAATACAGTTTATTATTAAGCACAGGAGCGGTATTTTAAATATAGTTGACTGGTATATGAATTATTTATTTTAATTGTTGTTTTTTTAAACAACTCCAGCGCCAACCCCTGTGTTTCTCAAACGCTGATCACCACAAAAAATGTTAAACATCAGTCAAATCTCATGTCAAGCTCTGTGATTGGTTGTAAGTTTTATGGTCAACCAATCACAGTTGTGATCAGTTGATTTGACAGCAGAGTCAATTGATTCAGAACAGAAACAGGGGTTTTAGTAACTTAATCCTTGTATCGCGGGGGGTTTCACAGACATTCAATTCACATGCACAAACACACTCAGACTTAGAACAAGCATCTATGGATCGCTAATTCGACGAGGCCACGGCGGGGAATCCTTGTGGACCTATTTTGTGTGGGCATGGCGTTGTTTTCTGTTTGCCCAGCAGTGGGCCACTAGTGCTTGGCATCCACGAACTCGACGAGGCCTTGGCGGGGAAACTTTGTGGACCCATTTTCTGTGGGCATGACGTCGTTCTGTTTGCCCAGCAGTGGGCCACTAGTGCTTGGCATCCATGAACTCGACGAGGCCATGGCGGGGAAACCTTGTGGACTTATTTTGTGTGGGCATAGCGTTCTTTTCTGTTTGCCCAGCAGTGGGCCACTAGTGCTTGGCATCCGTGAACTTGACGAGGCCTTGGCGGGGAAACTTTGTGGACCCATTTTCTGTGGGCATGACGTCGTTCTGTTTGCCCAGCAGTGGGCCACTAGTGCTTGGCATCCATGAACTCGACGAGGCGTTTGGCGGGGAAGACCTTGTGAACGCGTTTCCTGTGAGTGTAGAGCGACGCTTTCTGCTTAAAAGTCTGTTGGCAGATATCGCACGACAGTGGTCTTTCGCCAGAGTGGATAACTTCGTGCTGGGTAAGAGCTTTTTTATCCTAGAAATATAGAAAATAAATGTTTATAAACAAAATTCGCGTATTAAAAGTATTATTAGGTCGGGGAAAAAGTTTTTTCGCATTATAGTATGTATGAACTTGTAAAATCTTTTTGGCTATAGTATTTGTATGTGGCTGGTTTTGAATTTTAAAGAACATAATTCCAAATTCTAATTTTATTAGAGAGAGAAAGATTTTATTACAAGTTCGTACATACTATAATGCGAAAAGACTTTTTCCCCGACCTATTATAAGTGTTTATCCATATTGTCAAAAAGGCGTTTAGCTATTGCTGTCTGTCTGTATGTCCGCTTATGAAATGATTTGACAGCTGATACAATTAATCTGACTTCCAAAACTTAAGGGAATGACTCGAAAAAGAGTATAATCCTTAACACTTAAACAGTCAGGCAAAATATATCGGGACACTGTTTAAAGGACTCAAACATCCTTAAGACTTATATTATTGCTCAAATTTTATAACTTATGTAAGAATATGGACTTGGTCTGAATTAAAGATTTATTATTTAATTATCATTTTTTTTTTAAGATATACTATGATAGTATACCAAGCTGTGATAGCCTAGAGAGTGCACCTGTGTTAGCACACGCTTGTGCACTATATGTCCCGCGTAGCTGGCTGGTGTCATAGTAACACTGGCCGCCGTGGCCGGAATTGGTCCGGACATTATTTGTATCTCTTTTAATTCACGGGATAACTTCAAGGGAAGAAACCCGGTCCTTTGTAAAGGCTTACACGGGGACACAGGTCCAACATGCAGAGGCCTTGTTGAGAACTTTAATCTAATATGTGATGGGGCAACTACCAAGGGCCATCCACCCCTGCTCTATGAAAGAACAGACATGGACGGCCCAAGGTAGCTACAAAACTATTGTAAATTATGGATAAAACGAATTTGGGCTATGGATAGGATATGTTAGATGTGTTTATTTTTCAAACTATGGATAACTATGGCACCTGTCCGGATATTATTATTATGATAGTAAACTCACAGTGAACGCCTTCCCGCACACTTGGCAGACGTGATTCCTCGGTTTCTCCTTCTTCTGGCCGTGCACACGCATCATATGCTTCTCTACGTTCACACGAGACGCTATCGGCTGGAAACAATACAGATATTCATACTATGACTTGACTGGCTTGTTGGTCTAGTGGTTAGTGGCCCTGACTGCTAAACCAGAGGTCGTGGGTTCGATCCCCACGATCACCCAGGACAAGTGTTTGTGTGATGAGCACGATCATTTGTCCTGTGTCTGGGTGTGATTTATCTATTAATAGTATGTATGTATTTAGAAATATATAAGTATGTTTATCAGTTGTCTAGTACTCATAATACAAGCTACTAAGTATGTAAAGTATGCTTAACTTGAGACTAGATGGCGTTGTGTAAATGTTGAGAAATATTTATGGTTTATGGTTGGCCATTAAACTTGCAAACAAAACTGCCAAACTGCCACAATTTAAATTAATAAATATATGAATATGAAATAGATTCTTTGTCCTGTACAACATTATCCATTAACATCTTGAAAACAATCAAATTAAATTAAATAATAATGTGTAATTATTACCTTATCACAAACCGGACACTTGTGCACAGTTTTCCCGAGATGCTGATAGTTGAAGTGGTCTTGCATCGCTTCCTTTGTCTGGTAGCCTTTGTTGCACATCGGACATGGGAACCTAGGAGAACGGAATTATAAATAAATAATAGGTGACAGAAGAGGTGGATGGTACGAGGTGGCATAGTTGAAATTTGAAAAAAGAGTACCCAAATCTATAAAAAAATATCCAATTTTCAAAACTCCCGGAAAACTTTTAAGGTAACTCCCTTTTTTTTCTACCAAATACATACATACATACATACAGAAACGTCACACCTTTTTCCCTTGGGGGTAGGCAGAGATCACATCTTTCCATTTGCTACGATCCTGGCATACCACTTTAGCTTCATCCACACTCATCAATCGCTTCATACTCGCCCGTCGGTTTAGGGTACTCCTGACCTGACCCTTTTTTAGGACTTTCCCTATTTGGTCATGGAACGTCTACCAAATGACTGGACTATATGTCTCCCATTATTTGACGGGCCTGTTGGTCTAGTGGTTAGTGACTCTGACTGCTAAACCGGAGGTCGTGGGTTCGATTCCCACCCAGGACAAATGTTTGTGTGATGAGCACGATCATTTGTTCTGTGTCTGGGTGTAATTTATCTATAATATGTATGCATTTAGAAATATATAAGTATGTTTATCAGTTGTCTAGTACTCATAACACAAGTTACTATCGTATACTTAATTTGAGACTAGATGGCGTTGTGTGAATCTTGAGGAATATTTATTTACTAGCTGTGCCCGCGACTTCGTACGCGTGGAATAATTATTTTGGGAATCATTTATTTTTGCGGACAACTTTCTTATCTTTATAAATTATAGCTGTTACCTACGACTTTGTCCTCGTAATTTTCTGTTATTATTTTAGACAATTTAGTTTTTAAATTTTTAAAAGAACATAGTTATTTTAACTCCACAACCTGATACGTTGATACTACTCTTAACAAATGCATTAATTTCGACCGAATTTGATTACCATAAAAACGGTTCTAGTGAGTTAACCTTAAAAGATAGACATATACTGTCGTGGACATTTTTTAGATCATTTCAATAGAAATTATTCTTTTATACATATATTTTTGGTATCTTGAACCGTTTTCGCAGCGCACGCAACGGAAGCCCTCAAGGATGAATAATTTTCCCCGTTTTTTTCACATTTACCGTTATTTCTTCGCTCCTAATAGTTGCAACGTGATGTTATATAGCCTAAAGCCTTCCTCGATAAATGGTCTATACAACACAAAAAGAATTTTTCGATTCGACCCAGTAGTTCCTGAGATTAGCGCGTTCAAACAAACAAACAAACAAACTCTTCAGCTTTATAATATTAGTATAGATTATGAATACTATACACTAGTTACGATACTAACTTGAAGACCTGATCGTCAGCATGGGCCCTGGAGTACTTAAAGTGCGCCTGGTAAGTCGCGAGGTGCGAGAACGTTTTGTTACACTCGCCGCACTCGTAGTGACTCTTGTTCTGATGACGCTGGATGTGGTACTTTAACTGTATGACCCGGACCATCTTGTTACAGATGGGGCATTCCTCCCGGGGTAACGGGCCTTCGTGTAATCTGAAGAAGAAATATGGTTAGTTGGGTATGGATTGTATAAGAAACGATATGAATGAAAAAGGAGTAAATGATACTGTGACGTCTGATAGGGGAAAATGGAAGAAAAAAACGTGTAGCGCCGACCCCAAGTAAAAATTGGGATAAGGGCAGGGGAATGAGTTATGACACACAACATATACACAAACTTTTAGTTATTCTAAGAAATTACTGACAAATGGTAAAACATGAATTTTCAGATTTAGCTAGGGAGCCTTTGCAAAACATTGACAAAATGGATTTAATGTTAGGCTGTTGAGAAAATATAACCGAACTTACCTTAAATGCGTAGCCAAAGTGGTTCTATTAACGAATCTCTTTTTACAATGATCACACTGTAGACCTTCTCTGTGGTATCTTGCTACGTGATTCTTACGAGTGCGCGAGTTTCTGAAATAGAATTACATTATTGTTTACACACATACATAAACGTCACGCCTCTTTCCCTTGGGGGTAGGCAGAGATCACATCGTTCCATTTGCTACGATCCTGGCATACCACTTTAGCTTCATCCACACTCATCAATCGCTTCATACACGCCCGTCGGTTTAGGGTACTCCTGACCTGACCCTTTTTTAGGACTTTCCCTATTTGGTCATGGAACGTCTGTCGTGGTCTTCCCCTCCCAACAACTCCATTATTGTTTAAATAGGTATTTTAGGTTTTATTATACACTAGCAGCCCATCCCGGCTTCGCACGGACATATTTGGTGAGGTATACACACACACCAATACTGGAGCCGTTGTAGTACATGCTATATACCACAGATGGCGCTATATGTGAAAAATGATTTTTCCTTTGTTCCTGCTTTTCTCTTAAAAGAAAATCCTGGATTTTCTGTGCTATAAACCTCACGGAGCCCGAGACCTTTTCAACGAATGAAAAACATTATTACTCTATACAGGTGACTTCGAAGTCGTAGGCAATATTTTAAACTAAGACACTATTAATGATACTAATTGCGTTAGGGCTATTTTTACCTAAACAAAATAATAATAACGTAGGTAGTTACCTAGTTATTAAATATGTAATGTATACTTAAATAATAAGTAACATACTATCGTAATAAATTACTATTATTATTGGGCAGTGCGTGGTAAGTATATATTGTTGTGCGCACTTACTTGAAAAACATATCGCACTCAAGACACTGGTACCCTTCTATCGTAGTCTTAGACAATAACTTGCGAAGATCACTGGGTTTCGGAGGCGTTTTCGATTCCTTTTCTTTCTTCTTTCGTGACTGTAACAATGATGATAAAATTTAGTATATCCATAAGTATACATAAGGAAATAGAAAAGTACAAATTATTATTATTTTCATTTATAGCTAAACTTATGTAACTAAAAAAAATTACATATTTACAAAACGTCGAAAAAAATATCCTCATCTCCGTCAATGGCGGGAAACGTGCCCAGGAGACTGGCCGCATTACCACGCTGAATGGCAATACCAATTCTTTGCGCGAAATACAGTCCAGCCCTCTGATCACGGGTGGAGTCGACCAAGCGCTTAGCGAGTTCCTAATACAGAGAAGCGCTTAGCTAGTTTTATTATTTTCATTCCTTTGTGAGGTAAAGCTCAGATATCGTGCGATATGTGCGTACAATAGCGTTACAATACGTTGCAGATCGAAAAAACAACTAGTAATTAAGATGTGTATGTATGTGTGTGTGTGTGTGTGTGTATGTGTGAGGGCTTGCACCACTCTCGCGCCATATTGTTGCACAGTAGTCAGTAATAAACAAGCATCCATAGACAAGAGTTGTTTTACTTGTTAGCTAAAAGATCAATTTGATTATTCAAGTATCATTTAAAAACAAAATTTTTAATCCCACCAAAAACATAATGTAAAAAAGGAAAGCCAAGTTCAATATAAAGCCTATGCTTGGTTGTGGGGTCGCCTCGAGAGAGTGAGAGAGAGTATGAGAGAGTTAGAGAGTGAGAGAGAGAGTAAGAGAGAGAGTGAGAGAGAGAGATAGAGAAGAGAGTGAGAGATAGAGTGAGAGAGAGAGTGAGAGAGAGATAGAGAGAGTGCGAGAGAGATAGACAGAGTGTGAGAGAGAGTGAGCGATAGAGAGAGAGTGATATAGAGAGAGAGTGAGAGAGATAGAGAGAGTGAGAGAGATATAGAGAGAGTGTGAGAGATATACAGGGTGTAATGAAACGACTATAACGATCGTGAAGGGGCATATGTAGTCTCGTGTTACAAACACATTGCTGCGACTTTTACTTCGATACGCGATTATGATTTTTCACCGTTCAAATTAATTCATAATGCTAAATTTCCCCACCGTTATTAGTGGCCACACTGTACATATGATAAAGTTCGGGTCATGACCTGAACTCAAGAATGGCCGCTAGCGCAAGCGCAAGTGTTTGATACTTTGATCATATCGCCAAAAATACCGTTGCAAATCAATTTCAACTTTACTGGTAACGACACAAGGTTAAACACTTTACGTAAATTATCCCAAAATTGTATGCTATTTATTGAATTTATTTTCTATTTTCTACAAGTTTACGGCGGTATCTTCGTTGTGAGCCGTGAGCTGACATTATTAATTGAACAGTCATTTTGTATTTATCTACCACAAAATAATATCAATACTACACTAGGTAGTAGTACGACAAACGATACGATGATTAATAAGTTGTTTTCGAAATATCAAAGATCAAGAATTGTCGATCGTGCTACTCCGTCAGCTGACGATCGAGAATTCGTAACCATGACTACTTGGGAGATCTCGTCAACGGTTTCGACATACAAACTCTCTACTACTACTACTTGACCTCTGTTTACCTGGTCCTTGCAATACAATTCTAACCAAAAATAATAACTATGAGAAAGGAACGTAGGTATGAAATTCACTTGACTAGTCTAGGTATGTTTAGCGAGTCGTTAAAGTCGCAATAATTATTTTGATTTTATTTGTGTGTGTGCGATGATAACTATGTTAATGGTACTTACAGGTGTATGTAGGTGGCCAGCAACCTGGTATTCCGGCAATTTACGTGCGTAATAAAGCTACCACTTTTAATTGTAAATTTTGTTTATCGTGCTTGACTTTAACATTCCTCTGAACCGTTTAATCACATTTCTTAATGTAACACTGATACTTTCACACCTGTACTGGCTTTAAGACTCGCCTTAACACTCACAATTTGGCTCGTTATGTGAAGATGATGCTAGTAATACTTGTACCGACGGCATTGTTACACCACTCGCAAACAACATTGCGCGTCAAACTTCCTTCGGACACTTGATATTGAAATAAGTTACGTTAGAGTACGCCATAACTTCTCGCGAAAAACTTATAACTATTCGGAGATCTTATCGACACAAATTTATACACGAGACTGATGTCGGGATAAGGATGATCAATAGTCATCGATGGTAAAGAAATAACGATGTTTAGCTGGAAAACAACAAGCAATCGTACGTCTTGTCGGAAGCGCTTTCTACACGAGACTGAGTGTCGTCAGTGTCGCTCGGCCGGTCGGCGGCATCATCAAAGGAATCCGCGGTAGTTGTGCACGCGCCGAAAGGGCTGGCGGTTTCTTTGACATAAAATAAATAACATTATTTTTTGACATTTTATTTTATTTTGGACTGGTCGGCTCCTTTGAAGCAATAGTACAATAGATCACATAGATGCCGCGGTGGTGTGGAGTATTGTCAGTGTTATGAAATTTTGCCGAGTTTTGGGGAGAATTTTGCGTTAGATGGATGGAACAAAAATTAATAACTTTAACAGTTTTTGATATTGACCTCCAAAAATACGTTTTCTGGTATTTAGATTGATAGTAGTATACGCCTGTTCAGGATCGTTATAGTAGTTTTCTTACACCCCGTAGAGAGAGTGAGAGAGATAGACAGAGAGTGTGAGAGATATAGAGAGAGTGTGAGAGAGAGTGAGATAGAGAGAGTGAGAGTGAGAGAGAGAGATAGTGAGAGAGTGAGATAGAGAGAGAGTGAGAGAGATAGAGAGAGAGTGAGATAGAGAGAGAGATAGATAGAGATAGAGAGAGAGAGAGATAGAGTGAGAGAGATAGAGAGAGAGTGAGAGAGATAGAGAGAGAGAGAGAGATAGAGATAGAGTGAGAGATAGAGATAGAGTGAGAGAGATAGAGAGAGAGTGAGAGAGATAGAGAGAGAGTGAGAGAGAGATAGAGAGATAGATAGTGAGAGAGAGATAGATAGAGAGAGTGAGAGAGAGATAGAGAGAGAGTGAGAGAGAGAGATAGTGAGAGAGAGATAGAGAGAGTGAGAAAGATAGAGATTCGATTAGTGATTACGTAGAGGATAGGCGCGCGTGGGTGTAGTATCTCTGCACATGTGGTCTCCCTGGCAAGTCGATTTTTATTATAATATATCTTTCAATTCACGGGCTAACTTCAAGGGAATAATTGTGCAGCATACCTTGCATGCTACCTGGCAGGGTTTACCTTGGCAGCCGTAGCATCTCCAATCTTGATGACTCCAGCGGGAGGCTGTCGCGTGAGATGCGCGCGCAGGTGTTGCTGTATGAGCTTGGTGCACAGCTCGCGGTGCCCGCACAGCTTGCAGCTATACCGCAAGTAGTGGGACTCTGTGTGCGAGGGCAGCTTGCTCTCGTCCACGAACACGTAGCATACCTTGCATGCTACCTGGCAGGGTTTACCTTGGCAGCCGTAGCATCTCCAATCTTGATGACTCCAGCGGGAGGCTGTCGCGTGAGATGCGCGCGCAGGTGTTGCTGTATGAGCTTGGTGCACAGCTCGCGGTGCCCGCACAGCTTGCAGCTATACCGCAAGTAGTGGGACTCTGTGTGCGAGGGCAGCTTGCTCTCGTCCACGAACACGTAGCATACCTTGCATGCTACCTGGCAGGGTTTACCTTGGCAGCCGTAGCATCTCCAATCTTGATGACTCCAGCGGGAGGCTGTCGCGTGAGATGCGCGCGCAGGTGTTGCTGTATGAGCTTGGTGCACAGCTCGCGGTGCCCGCACAGCTTGCAGCTATACCGCAAGTAGTGGGACTCTGTGTGCGAGGGCAGCTTGCTCTCGTCCACGAACACGTAGCATACCTTGCATGCTACCTGGCAGGGTTTACCTTGGCAGCCGTAGCATCTCCAATCTTGATGACTCCAGCGGGAGGCTGTCGCGTGAGATGCGCGCGCAGGTGTTGCTGTATGAGCTTGGTGCACAGCTCGCGGTGCCCGCACAGCTTGCAGCTATACCGCAAGTAGTGGGACTCTGTGTGCGAGGGCAGCTTGCTCTCGTCCACGAACACGTAGCATACCTTGCATGCTACCTGGCAGGGTTTACCTTGGCAGCCGTAGCATCTCCAATCTTGATGACTCCAGCGGGAGGCTGTCGCGTGAGATGCGCGCGCAGGTGTTGCTGTATGAGCTTGGTGCACAGCTCGCGGTGCCCGCACAGCTTGCAGCTATACCGCAAGTAGTGGGACTCTGTGTGCGAGGGCAGCTTGCTCTCGTCCACGAACACGTAGCATACCTTGCATGCTACCTGGCAGGGTTTACCTTGGCAGCCGTAGCATCTCCAATCTTGATGACTCCAGCGGGAGGCTGTCGCGTGAGATGCGCGCGCAGGTGTTGCTGTATGAGCTTGGTGCACAGCTCGCGGTGCCCGCACAGCTTGCAGCTATACCGCAAGTAGTGGGACTCTGTGTGCGAGGGCAGCTTGCTCTCGTCCACGAACACGTAGCATACCTTGCATGCTACCTGGCAGGGTTTACCTTGGCAGCCGTAGCATCTCCAATCTTGATGACTCCAGCGGGAGGCTGTCGCGTGAGATGCGCGCGCAGGTGTTGCTGTATGAGCTTGGTGCACAGCTCGCGGTGCCCGCACAGCTTGCAGCTATACCGCAAGTAGTGGGACTCTGTGTGCGAGGGCAGCTTGCTCTCGTCCACGAACACGTAGCATACCTTGCATGCTACCTGGCAGGGTTTACCTTGGCAGCCGTAGCATCTCCAATCTTGATGACTCCAGCGGGAGGCTGTCGCGTGAGATGCGCGCGCAGGTGTTGCTGTATGAGCTTGGTGCACAGCTCGCGGTGCCCGCACAGCTTGCAGCTATACCGCAAGTAGTGGGACTCTGTGTGCGAGGGCAGCTTGCTCTCGTCCACGAACACGTAGCATACCTTGCATGCTACCTGGCAGGGTTTACCTTGGCAGCCGTAGCATCTCCAATCTTGATGACTCCAGCGGGAGGCTGTCGCGTGAGATGCGCGCGCAGGTGTTGCTGTATGAGCTTGGTGCACAGCTCGCGGTGCCCGCACAGCTTGCAGCTATACCGCAAGTAGTGGGACTCTGTGTGCGAGGGCAGCTTGCTCTCGTCCACGAACACGTAGCATACCTTGCATGCTACCTGGCAGGGTTTACCTTGGCAGCCGTAGCATCTCCAATCTTGATGACTCCAGCGGGAGGCTGTCGCGTGAGATGCGCGCGCAGGTGTTGCTGTATGAGCTTGGTGCACAGCTCGCGGTGCCCGCACAGCTTGCAGCTATACCGCAAGTAGTGGGACTCTGTGTGCGAGGGCAGCTTGCTCTCGTCCACGAACACGTAGCATACCTTGCATGCTACCTGGCAGGGTTTACCTTGGCAGCCGTAGCATCTCCAATCTTGATGACTCCAGCGGGAGGCTGTCGCGTGAGATGCGCGCGCAGGTGTTGCTGTATGAGCTTGGTGCACAGCTCGCGGTGCCCGCACAGCTTGCAGCTATACCGCAAGTAGTGGGACTCTGTGTGCGAGGGCAGCTTGCTCTCGTCCACGAACACGTAGCATACCTTGCATGCTACCTGGCAGGGTTTACCTTGGCAGCCGTAGCATCTCCAATCTTGATGACTCCAGCGGGAGGCTGTCGCGTGAGATGCGCGCGCAGGTGTTGCTGTATGAGCTTGGTGCACAGCTCGCGGTGCCCGCACAGCTTGCAGCTATACCGCAAGTAGTGGGACTCTGTGTGCGAGGGCAGCTTGCTCTCGTCCACGAACACGTAGCATACCTTGCATGCTACCTGGCAGGGTTTACCTTGGCAGCCGTAGCATCTCCAATCTTGATGACTCCAGCGGGAGGCTGTCGCGTGAGATGCGCGCGCAGGTGTTGCTGTATGAGCTTGGTGCACAGCTCGCGGTGCCCGCACAGCTTGCAGCTATACCGCAAGTAGTGGGACTCTGTGTGCGAGGGCAGCTTGCTCTCGTCCACGAACACGTAGCATACCTTGCATGCTACCTGGCAGGGTTTACCTTGGCAGCCGTAGCATCTCCAATCTTGATGACTCCAGCGGGAGGCTGTCGCGTGAGATGCGCGCGCAGGTGTTGCTGTATGAGCTTGGTGCACAGCTCGCGGTGCCCGCACAGCTTGCAGCTATACCGCAAGTAGTGGGACTCTGTGTGCGAGGGCAGCTTGCTCTCGTCCACGAACACGTAGCATACCTTGCATGCTACCTGGCAGGGTTTACCTTGGCAGCCGTAGCATCTCCAATCTTGATGACTCCAGCGGGAGGCTGTCGCGTGAGATGCGCGCGCAGGTGTTGCTGTATGAGCTTGGTGCACAGCTCGCGGTGCCCGCACAGCTTGCAGCTATACCGCAAGTAGTGGGACTCTGTGTGCGAGGGCAGCTTGCTCTCGTCCACGAACACGTAGCATACCTTGCATGCTACCTGGCAGGGTTTACCTTGGCAGCCGTAGCATCTCCAATCTTGATGACTCCAGCGGGAGGCTGTCGCGTGAGATGCGCGCGCAGGTGTTGCTGTATGAGCTTGGTGCACAGCTCGCGGTGCCCGCACAGCTTGCAGCTATACCGCAAGTAGTGGGACTCTGTGTGCGAGGGCAGCTTGCTCTCGTCCACGAACACGTAGCATACCTTGCATGCTACCTGGCAGGGTTTACCTTGGCAGCCGTAGCATCTCCAATCTTGATGACTCCAGCGGGAGGCTGTCGCGTGAGATGCGCGCGCAGGTGTTGCTGTATGAGCTTGGTGCACAGCTCGCGGTGCCCGCACAGCTTGCAGCTATACCGCAAGTAGTGGGACTCTGTGTGCGAGGGCAGCTTGCTCTCGTCCACGAACACGTAGCATACCTTGCATGCTACCTGGCAGGGTTTACCTTGGCAGCCGTAGCATCTCCAATCTTGATGACTCCAGCGGGAGGCTGTCGCGTGAGATGCGCGCGCAGGTGTTGCTGTATGAGCTTGGTGCACAGCTCGCGGTGCCCGCACAGCTTGCAGCTATACCGCAAGTAGTGGGACTCTGTGTGCGAGGGCAGCTTGCTCTCGTCCACGAACACGTAGCATACCTTGCATGCTACCTGGCAGGGTTTACCTTGGCAGCCGTAGCATCTCCAATCTTGATGACTCCAGCGGGAGGCTGTCGCGTGAGATGCGCGCGCAGGTGTTGCTGTATGAGCTTGGTGCACAGCTCGCGGTGCCCGCACAGCTTGCAGCTATACCGCAAGTAGTGGGACTCTGTGTGCGAGGGCAGCTTGCTCTCGTCCACGAACACGTAGCATACCTTGCATGCTACCTGGCAGGGTTTACCTTGGCAGCCGTAGCATCTCCAATCTTGATGACTCCAGCGGGAGGCTGTCGCGTGAGATGCGCGCGCAGGTGTTGCTGTATGAGCTTGGTGCACAGCTCGCGGTGCCCGCACAGCTTGCAGCTATACCGCAAGTAGTGGGACTCTGTGTGCGAGGGCAGCTTGCTCTCGTCCACGAACACGTAGCATACCTTGCATGCTACCTGGCAGGGTTTACCTTGGCAGCCGTAGCATCTCCAATCTTGATGACTCCAGCGGGAGGCTGTCGCGTGAGATGCGCGCGCAGGTGTTGCTGTATGAGCTTGGTGCACAGCTCGCGGTGCCCGCACAGCTTGCAGCTATACCGCAAGTAGTGGGACTCTGTGTGCGAGGGCAGCTTGCTCTCGTCCACGAACACGTAGCATACCTTGCATGCTACCTGGCAGGGTTTACCTTGGCAGCCGTAGCATCTCCAATCTTGATGACTCCAGCGGGAGGCTGTCGCGTGAGATGCGCGCGCAGGTGTTGCTGTATGAGCTTGGTGCACAGCTCGCGGTGCCCGCACAGCTTGCAGCTATACCGCAAGTAGTGGGACTCTGTGTGCGAGGGCAGCTTGCTCTCGTCCACGAACACGTAGCATACCTTGCATGCTACCTGGCAGGGTTTACCTTGGCAGCCGTAGCATCTCCAATCTTGATGACTCCAGCGGGAGGCTGTCGCGTGAGATGCGCGCGCAGGTGTTGCTGTATGAGCTTGGTGCACAGCTCGCGGTGCCCGCACAGCTTGCAGCTATACCGCAAGTAGTGGGACTCTGTGTGCGAGGGCAGCTTGCTCTCGTCCACGAACACGTAGCATACCTTGCATGCTACCTGGCAGGGTTTACCTTGGCAGCCGTAGCATCTCCAATCTTGATGACTCCAGCGGGAGGCTGTCGCGTGAGATGCGCGCGCAGGTGTTGCTGTATGAGCTTGGTGCACAGCTCGCGGTGCCCGCACAGCTTGCAGCTATACCGCAAGTAGTGGGACTCTGTGTGCGAGGGCAGCTTGCTCTCGTCCACGAACACGTAGCATACCTTGCATGCTACCTGGCAGGGTTTACCTTGGCAGCCGTAGCATCTCCAATCTTGATGACTCCAGCGGGAGGCTGTCGCGTGAGATGCGCGCGCAGGTGTTGCTGTATGAGCTTGGTGCACAGCTCGCGGTGCCCGCACAGCTTGCAGCTATACCGCAAGTAGTGGGACTCTGTGTGCGAGGGCAGCTTGCTCTCGTCCACGAACACGTAGCATACCTTGCATGCTACCTGGCAGGGTTTACCTTGGCAGCCGTAGCATCTCCAATCTTGATGACTCCAGCGGGAGGCTGTCGCGTGAGATGCGCGCGCAGGTGTTGCTGTATGAGCTTGGTGCACAGCTCGCGGTGCCCGCACAGCTTGCAGCTATACCGCAAGTAGTGGGACTCTGTGTGCGAGGGCAGCTTGCTCTCGTCCACGAACACGTAGCATACCTTGCATGCTACCTGGCAGGGTTTACCTTGGCAGCCGTAGCATCTCCAATCTTGATGACTCCAGCGGGAGGCTGTCGCGTGAGATGCGCGCGCAGGTGTTGCTGTATGAGCTTGGTGCACAGCTCGCGGTGCCCGCACAGCTTGCAGCTATACCGCAAGTAGTGGGACTCTGTGTGCGAGGGCAGCTTGCTCTCGTCCACGAACACGTAGCATACCTTGCATGCTACCTGGCAGGGTTTACCTTGGCAGCCGTAGCATCTCCAATCTTGATGACTCCAGCGGGAGGCTGTCGCGTGAGATGCGCGCGCAGGTGTTGCTGTATGAGCTTGGTGCACAGCTCGCGGTGCCCGCACAGCTTGCAGCTATACCGCAAGTAGTGGGACTCTGTGTGCGAGGGCAGCTTGCTCTCGTCCACGAACACGTAGCATACCTTGCATGCTACCTGGCAGGGTTTACCTTGGCAGCCGTAGCATCTCCAATCTTGATGACTCCAGCGGGAGGCTGTCGCGTGAGATGCGCGCGCAGGTGTTGCTGTATGAGCTTGGTGCACAGCTCGCGGTGCCCGCACAGCTTGCAGCTATACCGCAAGTAGTGGGACTCTGTGTGCGAGGGCAGCTTGCTCTCGTCCACGAACACGTAGCATACCTTGCATGCTACCTGGCAGGGTTTACCTTGGCAGCCGTAGCATCTCCAATCTTGATGACTCCAGCGGGAGGCTGTCGCGTGAGATGCGCGCGCAGGTGTTGCTGTATGAGCTTGGTGCACAGCTCGCGGTGCCCGCACAGCTTGCAGCTATACCGCAAGTAGTGGGACTCTGTGTGCGAGGGCAGCTTGCTCTCGTCCACGAACACGTAGCATACCTTGCATGCTACCTGGCAGGGTTTACCTTGGCAGCCGTAGCATCTCCAATCTTGATGACTCCAGCGGGAGGCTGTCGCGTGAGATGCGCGCGCAGGTGTTGCTGTATGAGCTTGGTGCACAGCTCGCGGTGCCCGCACAGCTTGCAGCTATACCGCAAGTAGTGGGACTCTGTGTGCGAGGGCAGCTTGCTCTCGTCCACGAACACGTAGCATACCTTGCATGCTACCTGGCAGGGTTTACCTTGGCAGCCGTAGCATCTCCAATCTTGATGACTCCAGCGGGAGGCTGTCGCGTGAGATGCGCGCGCAGGTGTTGCTGTATGAGCTTGGTGCACAGCTCGCGGTGCCCGCACAGCTTGCAGCTATACCGCAAGTAGTGGGACTCTGTGTGCGAGGGCAGCTTGCTCTCGTCCACGAACACGTAGCATACCTTGCATGCTACCTGGCAGGGTTTACCTTGGCAGCCGTAGCATCTCCAATCTTGATGACTCCAGCGGGAGGCTGTCGCGTGAGATGCGCGCGCAGGTGTTGCTGTATGAGCTTGGTGCACAGCTCGCGGTGCCCGCACAGCTTGCAGCTATACCGCAAGTAGTGGGACTCTGTGTGCGAGGGCAGCTTGCTCTCGTCCACGAACACGTAGCATACCTTGCATGCTACCTGGCAGGGTTTACCTTGGCAGCCGTAGCATCTCCAATCTTGATGACTCCAGCGGGAGGCTGTCGCGTGAGATGCGCGCGCAGGTGTTGCTGTATGAGCTTGGTGCACAGCTCGCGGTGCCCGCACAGCTTGCAGCTATACCGCAAGTAGTGGGACTCTGTGTGCGAGGGCAGCTTGCTCTCGTCCACGAACACGTAGCATACCTTGCATGCTACCTGGCAGGGTTTACCTTGGCAGCCGTAGCATCTCCAATCTTGATGACTCCAGCGGGAGGCTGTCGCGTGAGATGCGCGCGCAGGTGTTGCTGTATGAGCTTGGTGCACAGCTCGCGGTGCCCGCACAGCTTGCAGCTATACCGCAAGTAGTGGGACTCTGTGTGCGAGGGCAGCTTGCTCTCGTCCACGAACACGTAGCATACCTTGCATGCTACCTGGCAGGGTTTACCTTGGCAGCCGTAGCATCTCCAATCTTGATGACTCCAGCGGGAGGCTGTCGCGTGAGATGCGCGCGCAGGTGTTGCTGTATGAGCTTGGTGCACAGCTCGCGGTGCCCGCACAGCTTGCAGCTATACCGCAAGTAGTGGGACTCTGTGTGCGAGGGCAGCTTGCTCTCGTCCACGAACACGTAGCATACCTTGCATGCTACCTGGCAGGGTTTACCTTGGCAGCCGTAGCATCTCCAATCTTGATGACTCCAGCGGGAGGCTGTCGCGTGAGATGCGCGCGCAGGTGTTGCTGTATGAGCTTGGTGCACAGCTCGCGGTGCCCGCACAGCTTGCAGCTATACCGCAAGTAGTGGGACTCTGTGTGCGAGGGCAGCTTGCTCTCGTCCACGAACACGTAGCATACCTTGCATGCTACCTGGCAGGGTTTACCTTGGCAGCCGTAGCATCTCCAATCTTGATGACTCCAGCGGGAGGCTGTCGCGTGAGATGCGCGCGCAGGTGTTGCTGTATGAGCTTGGTGCACAGCTCGCGGTGCCCGCACAGCTTGCAGCTATACCGCAAGTAGTGGGACTCTGTGTGCGAGGGCAGCTTGCTCTCGTCCACGAACACGTAGCATACCTTGCATGCTACCTGGCAGGGTTTACCTTGGCAGCCGTAGCATCTCCAATCTTGATGACTCCAGCGGGAGGCTGTCGCGTGAGATGCGCGCGCAGGTGTTGCTGTATGAGCTTGGTGCACAGCTCGCGGTGCCCGCACAGCTTGCAGCTATACCGCAAGTAGTGGGACTCTGTGTGCGAGGGCAGCTTGCTCTCGTCCACGAACACGTAGCATACCTTGCATGCTACCTGGCAGGGTTTACCTTGGCAGCCGTAGCATCTCCAATCTTGATGACTCCAGCGGGAGGCTGTCGCGTGAGATGCGCGCGCAGGTGTTGCTGTATGAGCTTGGTGCACAGCTCGCGGTGCCCGCACAGCTTGCAGCTATACCGCAAGTAGTGGGACTCTGTGTGCGAGGGCAGCTTGCTCTCGTCCACGAACACGTAGCATACCTTGCATGCTACCTGGCAGGGTTTACCTTGGCAGCCGTAGCATCTCCAATCTTGATGACTCCAGCGGGAGGCTGTCGCGTGAGATGCGCGCGCAGGTGTTGCTGTATGAGCTTGGTGCACAGCTCGCGGTGCCCGCACAGCTTGCAGCTATACCGCAAGTAGTGGGACTCTGTGTGCGAGGGCAGCTTGCTCTCGTCCACGAACACGTAGCATACCTTGCATGCTACCTGGCAGGGTTTACCTTGGCAGCCGTAGCATCTCCAATCTTGATGACTCCAGCGGGAGGCTGTCGCGTGAGATGCGCGCGCAGGTGTTGCTGTATGAGCTTGGTGCACAGCTCGCGGTGCCCGCACAGCTTGCAGCTATACCGCAAGTAGTGGGACTCTGTGTGCGAGGGCAGCTTGCTCTCGTCCACGAACACGTAGCATACCTTGCATGCTACCTGGCAGGGTTTACCTTGGCAGCCGTAGCATCTCCAATCTTGATGACTCCAGCGGGAGGCTGTCGCGTGAGATGCGCGCGCAGGTGTTGCTGTATGAGCTTGGTGCACAGCTCGCGGTGCCCGCACAGCTTGCAGCTATACCGCAAGTAGTGGGACTCTGTGTGCGAGGGCAGCTTGCTCTCGTCCACGAACACGTAGCATACCTTGCATGCTACCTGGCAGGGTTTACCTTGGCAGCCGTAGCATCTCCAATCTTGATGACTCCAGCGGGAGGCTGTCGCGTGAGATGCGCGCGCAGGTGTTGCTGTATGAGCTTGGTGCACAGCTCGCGGTGCCCGCACAGCTTGCAGCTATACCGCAAGTAGTGGGACTCTGTGTGCGAGGGCAGCTTGCTCTCGTCCACGAACACGTAGCATACCTTGCATGCTACCTGGCAGGGTTTACCTTGGCAGCCGTAGCATCTCCAATCTTGATGACTCCAGCGGGAGGCTGTCGCGTGAGATGCGCGCGCAGGTGTTGCTGTATGAGCTTGGTGCACAGCTCGCGGTGCCCGCACAGCTTGCAGCTATACCGCAAGTAGTGGGACTCTGTGTGCGAGGGCAGCTTGCTCTCGTCCACGAACACGTAGCATACCTTGCATGCTACCTGGCAGGGTTTACCTTGGCAGCCGTAGCATCTCCAATCTTGATGACTCCAGCGGGAGGCTGTCGCGTGAGATGCGCGCGCAGGTGTTGCTGTATGAGCTTGGTGCACAGCTCGCGGTGCCCGCACAGCTTGCAGCTATACCGCAAGTAGTGGGACTCTGTGTGCGAGGGCAGCTTGCTCTCGTCCACGAACACGTAGCATACCTTGCATGCTACCTGGCAGGGTTTACCTTGGCAGCCGTAGCATCTCCAATCTTGATGACTCCAGCGGGAGGCTGTCGCGTGAGATGCGCGCGCAGGTGTTGCTGTATGAGCTTGGTGCACAGCTCGCGGTGCCCGCACAGCTTGCAGCTATACCGCAAGTAGTGGGACTCTGTGTGCGAGGGCAGCTTGCTCTCGTCCACGAACACGTAGCATACCTTGCATGCTACCTGGCAGGGTTTACCTTGGCAGCCGTAGCATCTCCAATCTTGATGACTCCAGCGGGAGGCTGTCGCGTGAGATGCGCGCGCAGGTGTTGCTGTATGAGCTTGGTGCACAGCTCGCGGTGCCCGCACAGCTTGCAGCTATACCGCAAGTAGTGGGACTCTGTGTGCGAGGGCAGCTTGCTCTCGTCCACGAACACGTAGCATACCTTGCATGCTACCTGGCAGGGTTTACCTTGGCAGCCGTAGCATCTCCAATCTTGATGACTCCAGCGGGAGGCTGTCGCGTGAGATGCGCGCGCAGGTGTTGCTGTATGAGCTTGGTGCACAGCTCGCGGTGCCCGCACAGCTTGCAGCTATACCGCAAGTAGTGGGACTCTGTGTGCGAGGGCAGCTTGCTCTCGTCCACGAACACGTAGCATACCTTGCATGCTACCTGGCAGGGTTTACCTTGGCAGCCGTAGCATCTCCAATCTTGATGACTCCAGCGGGAGGCTGTCGCGTGAGATGCGCGCGCAGGTGTTGCTGTATGAGCTTGGTGCACAGCTCGCGGTGCCCGCACAGCTTGCAGCTATACCGCAAGTAGTGGGACTCTGTGTGCGAGGGCAGCTTGCTCTCGTCCACGAACACGTAGCATACCTTGCATGCTACCTGGCAGGGTTTCTGTTGAAGAAGGACCGAAATATAACATCTTCGTTAAAGGAACTGGATATGGTAATAGCATGGTTTTGAAAGCAATCATAGCCAAGACCTACCGGGGCTGCGGGATGTTCGTGAGAGTTCCCGCTCGCTCGGCACTCAAAGGGCTCCAGGAGGAACATAATGGGGTTTAGTCAGTAACAGTCTGACACTCTCTCCCGCTGAACTCACAGCGGGTGGGGTCATTTGATGATATCCCAGGAAAAATAAAGTCATAGCCTAGTAATACTGCACTGGTAGCCGAATGGTATAGGTCACCACGCCAATTATCATTGTACACGACGTGTCGCGGGCTCGATCCCCGCGTACAAGAATTTGTGCGATCCAAAAACAAATACTTTTTTTTCAATAAATTGTATTATTAAACTATTGCATAGCTTCTATCGCGGGCCTTGAGGGTGGAAACCGAATCTAGAAATTCGGTAACGAAAATAACCTAACACCCCCCACTCCGACCGGCGCAGCGGTGACACTGTCCAGTTTTGCCATTTATCGATGAATAGCAGAACTTTTAATGACTTTTTGAAATTTCACACTTGTCTCTTTAGTTGAGCAACTCGCCTCTATACTTGAGCCAAATTCGATAAAGAATACAGGTAAACAAACCAATTTAGGGTTATCACAACTCACTTTTTACAAATCTTCTATTATTTACATGATTATTGCCTTTTTCACGCTAACTATTTATTAAGAAATCCTATTGCAGCATATTTCACTAGAATCACTCAAATAACAAGCATATTACCTGGTTATTTCGAAAAATCATTAAAAAGTCGACATTAACTTTTCGCGATAGCCCTAACAAAAAAGAAACATGGATGAAATCCAGGGATAAAACCAGGGCTTGACATACCGGTAAATATTTGGTATCGTTACTGCCTTTTGATGTAGATATCGTTAACTAAGAAATAACGTTACCATATTTAACGTTACTTCTGGCACATTTAAACGTTAAATATATGTTACCGTTAATTTTATCGTTATAAGTTAGTTTTGTTACCGCCGCTCTCGAACACTCACAAAATAAAGTAAGACTGCATCGATGCCAAGACTGTGCCGTACGACCATTTGCGTGTTTTAAAAAAAAATCTTTGCTTTTTCTTATTTATTTTATATTTCCCTTTTTAGTTAGTGGTTATGTTTTACGGTCGGGTTTTTTGGTTTTTAATAATTGTTTTATTTTAGACTTTTTAGTTTTTTTTTTTTTATAAATAAGTGGCCCAGTTTAGAATACTGAAAGTAGGTATAGTCCAGTCATTTGGTAGTTTTACCTGGAAAGTTTTCCGGGAGTTTTGAAAATTGAGTATTTTATGGATTTGGATATGCTCTTTTCGAATTTTAATTTTAACTTTGCGGCGCTCTTACATCCAAAACTATTAATTTTATGAAAAAGTGAATAAGACATAAAGTGTAGGATTTTGCTCTAGTTTAATTTTGTAGAAAATATTTTTTTCGTAAAATGCCTCAGAAAGGAGATATTCCCAAAAAACGGTTTTTGGGCGCCATTTTTTTAAAACGGCGGCGCGAGCGGCGGTGGTACGAGGTGGCAAAGTTAATTTTCAAAACTCCCGGAAAACTTTCCTGGTAACCCCCTTATTTTCTTCCAAATGACTGGACTAGTAGGTACCTCTCACAACTTGTAAGTTAATAAGTTTTTTATATTTTATTTTCCTTAAAACTTATATCTCTCATTTGAAATTGAAACGACAAGTTACATATATTTTTGGGCTTGTTATTTGAAACCCTTCGTTTTGATACCCCACTTGATGGGATGTTTTTTTTTCTTACCTCACAATATAGGTAAAAAATTATAACCGGTGTCACTCTCACAAAATAAAATTCTATCGATACCTTTGAAGCTGAAACCCATACTTTGCCAAAACTTCGCCATTTTGTTTTTTTTTTACTCTCACAGTCAATACAAACGACACCTTTCAAACCAAAATCCATCAAGCCGTTTAGGCTGCAGAACGTGCCAAACAATTATACAAACACTAGCTGTGCCCGCGACTTCGTCTGCGTGGAATAATTATTTTGGGCATCATTTATTTTTGCGGTCAACCTCCTTAGCTTTATAAATTATATCTGTTATCCACGACTTTGTCCTCGTCATTTTCTGTTATTATTTTAGACAATTTCGTTTTTAAATTTTTAAAAGATCATAATTATTTTAAAGTACCTACTTCTGCGTAAATTATATTTTTAGTTTTATTTTCTTGTGGCAGAAGTACATATTAATTTTCTCCACAGCCTGATACGTTGATACAACTCTTAACAAATGCGTTAATTTCGACCGAATTTGATTACCATAAAAACAGTTTTAGTGAGTTAATCTTTAAAGATAGACATATACTGTCCCGGACATTTTTTTAGATCTTTTCAATAGGAATAATTCTTTTCTACATATATTTTTGGTATCTTGAACCGTTTTCGCAGCGCACGCAACGGAAGCCCTCAAGGATGAATAATTTTCCCAGTTTTTTTTTTACATTTTCCATTTTTTTTTCGCTCCTAATAGTTGCAACTTGACGTTATATAGCCTAAAGCCTTCCTCAATAAATGGTCTATTCAACACAACAATAATTTTCGATTCGACCCAGTAGTTCCTGAGATTAGCGCGTTTAAACAAACAAACAAACTCTTCAGCTTTATAATATTAGTATAGATACATACATACACTCGAAACACATAATAGTCCGGTCAATTTAGACATAAAAAAGTGGTTAAATAACAAAAATTCCCGGAAAGCCAAATTTTGGTGGAGACCTATAGTTTAACATTACGAATCAAATGTTAAAAGTCCCCATCGGTCCTATGTGTGCTTAAAAAGTTATTTGAGGTCAAAGGTCTAAATTTGAGGTTTTTTGGATTTTGCTTGAAAATGGTAATTATCTACAAAAATGGTATCAATGATTTTTTTCCTAACAGTTACCATTCCTGAGATATCGCGATTCTAAGAGTCATATTATACATGATATGCACACATTTCCACACCACCAGGCGCGTTTTTTTTACCATGGTTTTCCCTGTAGGCCTATTCCACTAACTGTACAAAAAAAATAGGATAATTGAAGGGCGTAATAACCGTCAAGTTCTAGATATTACCGTAATATTTTTATATTGCTATTGATTATTAGATTCACTACTGTTTTGATTTCTTTACATATTTTAATCCGATTCATACTCTTGAAAGTCTACTTCAACAATTAAATCTTCTTCGATTTCTGCTTCTTCCTCTTGCTGGATGTTCATAAATTCTTCAAATGTAGCTGAGTCATTGGTTTCTTCATCAAAATCACAGAAATCTTCCTCTATTGTACTCAACTGGGCATTTGAGCAAGACTGACCTTGACAATTAGTACACGCTGGAGAACACTGCTACCCGACTTTTTTACACCCACATTTGGCACTACAGCCTTTTTTGCAATTGCAAAAAATTGTGTTGTGGAGCTTTTCTGGAGCAGGTGGGTGTAAAGTTTTAACCGGTTCCAGAGTATTATCTATCAATTTCTAACCCCAGTCTTCTGGATTCCCTAGCCATGAGTTGATTGCCTAGCCATGTTTGAACTTGATAATAATATAATAAAAATAATAAATAAATTTTACTTGTAAATTTTATTGCGTTAGACTAAAAAACTAGGTCAAAAGGACACTATTTATTCAATAAAAATAAGGGTAATAAAAATAAAACTAGTTTTAAAATCACGAATATTGTAAAAAATGTTAAAAGTTACCCAAATTGAGTGTTCGTTTTTTAACTACGTAATAATAAAAAAACTAGACATAAGTTAGCCAAATTTTACCTACCGGTATCTAAAAATCTATGCGTAGGTATTTCTACCTACTACTTCTTTACCTACAAAAAGAGAAAATGTAAATTATTTATACAGGGTGACTTTGAAGTCGTGGGCAATATTTTAAAGTAAGACACTATTAATGATACTAATTGCGTTAGGGCTATTTTTACTTAAAAAAAATAATAATAATGCAGGTAGTTCCCCCCGGCGGGGCTGGGCATCCGACGCCCGGCCAGGCGCCGGAGGGGTCGCGGAAGTAATCGTCTTGGTTTCCCGTGACCCCTCCATGGTGGCGCACGCCGAAAACCCGGGGGTTTTAGTGGGTACGGGGCCGCCTCACGGCCTAAGCCCCACACTCCACCATTTTTTTTTTTCTTTTTTTTTTGCGTAAAAGTAGCCCTAACGCTATTAGTATCATTAATAGTGTGTCTTAGTTTAAAATATTGCCCACGACTTCAAAGTCACCCTGTATATTTAAACACTACCAAAACAACTATTAGGTACCTATTTCATAAAATAACAACAAAATAAATCTAAAAACTTTTTAAAATACGGAGTAACTTCTCCCGTTTTCCCAACATTTAACTTCACTGCTCTGCTCCTATTGATCGTAGCGTGATGAAAAGTATCCTATAACTGCCCAGGAGTATGAAGAATAATTTTATTATACCAAGTTTCGTTAAAATCTGTCGAGTAGTTTTTGTTTCTATAACGAATAATATACAGACAGACAGACAAAAAATTTCCTAATTGCATTTTTGGCATTAGTTTCGATCACTAATCACCCAGTAATAGTTACTTTTTAAATGTAATTCGTGTATAAAATTGGAGTATCTACAGATTTATTAAATTATAAGTATAGATATCTATACACGACATTTATTTTCTTACGCCCCATCTTAATGTTTCGTAAAATTCGCAAGCGTGTTCTGTTAGCGCGTGCAAATTGAGAACACAACAAACGAAATGGCAACAGCGCCGGATAGCGCGACAGTTTGAAAATCTTGAGGCCTTTGAAGGGTGCCGGTGAAAACGGCAACGTCGCATAAAATAACCAAAAAATATCGTTACCTATTTACCACTACTTTTGAAATAACATTAAAAATACCGTTAATTTTTAACGTAATTTGTAACGTTATTATAATGTTATGTTACTAAGTATCGCTACCAATTCATACCGATATGCAGGTATCTCTATGGAAATAACGATACTTAACGCTACTTTTAATGTGAATTGGTAACGTTTTCAAGCCCTGGATAAAACACTTTTTTGCGAATTCGGTTTATAAGTTGGGGCGAATAAAGTTGGGACGTTTGTATATACAATTTTGCACATTTTAACATCTTTTCAAATCAACCGCATAACACGTGCATTATAATACTTCCAAGTATGAAAGGCTCGCGTTTAGTTGTTTCATTGAAGACTATTTATACGTAACAAAAAAATTTTTTTTTTATATTTTACGTTTCATTTATTTTAATATTACTTTATACCGTTTAATAGGCAACCATATAAATTATTATTATGAATCCGCTGGCGGAAACTATTACTTAATATTATAAAGCTGAAAAGTTTGTTTGGTCCGATTTTAAAAATTCTTTTTCCATGTAATAGTCCATTGGGGAAGGCTATACAACATCACGCTATGACACTTAGGAGCGGAGAAGAAGTATAAACACGTGAAAAACTTAATTCTATTAGGAAATTATGTAGTTTACATCTGTGTGTCATATTTCATTCAAATCAGATAAGCTTTTCACTATACAAATCCTAAACAAAGTTTTTACATTAGTGGGAAGTAGGTTTATTAGGTATTTATATGAAAAATATTAATCTAAAAAAGGTTGTTAACATATGCCTTTTAGGAGTAAACAAGTCGTTGCCTAGCAACGACTTGTTTACCTCTATTCTTTATCGAATTTGGCCCAAGTATAGGTGGCATTGAATGCTATGCAATAGCTTTACCGCGGCAGTCTCCGAGAGCCACGTCTTTTTTTTTATTGTAAGGGCTTTTAGACTTTTTTTCAATCAATGTATTTTTTGAAGAAAAATGTACTAAAAGAAATTTAAACTTTGTATCGCGGAGGGTTTCACAGACATTCAATTCAAATGGACAGAGACACCCAGACTCAGAACAACTGATCAAGCTTATCACACAAACATTTGTCCTGGATGGGAATCGACCTCCGGTATAGCAGTCAGGGCCATTAAGCACTAGACCAACATACAGTCTAAATTGTAACTAATGACGGGCCCGTTGGTCTAGTGGTTAGTGACCCTGACTGCTATGCCGGAGGTCGTGGGTTCGATTCCCACCCGGGACAAATGTTTGTGTGATGAGCGCCATCATTTGTTTTTTTTTTTTGGGGTAATTTATCTATAGTATGTATGTATTTAGAAATATTTAAGTATGTTTATCAGTTGTCTAGTACTCATAACAGTTACTCTTGCATACTTAATTTGAGACTAGATGACGTTGTGTGAATGTTAAGAAATATTTATTTATTTATTGTTACTAAGTTGTACTCACAGATCTGTGCATTGACACGAAATGATCTTCAACTTGCTGCTGTGTGTAAAAGCCGATGATACACAGCTCACATTTGTACACCGAGCTTGCGTATTGGACTTTTAACTTTGCTTCTTCCCTGTAATAAATCAAATTTAATTAAAATAAGGCTTTTAAAAGGAAATTGGTCAGTTTATGAGCTCATGATTATGGACTCTAGTCGACCTATAGCGATAAATACATAAAGGTCACGCCTCTTTCCCTTGGGGGTAGGCAGAGATCACATCTTTCCATTTGCTACGATCCTGGCATACCACTTTAGCTAAATATCGATAAATACGCGTGATTAAAACGTACTTTTAACAACTAGCTTTTTCCCGCTGCCTTGCCAGCGCGAATTATGGTTACAGTTGCAGTAACATTATCCTTTTTTTGCAGTCGGTTAGTGTCACTTGCGAGATGACGTCAGATAGGAACGTGTGTAAGAAGAAGACATGCTGCGCCGACCCCAAATAATAATTGGGAGAAGAAGTCAAGACATACTCTGTCAAGAGAGTAGCGACCAAGAAGAAGAAAAGAAGTTAATTAACCAAGGGCGTCAGCTAACTTCATACCAAATTTCATCAAAATTGCTTCTGCCGTTTAAACTTGAAAAAGTAACAAACATCCATCCATCTATACTTACAAACTTTCACGATTATAATATTAGTGGATATAGGGGAAGAGGACGACCAAAGAAACGATGGATGGATTGTGTGAAAGATGATATGGCTGCAAAGGGTGTGACTTACGAGATGACGTCAGATAGGAACGTGTGGAATAAGACATGCTACGCCGACCCCAAATAATAATTGGGATAAGGGCAGGGGAATGATGATGATGAATATTAGTAGGATAGGTCTTACCTGCAAGCCAGCATGTCTGCCTCGCTCATAAACTCTGTGATGTATCCTAGTTTAGAATCATCCTTTTCCACTTTAGGTTTATTGTTACTTTGACACATTATCACCGATTCTATGTTCGAAGTTGTAATAGGCCTGAAAAATAATATTAAGTTATGATGGAATATACACAAAAAAATAATATTATCATCCTAATTGTCTGTACAATTATGAACCTTAAGATGATTGACGGGCCTATTGGTCAAGTGGTTAGTGAACCTGACTGCTGTACCAGAGGTCGTGGGTTCGATTCCCACCCAGGACAAATGTTTGTGTGTTGAGCACGATCATTTGTCCTGTCTGGGTGTAATTTATCTATAATATGTATGTATTTAGAAGTATACAAGTATGTTTATCAGTTATCTAGGACTCATAACACAAGTTACTATAGTATACTTAATTTGAGACTAGATGGCGTTGTGTGAATGTTGTGGAGTATATACTCACCCTATAGTGACCCTGGGCATGTCACTATTAACGCGGGTGGGGTTGGAAGACACGAGGGCGTCCGTCCCCACCACTATATGGGACATCACACCAGTCACTGGGTTCTCTAATACTATTTCTGGTACTGAAACAAAGTATTATCGTTGGTATAACCGAAGATTTTAGTTATTTTGAGGGAAAAAGTGGAGCTTCCAATTCCATAAGTTACAGAGACGGCAAAAAATATAGAAAGTTAAGAAGAGGGCTGAAATAGTAATATATTGAAATTAATATTATTATAAATATTGATTACGAGCGCGGGTTCCGCGAATTTGTAGATTTCGCATAAAGGCTTCCCCTTTTTACTTCCAAACCCTGTCTTTTACAATTTCTTGTTTGTGCGTACATTAAAAACCACAAAAAATGTCGTGGTGGCCTTGTGGTTTTATGTGTGGATCTGTATGCACGAGTTGCAAGTTCGATCCCCAGCACAGGCAAGTACATGTACTTTCAAGGTGAAGGAAAACCATCGTGAGGAAGCCTAGATTCCAAATATTGGAATCTGAAATCGCCAATCCGCAGTGATCAATGCTCAAACCTTCCCTATAGGGGAAGAGGCTTGTGCCCAGCAGTGGGACGTATATAGGCTGGTTTATTTATTTATTTACTATTAAAACCCTTACCTTCTAAAATATGCTCATCAATATCCAAGCTAATATTATCTCTGACGACCTGCGACACATCGTAATGTTCATCTTTAACATTACTAGTAATAATGTACTGCTTCTCATCGTGAGTAGCCGAGTAGTCAAAGTAAATCTTGTCGTATTCCGTCTTAGTTTCCACTTCAAGACACGAGAGAGACTGAGACATGTATGTATGATCAATGCTCTGGAAAGGAAATAAAATTGGTTAAATATTAGGTCGGGGAAGTTTTTTTTTCGCATTATAGTATGTACGAACTTGTAATAAAATCTTTTTGGCTATAGTATTTGTATCTAGCTGGTTTTGAAGGTTTTTTACAAGTTCATACATATTATAATGCGAAAAGACTTTTTCCTCGATCTATTATGTTTTAAGTTAGGCGGTCGCGCTGCTGCTGGAGCTGCGGAAACCCTAAACCAGCAGAAGTATAATAACCTTACGGGCAATTATATTACTAAGCCTTTTGCCTATATAAGGAACATAGCGCTTAGTTGACTCTACCCGTGATCAGAAGGCTGGGCTGTATTTTGCGTAAAGAAATGGCATTGCCATTCAACGTGGTAATGCCGCCAGTCTCCTGGGCATGTCACCGAGGCCGTAATTTGTCCACCGCTAACCCAATTAAGGGAGCAAGTTAATGTCACAAAGAACTTACTATATGTAAAAGAATACTTAGAATACATAAAAGAATAATAGAAGAAATTGCTATTCATTTTTGAGATAACTTTGCATGAGATAGGGTCACACTCAATATAAGTAGCAAAAAAAATAATATTTAAATCAAGGTCTCTGTCTAAGAGGAGTTTGTTAAAAAATAAAGTGTATGGACTGTATAAGCTTGGTTCGCTCGCATAAAAACATAGTATATAGCTAGTACAACTCACCTCCTGCGTCCGACTTAGCGCTAGAACTCTGAGGTGCTCCTGTGCACTGTGCACCTGCCATTTGAACTTCACAAACCTCTTCATGAGGGCCAGACACTCCCAACAGATCACCTGCGCTGTCTCCGGGAGAGATTCTCCAAACTACAAGAAAATATGAATGTTAGGACAATATATGGGATTAACTTATAACTGGCCACAATAATATTATATAGTATGATATGTAATATAAAGACAGAGGCGTATTAAATGTATGCTATGAGAAAAATATAAACAACAGGAATCGAACCTGAGGCTACTGGCATGCATGTAACATGATACAGTAAAATTAATAATTCAAAGTTTTGGTTCTAAATATAATTATGGAAATCGGGTGAAGAAAATCAAAACCAATTTTTCAAAATCAATTTTCCAAAATCAATTTGACTATATCTACCTAAATGAGACTTTATAAGTAGCTTTAATTGTAATAATTAAAATATAATTGCATTATTAGGAAATTTTAAGTTATAACAAAATAATTATAACAAATCAGCTTCGAAAGTAATACAAAAAGCATTATAGAATGACCTTAATATTTACGTAACACTTTTTCAGTCATAATATACAAAAATAAAGTTAAGAAAAACTTTTAAACTTACTCTGTCGCCCGCGAAATCATACATTAACAATCGAAATATTTGATACACTTGTGTTGAGCTATTTAGCTCAAATAAATCACGGTCTGAACTTAAACATGTACTGCACATTGGCCTGCATCCTGTGTCCACATCCTGCTCCATTTTACTAACAAATAAACCTCAATTTAACCTAAACAAAATTATTTATTTATTATGCTTAATTTCGGTATCACAACAAAAAGTAATACTCCCATGTAAAATAGACAAAAATTGATGAAGAACAATTCACTGCACTGCGACACCACAAAATGGCTTCGTTACCAAGTGTTGCTATATGTGAAATAATATAACGTTACATGTTATTTTATTTATTGTTCCTTTAATTTTGGTACTATCAAAACAGTTTAAATTGCAAAAATAATTTAAAAACTACTGTTTACGATCAGTCCATTATATTTCTATGAGATAAAAGTCAATTTTGTTTTATATTTACGGTTTTAATAAAAACCGGACAAATAATTTTGCTAGGTTTCGAATATTAATTTTAAAAAGTGAGTATTGTGGCTGTCAGTGATGTATATACAAATATATATTCAAAACAATCCATTTTCCTGATTAATTTATTTAATTCTGTATTATAATGTATAATATACACGATGTAAAATATAAAGTGTGTCAGGCATGCTTAAGTTCTGATCGTAAACTATCTTTAATCGATGAATCTATTGATATTTTTAATATAATTACTAGTGCGACATACAACGTAAGTATTTTTTTGAATTCTCTTCTCTTCAGATCATTAAGTTTAAAAAAGTTACGTTTGTTGAGTTGTGGACTTTGCTAAAATAAGCCAAAATTCGACAAAGCTCTGATATGTTATTAATTGATTTTCTTTTCATATTTAAATATTAAATCATTTTTTTTTAATTTATTATTTATTAAATGACTAAATCAAGCACCCTCTTTCATTAAAATAATGGGATTAGCCAACAATTGTATGGTTTCCTTCCTCTTTTTCTTTACCATATGTTTGCCCTCTGCAGGGCCTTATGCCTAGCCAATTTTATTTCACTCAATTCCATCACTAGTTTTCCTTTTCTATATTGGCTTGGCACGAACTGTTACATCATCAGAATCCATCTAGATGGTGGACTGTTAGTGCCCAGTTGTACTATATTTATTTATTTTAATTGGGTCACCAACAAAGAATACACCTTACATGCTAGAATAAGAAAAAAAATGTTACAAAATTCTTTTGCTTACTTTATTGCAGGGTAATTAATAAAACCATGATATAATTATATAACTGCATTTTCATGTATTGAAAGGCAGATGCTATAGTTCTCCATAGTTAGTGGTCCTGTGTCCCTATGTAAGCCTTTCTCTCTCTCTCTGCTTTTCTCTTGTAGTTATTTTGTGAATAAAAAGAGTTAAATATAAAATCATCAGTATTTTAGATTCAGTGAATGGCAAGTCCTCCAAATTCTTTGTTTAAACCTTATCCAGGTTCACTTCAAACCAGGCCTCACACAAATTCTTTTGCGAATGTTACATATGGCAAAGCGACCTTTAGACAATAATTACATTAAAATTAAATCTTGTATAAAATCTGCAGCAAGCTAAAGTGATCATTAGTACACAAATCTTCCATATATGGGAAGGTATTGTACCCTACAGAGGAATGTTTATAGGTCGGTATTTTTATTATTATTGTATCTCTTAAATTGGCTCGCCAAGAATGAAGTTACCAGTAGACTGCAGGTATTTGCAAATGTTTACGAAGAATATGCTTGCTACTCAAGATCATGCCATCGACTATGCCTTCGAGGGTCACAGACCCAGAGCGGGTTTCATCGTTATTACTCCATTAGACAATTTCACTCCGAGCTGTTAGCTCTAGCCACTCTCTAAACAACCAATGAAGGCATGAAAGAGCTAGGATTTTTCATTAAGACAAAAACTAAACTTGAAAGTACCCAGGGGGTGATCTGGGTCGCCACTCACAAACTGACTGCCACAAGCTGCCCTGCGGATGTACGCTCCTACATAGACCTTCAAATACATTTTTTATATAAATCTCAAGGTTTAAAAATGCATGTCTATGCGTCTTTAAAACGTCCCATAACGTAGTTATTTGTATCTCTCTTAATTCACGGGATAACTTCAAGGGAAGAAACCCGGTCCTTTTTAAAGGCTTCCACAGGGACACAGTTCCAACATGCAGAGGCCTTGTTGAGAACTTTAATCTAAAATTTGATGGGGCATCTACTAACGGCCATCCACCCTTGCTCTTTGGTAGAACGGACATGGACGGCCTAAGGCTTTATTATACATTTATTTAACAAAATAGAATACATTTAAAATATAAAAAAAATAGTTTCCAACCGGCATCGGGAACAGGGTCCAAGCTGCCAGTGGTCAGGGCCCCAGAGAGAGGAACCTCCTCACAATACGCGCCGTGTCGAGAAGTACCGCTTTCTGCATGAATCCCTTGACCTAGACGCCCAACGAGAGCCTCCGAAGGTGTTAGTCGAGGCTCTTGGCTACTATACATACGTACATAAACGTCACGCCTCTTTCCCTTGGGGGTAGGCAGAGATCACATCTTTCCACTTGCTACGATCCTGGCATACTTTAGCTTCATCCACACTCATCAATCGCTTCATACACGCCCGTCGGTTATGCCGTTATGCCATTAGCAGTGGCGACTATCGGGACAATGATTGTTGAGTCTACTTCCCACTTGTCAACAACCTCGTGAGTTGACTTTCATTTATAATTAACATGCATTATTTTATTTTCAACAGGCATGTCTTCCAATTTATGTTTGTTGGGAATGTGTGGCTATACTAAAGAAGATAAAACTCTTCAAAGCAAAAGTGGAAGAGGCTCAGAGCTTAGTGAATCATCAGGTTAATGGAGAGGTGAGATATAATAATAATTCCTCAACATTCACACAATGCCATCTAGTCTCAAGTTAAGCATACTAATTAAGTTTTGTTACGGATACTAGACAACCGATAAACACACTTATATGTTTCTAAATACATATTGTAGATAAGTTACACCCAGACACAGAACAAATGATCATGCTCATCACACAAACGTTGTCCTGGGTGAAGATCGAACCCACGACCTCTGATATAGCAGTCAGGGTCACTAACCACTAGACCAAAATATGCAGAATATTTTAAGGAGTCATGAACGTTAAGATAGTACGACTTCAGTCGTTTGCCCGGATGCCCGCAATTTGTCAAGTTGTTACTAACCTTTGAAACTTTTATTTAAAAAAAAATTGTGTAAGATCAGAGGACTAAATACATGTCGGGGTTCTAGGCTCAAAACCTGGTGTTCTCCCTCGTTATATTTATTTTCGTCTTTCACACAACGCCATCTAGTCTCAAACTAAGCAGAGCTTGTATTGTGAGTACGTACTTATATACTTCTAAATACATATATAGTATAGATAAGTCACACCCAGACGCAGAAGAAGTGATTGATAGTATACATTTTAAAACTTGATTTTATTTTAATATGCATGTAATCCGGTCTTAGGTAATCAATTCTACAAAGACTGTTTTAGGAAAAAGACGTGTGCCCAGCTGTGGGCAAAAGACTTATGAGCATGATGGAAGTGCAAGAATCCTTGTGGCAGTCAAAATTATTTAGCAATTCTTCTATTTTAAAACAACACAGTTGTTTTCAAACCTCCCTAGCTACAGTATCATTGTAACATTTTGTTTTTCAGAAACTTCAAATCAGCTCTTTATCCAAGCTATCCACAACATTCACGGACACTTCAATAAATATAACACACGACGAAAATATGGAAGCTAAACAAGAAATACAAGAAACTGAAATAAAAGAAGAAATAGATGACGAACTCTATGATACAGACACCAATGACCTTTACATCGATGAAATAAAAACAGAAAAGACCACAGACAAGAAAAAAAAGGAGAGAACAAAAGATAAAAACTACGAACGTGTCTATGGTGCAGAGAAACATAAGTATTTAAAAAAGAAGTTTGATATCAACGCAGAGGATGTTAAAAATTGGATGAATGAAGAAAAAGAAAGTGATTTTTATGAAAATTTCACTTTTAAATGTAAACTGTGCATACAAGGGTTTAATTGTGAGGAGAAATTGAAAGCGCATGTTGATAAATATCATGACGAGGTATGTTTTAATCCTACTAATATTGTAAACGCGAAAGTATTGATGAAGGGATAGATGTTTTTTTTATCAAGTGAGCGAGCGAAGCTTATAGACGGAGACCTCTATTCGAAATTTTTTTGCAACTTATAGTGTCACATCCATTATAAGTTGCAAAAACATTTCGCAATGCAATTGAGAATCAGCCAACATACAATTTTTATCCCTATTTTTTGACAACCTTTTTATTAACTGACTTATTCGCGATATAATTCAATAATTCTTTTCTCCCGACGTTTCGGCCGAGTTGCACAGACCGTGATCACGGACGGGTGAACCGAAGTTCACTCGTGACCGTGAAAGAATTATTGAATTATATCGTGAATAAGTAAAACATTAACCTTCTTTTCGCGGAAATATTACTAATGCGTACAAACTTTTGGGCAACAGTTACTAGTAAATAAATAAAACTTGTATCAAATATTAACACAATACCTATTTCAGCTCCTATGCCCCTACATATGCACAACATGCAACTATCGTTTGAGTACTAACTCAGCCCTATGCGCGCATATGCGGGGACACTTGCATGCATGGGAATGTACTAGGTGCGGCTTTCAGTGCTATACGCGGCGACGTTTGAATGCGCATATGAGCGCACATGCTGTTGTGCTGTGCAATAGCTGCGATGCGTGTTTGCCGTAAGTAGAAAATTACGATAGTTAATGTAGAATATTTTCATTGGTAATACTTACGAAATACACCCTACATTAAACATATCCTGATTTTCGAAAAATCGATACGTGAAAGAGATATATAATATTACGAATATGTTATTTTTTATGTATGTAACTGTCCCACTGCATGTCTTGTGAGCCCCACGGTGGGCGCCATTATCGAAGTTGTTAATATTTCTTTTAGTATTAAATACTTATTATGTTTTGAAAACTGCTCAAAACGTGTCTGGTCAACCAGGTGAGCTAGCGTGGTGATCAATGCTCAATCTATCCTATGGAAGAGACCTTTGCCCAGCAGTTTGTATAGGCTGGTTTATTATTATATTGTTAGAGGAAAAATACGGCAGCCTATAAAAGGAGGGAGCTTGACAGTGTTCGCTCTATTATTTTTCATCGGCCGGCAAGTCAAGAAGCTCTGTCCGAATTTCGAATCTCTGTCATTTCTGTCAATGATTATTTTCAAATATTAAAATTCTTTGGTTGTTTGGTATTTAATTTCAATTTGTAACATCAGAAGTGGGATTCGAAGGCTGAAAAGCCGTTGAACGCCCTATATTTCTGGTCTTGCAAAGGGAAATTTGGAATTCGTAGCTAATCTTTAACGTTGCCTAGTTATTTAATATTCGGGTGGAGTTTTTCGTACGCACGATGCCTGCCAACAACGATCGCAGCAAACGAAAGCGCCGTGGTACCCCTTCGCCCAACCCGATGGAAGAGATCCTGAGGAGGCTGTGCGTGTTAGAGGACCAGCCCCGTGCGTCTGTGGAGACGCAAGCCATCGCAACGACCAGTGCCGGCGTCAGCCATGACGTCGTTGCACAATTGCCCACGACATCACCGACATCCGAGCTTGGGGCGCCTACACCGCTGCGCGAGCCCGTGGCGAGGACGCCGACGCCGAGCCTGAACACCAGCAACATGGGTTCAACGCAGTCTTAAGACGTGGTGACGAACACTGCAGAGCGTCTTTTGACCGCTATCAACTGTGCTCAGGTCAGATCCAACTGATATTTTGTCTCTGATTTTGATCCGAGTGTTCATGATTTCGACACGTGGTGTGATGAAGTTGAAAAAAGATGGTCAGGTTAGGCCGAGCAGTTATAAGATTGATGCATAAGTTAAATCACCTCGACCCAGTAATGTCAAACAGGTCCGCCAATTTCTTGGTCTTGTGGAAGGGTGAATGGACACCCGATACTTGTGCTGCTTTTTTCGAAGTGGACGTGACTGCGGGCACGGTCTACTGCGTGGCGAGCAGCGGGCTCGGGCAGCATGCAGTGCCTGGACGTGGCGTCGGGCAAGCTGACGACGCTGGAGGGCGCGGCGGGCGCGCGGCCGGCGGCGCTGGACGTGCACGCGGGGGAGGTGCTGTGGGCCGACGCGGCCACTGCGGCACTCTACGCCTGCGACTATGTCTTGAGTGTGTTGTGTGTAGTGTTCAGTGGAACAGACCCATGTAAATCCGGTGCGCCAAGGTATTGGGGTGACCCTGACACTGGTGGTATCTGGGGTGAGTCGTGGCGCAACCGACAACAGACCTGTGTAAATCCAGCCGTCAATAGGTATCTGGGGTGACCTACAAGAGACTGATGTAAATCCTGTTTGCGCACGAGAGTATGTGCGGGGTATTCGGTTGCGTGGGAACAGACCTGTGTAAATCCTATGAAGTGAAACGCTAGCGTGTAGCGCTTGTCATTTTGACTTGTATGTTGGTACATGATTTAGATGCTTTTATGCACTATATGAGTTAAAACCACTGTTTACAATGTAAATGAGCGTGTTTCTTAGACTGTGTTTCTCGCAGTGTTCTCACAGAAACCGATTATGATGGCGTCGAGTAACCGTTGGACGCCGAGGGTGTTGCTGGACCATCCTCGAGTTCCTGCTGAGGGCTTCGAGCACGCAGCCCCGTCAGGAGAGGCCGTGTTAGAGGAAAAATACGGCAGCCTATAAAAGGAGGGCGCTTGACAGTGTTCGCTCTATTATTTTTCATCGGCCGGCAAGTCAAGAAGCTCTGTCCGAATTTCGAATCTCTGTCATTTCTGTCAATGATTATTTTCAAATATTAAAATTCTTTGGTTGTTTGGTATTTAATTTCAATTTGTAACAATATCTTTTTTAATTCTAGGTAAGAAACCCGGTCTTTTTTAAGGGCTTACACAGGGACACAGGTCCAACATGCAGAGGCCTTGTTGAGAACTTTAATCTAATATGTGATGGGGCATCTACCTTATTATTATTTATTATGGATTTTTTTTCAGTGATATGGCAACATTTAACTACCACCAGAAGTCGTTGCATAGCCTTTATATATGTGATGTATGCGGAAAACGATGTAAAAGTAAGTCGTTTTTGGAGAGGCACATAAGGTATGTATTGGGCATCCGTTTTTACCCGACTACGCTGAAAAGATGTATATTTTTCAACTGTATATGTTAACCAGTTAAGGTTGAATTGGATATGATCACACTAACTGTGATTTTTAGAAGTGTAAAACACTGGTTCGCTTGCATACCCAGCCAGACACCAACCAGCTACGCGGCACATATTATAGTGCACAAGCGTGTGCTAACACAGGTGTACTCTCTGTTCCTTTCAAATTCCCGTGTCACAATGTTAGTTACCTTACCCATCCGAAACGGCTTGACTTCTCTTGAAAATTTGTATATGCATTCAGTAGGTCTGACAATCGGCTACTATAAATTTTTTGTCGCTATTTTTTTTTACGTGAACGAAGTCGCGTGCAACAGCTAGTATAAGATAAAAGAGAAACTTTACAAATATTATACCTGTACTATAGTATACAAGGATCTTTTTCCATTTTTTTCTATCAGTCGTCTTTTTCATTAAGACTTAGAATTCCGTACTTTTATATCTTCAGCCGCCACCGAACATTCCACTCGTGCTCAACATGCCCGCGCCGCTACAAGTCGCGCTCGGCCCTACAGAAGCACATCACTATCAAGCACAGCACTAGCCGCGAGGACGCGTACTGCGTGCCGTGCGACAAGCGGTACTCCAGCGCAGTGTTGTACCGCCGCCATCTGAGTTATAGTGCGGCACATGCGCATGAGAGGGATGCACAGTAAGTGACTGAGTATTCACTAGTTAAGTTTTATTTTATAGTGGTTTGTATCTACCGCAAATATAGGCTGGCCTGTTGGTCTTTGCCCAGCTGTGGGACAATATAGGCTTATAATAATAATCGTCGTTAGAGAAATATCGTCGCAACTAGAGTCAGTAACGTTTTGAAAGTGCCTGAGAAGGCCTACTCGAAATAAAAACCTTTGATTTTTATTGTGAGAGGTCGTTGGTTCAATTCCCACCCAGGACAAAATATTTTAGGTCTTGTGGTTAGTGATCCTAACTGCTATACCAAAGGTCATGGGTTCGATTCCCACCCAGGACAATTTAATATTTGTGTGATGAGCACGATCATTTGTTCTGGGTCTGTGTGTAATTTATCTATAAGACGTCTGCATTTAAAAATATATAAGTATGTTTATCATTTATCTATTACTCATAGTACAAGCTTTGCTCAGTTTGAGACTAGATGGCGTTGTTTGCACAAATTGTCAATATTGCGCAATCTATCTTCTGCCCACCTAACATCTTCTTTCATCTTCTAGAACGAAGACGTTCCTGTGTCCAGAATGCGGTAACAGTTACTCGCGCCGCGCTTACATGATGAATCACTTTCAACATGTGCATATGAATCAGTCGAAATATTACTGCCCGCATTGTGACAAGGTGAGTCCATTAAGAAAATAACAACATTTTTCTTACCTATTTAAGAAATATATAACGGTTTACTCACGCGTATGTATCGGGATAGCGGGACTAGTTTCGGACCCAACCGGAGTCCTTAATCATGAGCTGACGCGGCGGGCAAACGAGTAGAACTGACTCAGACTGTCGAGATAAATACGCGTGAGTAAACCGTTATATATCTCTTAAATATGAATCATTCTCACGAAAGTTATCATAAAAAAAAATCTTTCCTGTCCATCCAAAGGTTGTCTGGAAGATATCGCTATTAGCGATAAGACCGCCATTGTACCCTTACTGTATATAATTTTCCTTTCCACAGCTGTAACTACGGTGTACAATAAAGGATTCTATTCTATTTTTTTTTTCGAAATCACTTTACATTTGGTGGAGAAAAATGTAGTACCTACTCCTGTTTTTTAACTTTCTCAACTTATACACATATTTTAGACAATAATTGAGTCTTATTCGCGATATAATTCGATATTTCTTTTCTCCTGACGTTTCGGTCGAGTTGCACAGACTGTAGTCACGGGTGGACTGACTCCTTTATTTAGTCGGTTGATAATAAGTGTGCAAAAAAATAAAGTTTTTAGTTAGATAATTATTTGTCGTACAAAAAAGTCAGTCAAAAAATCTAAATTTATTTGAATGGGGATTTCTTTGAATGTAAACGAAAGCGAATTTATTTACATAAGTAACTGTAGTTAGTGTTCGGAAACTTAAGCTTTTTGTTATGTGCCGTTTCAGCACTTCCTGAATCGAACCCGCTATACAGACCACATGCGGTACAATCACGAGGGAATTCAGAAGGCAAAGAACAAGCTTTGCAATATCTGCGGAAAGGGATTTACCGTAAGTTACACATTTTTTGTTTTCCGAGGTGAAACTCTAATGACTTCAACCCACGTCGAGGGCACGGCGTGGGAATATGTCGGACTCCCACCGACTAGTAACACTACGGGCCCCTTATTCTTGACAGGCCTGTTGGTCTAGTGGTTAGTGACCCTTACTACTGTGCCGCAGATCGTGGGTTCGATTCCAGGACAAATGTTTGTGTGATGAGCACAATTATTTGTTCTGTGTTTGGGTGTGATTTATCTATAAAGATTTTTTTTTATATTAGAAATATAAGTATGTTTATCAGCTGTCTGATTACCATAACACAAGCTCTGCTTAGCTTGGGATCAGATGGCTGTGTGTGGATATTGTCCCAAGATATTTATTACTACTGCCCAGGTAGGAAGTAAGTTGGGCCATTGCCCAATTGGACCCTCTTCGATATTTTTTTGATAATAATCATCATTATAAGCCTTAAATAATCCACAGCTGGGCATACACTTGCATTTTCAATAGATGGCGATGATTTTTAAATTAAGTCTTTTATCAATTAAATATTTTTTTCAATTTTCTGCCTGTCTTGGACAAAGTTTTTTTTTTGCTTGAAACATGGTTGAAACAAACATGTTATATTTCTGTCCTTAAAGACATTTTCCTTAAAGTCGATTTCTAAAATAACACTACTTTTTATTCCTTTATAAAATACAGTCTTTATTTTTCAGGCTAACCGCACTTTAATGAACCACATCCGCACACATTCTGGCGAAAGGCCTTATGAATGTGATCACTGTTCGGCTAAATTCACACAACGGACGTCCATGCTGACTCATATCAAATATGTACATTTGAAAAGCAGGCGTAGAGCGCAATGGCAGTGAGTGTACTGCAAGCCAAAAATGAGCTTGATTAAGCCCCACGGTGGGGCGCCAATACCAAAGCTGTGAAACACCCTGTAATATTATTGGCTATTGGACTAAAATAATCGAATTAGTCCGTCAGATAGATTTATAAAAAATATTTGATATGTATTTTTTTATTTTATTGAATCAATAAAAAATAGAAATTTAAGTATAACGCAACAAAGGTGGTGAAACGTATGGAAGTAGGGGCTACCAACGTCATTTGCCAGTGTGTGTGTGTACTTGTATGTGACGTCACACGAGATTTTAACTTACCATGTCAAATTATTTTTTTGTTAACTTGATAAAAGAAAATAAACGTATCCAATTTTTTTTGGAAATCTATCTGACTGACTAATTAGATTTTTTTGTCAAATACCCAATTGTCACATAAAATAATAAATGATAAAAATCTATATTTTCTCATCATCGTTAAAGTAGATATATAGCTAGTTGTTGTTCAAAGCATAGATACCGGTGGCACACTATAAATACATAGAGTAGTTTAACTCGGCCGTTTAATAAAAAAATATCGGCAGCCGCGCGGTACGTAACAGCGATATGGCTGCCTACCTACAGCACTTTAATTACATCAACAACACATATTCCGTTCGTCACTGCGACACGCTCTCGACTTTATCATGCCACGGTCATGCCACGTTCCGATAGCGTAGACAACTAGCGTTGTGCCCATTTATATGATATTTCATTCTGTATTATAATGTGCCAGTGGTCAGATTTCAGATTCTATTTTGATGTCTACTTATACTATAAATAGCGGAAATATAATGTGTATGCAATAAAATTAATCATTTGAATCTCAATTTGTTCGTTTTATTTTTATTATAAAAAATCCAGCTTGTCTACAAATTGCGTTAGCATAAGCTATTCTACGCTTTTTCTTTCAAATATTAAAACGTTCCTAAATATTGATTCTATATTCAACTCTGTATTTATTTTCTTCAAAAAAATATCGCTTTATGCCAAGAAAAAAATATTTAATGTGCAGTAAAAAATTGGTATTGTGAATCTTTCCTAACTTCTATAAGACTACAAGAATATCAGTCTACATTCAGAAGAATTATGACAGATAGGCAGCACTATAACCTTGTAAAATATAGCTTGATACCTGTGACGTTTGTCGGAATGACATTACTAGGGATGGAGGCGTGTTTCATAGCTTATCGATGTCTGTGACGTCATGAGTTTTATTAAAAGTGACATTGTAGTCATTGTCATTGTAAAGATGTAAATTAAAAATAAATGTAATTGTAGTTGATTTTAAATGAAATAAAACAAAAATAATTCAAAATAATCACGCCAACGGATCACAAATTCGCGACACTCACTATTCAAAACAGTCTTTTTTTGTCTTTTCGGCATTTTGGCAAACCAAAAAAAGGTAACACCAAACAATGTAACATAAATAACACCATAGTAACACAAATATCAACCAAAGAATGGTAGCGTATACAAGGCGTCTGCATCGCGTCAGCACTCGTACTGACTCAAAAACGATGGCGCCCGCTTGTTTCCAGCTCGCGAAACCATTATTGCCAAACTAAATATCTAAATTTTATACTAGTGAAATTTTCATAGTATTATTTTATCGATAATCATATGTCAGTCACTTGTACGTCCCTAGAGCTCTTCAAAGTGCATTTATAAAGTAAGCTAAGAACCAAAAATTATTTAAGAAATATTAAATATTATTTAAATTAATCATATTTTTACTGGTATCTTTATAATTACATGATTGTTTTTAAAAATGCGTTTTATTTGTATACACAAACGTCGTTTTTATGTTAAAAAATTTGAACTTTTAAAAATAAAATTTGGGTTGTAACTGTCTTCATAAAACGTTCGGTAATGTCACAGGTATCAAGCTATATTTTACAAGGTATACAATAAATTACGGTTTTTGAAATCTAAACTGTCACTTTCAAAAAAAAAAAACAATCCAATCAACAGACATGGACTTGCAAAAATAATAATAAAATATGGTGTATCCTATACAAATTTGCGATTGTGGAGATAAATCCTATCAATGGTTTCTCTACAAAATAATTCCACAAGAATATCTCTGGCTTATATATATCTGATGTTCGTTGTGTACAATTTTCTCCGATTTATGATTGACATCTACGTTTGAGTGGATTTGGCGGGAACTTCTCAAGAAGTTTTTTTACCTTATCAAGATATAAATTATAAGCCATAGTTACTTATTTACAAAAGTAAATCCGTGTTACAATCAGATATATTGGTTTTAATTCATTCTTAACTTTATTGCGTGGCATGTGAAATAACGAAAAAGAAAATTGAAGCTTTCAAACCTTGGTAATTTATTTTGGTTTGTTTGAAAATCAGTTTTTTTAATCACTGGACCGATTTAGAAAACATTTTACAAGCCAAACATGTAAGTTGTAAGACAAGAAAAGTGTTCAATTAAATTATTTCTAAAGAAATCGTTAGACTACACTCAAAAGCGTGTCCAACGGGCTACAAATTCTCACAAGCCAAGCCAGAAATTAAAGATCTATTGTAAAGATAGGAATAAACATATTATGTGTCAATGTATACCTTTAATTCTTTGTATATTTGCATTATATAAGTGTTTTCCGCATTTAAGATTACTTTCAACTTTTATATTTTTTTCTTATTGGAAGAAAACGCGTAAGTGGATTAAGCACGCTTTTTGTACATGATATTTCACAAATAAATAGTCTTTTTTATAACAATGAATTTATTTCGTTCTATTCATTAGTCATAGACTATTGTAATTGTAATATTGAATGATGTGTACTTTTTGGTAGGTAACTCTGTTAAGTCAAACTAGGGGCCAATTTAGTTACATTTTACTAGCAGTATAAAAATATTAAAAAACGATGGATGGATTGTGTGAAAGGTGATATGGCTGCAAAGAGTGTGACTTGCGAGATGACGTCAGATAGGAACGCGTGAGAGAAGAAGACATGTTGCGCCGACCCCAAATAATAATTGGGATAAGGGCAGGGGAATGATGATAAAAATATTAAGTATTAAGTACCTACCCTATAATCTAAACTAATACCGAGTCAAAGTTCGTGTCTTTGCAGTGGGTAATAACAGGATCTACTGAAAAGATTTTGAAAATTCTTTTACCTATAAAAAGTCACGTTGCAGCTATAAGTCGTAGGCTAACCCTGGTTTCTTAAACGCATCTATACAAAAAAAATCGTCAGTGGAATCTACTCTTAAACTCAGATCGGTTCGTTCGCAGTCGTGATCAGTTGATTTGACAATATATTCAACTGATCAGACTTCCAGAAACCAGGGTTAAATATTGTTCATCCAAAAAATACCGCCTAAGAAATGAGCCCTTAGTTAGCAAATAAAAAGCTTTCATAGATAAATATGTGTTTATTTCGTTTAAAAAATAACTTTAGTGAGGCGGCTTTATAATTGCTAAGTATAACTTTACGGTTTTTTCACGTGAGTTGGGTCCGAAACAATCAGGCTTTACCGATAAATACGCGCGAAAAAACCGTACAAATAAACAATTATTATTATCTTTTTACATATTATTTAGCTCTATGCAGTAGTCTGGTGTGTGTATAGAGCGCGGGGCGTTGTTTGAATGTGTGTCCGCAGTCTTCGCACATGTACGACCGCTGCGCCGAGTGCGTCAGCTGGTGCCCGCGTAGTGTTGCCAGCGTCTGGAAATATGTAAGTGGTCCTGTTAAAAAAAAAGCTCGCACAGACACACATAATAAAGAATTGGCATTGCCATTCAACGTGGTAATGCCGCCAGTCTCCTGGGCACGTTTCTCGCCATTGACAGAGATGACTTAATTCAACATCAAAGGGGGCTTTTTAAATGGTTTTATAAGATAGCTGCCATTTTTAACAGAGCTTTTAGTCCACAATGTAATGCAAATCTAGTTATAAATTTATTTGTTACTGGCATACACAGTTAAACATATAAATACGATAATACAAAAGCTTTAGTAATGGCGCCCACCGTGGGGCAGCTAACAAATGCTCGTTCTCTGTATGAGAGGCCTGCAGTGGGACAGTTACAGGCTGGTGTTATACTCACAAAGAACTTCTTCCCGCACACATTGCACGTATGGTCTCTTGATCTGCTTAGCCCATGGCGTGTTTGTCTATGGTTCTTCAGACGCCAATCTGATATAAAGAGCTGGAAAATAAAACCGTACAATAATTGCAACTGTTTTTCAGAATACAATAATGACATTCAATATTAAGACGAGTTTTATATTGTGTGAGTCACTAAGGTAAGTTAAGAAAGGTGATGGACATGAATGTGGATGGATATAGGGGAAGAGGACGAACAAAGAAACGATGGATGGATTATGTGAAAGATGATATGACTGCAAAGAGTGTGACTTGCGAGATGACGTCAGATAGGAACGTGTGGAAGAAGAAGACATGCTGCGCCGACGCTAAATAATAATTGGGATAAGGGCAGTGGAATGATGATGGCTAAAACGTGTATAATTTTTGTAAATATTGCAAAGTATTCAAGAACTACAATAAGATAGTCACTTAACAATATGTTATTCTGGCTGGTTAAGATGCCAGTTATTGAAGAACTGTCGCATTGTGTACGAAAGACCTTTTCACATATTGACAGTAGTTTACTTGGATTTCTACAAAAGGGTTAAATTAATATTCGACTAATGCTAGATACAGATTGTACTGATTATAGATTTGTTTATAAATATTAATGTACGGTGTACTGTATACTCCTCACACTTAATTATAGAGCTTGTTTTTCTCTTTTTAGTAAGTGGTTATTTTTTGCAGTCGGGTATGTTTTTAATAATTATTTTTACGTTTATTTTAATTGCTTACCTTATTACATATCTCGCAATGAAACTGTGACTTTTGTAAATGGTAGAAGTTGTAGTGCCTTTTTAAATACACTTTTGATGCAAATTTGTTATTGCATTCGGTACAGGCAAATCTGAAAATTAATAAAATAAATAAGTTACCGCCATTTTTCTGAGCACGTTTCCCGCCATTGACGGAGATGACGACATACTTGTAAATGCTTTGCAAATATGTTATTTTTAATTACAAAAGTTTACTTTTAAATGTAGAAATATTTTTTGTTAAGTATAGTTTCTGTAAGACATCATATTGTAGTTTAGTTGAAAAATCTTAATGTTTGTGTGATGAGCACGTATCCTGGGTGGGAATCGAACCCACGACCTCCGGCTTAGCAGTCAGGGTCACTTACCACTAGACCAACAGGCCCGTCTAACCATTCCATATTATTTAATAGCTAAATTATCGCATACTTACGCTCTTTCGGAATGGTTAGCACTATACTTCAAATGGTTTCTATAGACATATATATTTTTATACTGCGTCTTACATATATCACAGTAAGCCAGTTTCTTGGCTATCGTTGCATTATGTGTGACCATGTGCGATTCTAAGCGTGTTTTGGTGCTAAACGTTTTAGTACATATATCACATATAAATTCACGTTTTATACCGTGAATGCGGCTGGAAAAGAAATGAAATGTATTAAAAATAGATAGTTTTTAGTTACCTACCAAAAATATGTTTATTTGGATTAGAACATAAGAAAGCAGATATTAGACCAAAAAGTGAGAGTGAAGTTATAGACATAAATTCAAAACAAGCTGAAAATTGGTGAGTTCGTTTATAATATAATTATAAGAAAAAACCTATTTGAGGCCAAAACGTGATATTTTTTTTTTGAGTAAGTATTTTTTATGATTTTTAACAAAACGGTAAGTTATATCATAAAAATATCTCAGACCAAAATTATAGATTATAACATTATCTTTAAAAAATGTATCAATACTTTTTTTTTACGAGCTAGTTTCGGAAATATAACGATTAAAAAAAATCGTATACTAGATTTTCTGCAGTGGCATTATTACAGTCCATTGTTACTCACGTCTTATGCCGTCTTAGAGAGTTCATCCATTTGAATTTGACTCCACATTCATTACAAACTAATGTATGTACCAATTGCGTGTGATTTTCTAATTCTTTTGGTGTCCTGTAAAAAAACTAGAATAAATAAATACTCCAAGACTTTCACACAACGCCCTCTAGTTTCAAACTTAGCAGAGCTTGTATTTAGTATTGAGTACTGGACCACTAATAAACATCGTATATACTTTTAAATATATAAATACTATAGATAAATAACACCTAGGCAGAACAAATGATCGTGCTCAACATACAACCATTTGTACTAGGTGGGAATCGAACCCACGACGACGACCGCGATCCACAAATTATTGACCTACGCGGGGATTGAACCCACGACTCATCGCATGCAGTAGTAATTGGCTTGGTGACCTATTCTACTCGACTATCCGTGCAATCAAACTTATTACTTACGTGAAAACCGCATCACATTTCGAACAGTGTATACTGTTCGGTCCATCAGTACTATGTTTCATCTTACAATGATTTAAAGCTGTTAGCACCTGCCGCGTTTCATATCTGCATAGCTTACATCTAAAGCATACATAATGCCTCTTTTTGTGTTTATCTAAATCCTGTTTACTTGAAAATCTTACGCTGCACACGTCGCATAGGTAGTCACCGATTGTCTAGAAAGAGTTGGGAAGTGTTTATTCATCATCTTCCTGCCCTTATCCCATTTCACTTGGGGTCGGCGCAACACGTCTTCTAGACATGTTGCTTAAAGTTTTGGCTATGGTTTTATAGTCGGCCGCCTGCCTGACACTAACCCTCTTTGGGAATGCGATTGTTGGTTGTTTACCCGCCACTATTCGGGTGACCCAAGGTGCTTGGTACAGTGCACTGGGTCTTAAGGTCCATTAGTCGCCTTTTACGACACCCAGTGGAGGATATGGGGTGGCGCTATTCTTTATATCCGGACACCACACGGAAATTGTTTATTCATACTAATAATATGAATGAACATGAAAGAAAATCGTCTGTCTAGGTATGGACATGTGATGAGGAGGGATGAGACTCATGTGACTAAAAGAGTAATGAGTATGAATGTTGATGGACGGAAAGGAAGGGGAAGACCAAAGAAAAGATGGATGGATTGTATAAGGAATGATATGTATGAAAAAGGCGTAAATGATAGTGTGACGTCTGATAGAGGAGTATGGAAGAAAAATACGTGTTGCGCCGTTGAAATGGGATAAGGGCAGGAAGATGATGATACTAATAATAATAAAGAGGTAAAGTTTGACACCGATTTCAGAAATTCTTATACCAATAAAAAACCCTTAATTTGCAAGTCAACATTACAAAACAATGTTACAAAATGAATGGCAATCCGACACGACCGGAGAGAGAACAGGCGCAGAAACCACATGTTTATGTGCCTTCCGAAACACGGAAACTGTGATATTTATTTCTAAAACGGACACAACATTCGAAAAGTCGTTTTTCTCGAAAAAAAATCGAACTCGAGACCTTTGACTTGGCAGTCCTATGGTCTTACCACTAGGCTATCACAGCTTCGAACAAGTATAATGGTCCTTACCTCATCATGTTTTTTCTTTATATGCAGATCATAAGTTTCCTTCCGTGTAAACCCTAGCACACAACTATCACATTTAAACGGTAACTTCTTGTAATTAGGATGACTTCTCTTCTCTTCTCTACTCCTATACATCTCTTCTTCATCTATAGTAACTTCTAGAAACTTCTCTTTTACTTCTTTATCACATATTTTACTTCTTTTCACCTTTCCCTTTAATAGTAAGTCTTTTTTTCTTGTTTTTATTGTCTCTACGTATACTTTTTCAATTTTTGTTTCTAGTTGTGCTGTTTTTTGGTCTAAGTCTGGATTTTTTTCATCGATTTCTGAGAATGAGTCTAGATTGTCTAAGTTATCGTCTGTTAGGTCATCTATTTCTGTTTTTATAACTTCTAGTTCTAGTTTAGGGCTATCAATGTTTGTTAGAGGATCAAAGTTGTGTGCTAACTCAAAGTTGTAGATGAAATTCTGTTTCGTTGCGGATAGAGTTGAGAGAGATAGGAGTTTGTGATGCTGTAAATAAAAATAAATGTATGACACACAGATCTTCAAAATTACAGTGAATGCAGAAACGGTAATGTAAGTAAAACAATATATTTTTATATTTTAATGCAGATATGGAGAAGCACGAACCAAAGGAATATATCTTGCTAACAGCAAAATCAGTATCAATGTTACTGTTTAATTTTTAGTATGTTTTGTTTTTTGTATTTAGATAATAGCTGTGTGGGAAACATCATGAGAAAACTATTTTCTATAAAAATGGAAGAGTCTCCCAGCTTTAAAATATTTTTAACGTTATTTTTCAGAATCAATCTGTTCGAAGGAACATGGTAACTAAAATTGTGACATGAGAATTTATGTAATTTTACATACTAATTAAATTAGTAATAATTAAGTTCGTTGGACAAGAATTTGTATGTTCCACAAATGCTTGATCTAGTTATACCTCTTTCATTTAATTTATACCTCATTTATCCGTAATAATGACTCCTGTGCTATTTGTGCTCTTCTTTTTAGTTTACAGGCCTTCAACATGATGCTATGACACTCCCAGCATACACCACCAGTGTACACACTCAACTATAAAAACAAAAATAATCTGAATAGTAAAGCAACACAAGTATTGAATATACACATTTGTTAAATTAAATGACGAGCTATTTTATAAGAATACCTACAAGTTTAGTTTTAAATGTATATAAAAACTATACTGGACTTAATATTGTTTGGGATATGATTTTACATGAAATAAATGGTACTATTAAATAAGTTTCTTTTTACTGAAATTAAGTACTTTTTTCTATTTCGCATTAAACATTAAAGCAGTTTAATGTTTTGATTTAAGTTCTGAGGTGTAATATCTTTGCTAGGGTCCTGTTTGAGTTAATTAAAAGGAAAATTGCGGAAACAATTAATATTTTTTGGAATATTAAGGAACTATAGACCTATTAATTTGATTCTCACGTTCTGTTCAAGTTATTGCTAAAATCATAATAACCTGGATAGATTCGGAAATGTAAACAAATCATATAACCAAATTGTCTCCCAAATTGTTTATTTACGAAAACATTTACAAAAATAACATAAACAAACTAACCTCTATGAAATTAATTTCTTGTAATAGTAAGGCTATTTTCTGCGCAGGAACTAAACGCCGATCCGTGCTTAAGCACGTTACACATATGTTTAAAATATCATCCATTATAAAGAAGTTATTACGATTCTTTTTGTAAGACAAAACTGTTTAATTCAATATAAACAATCAATCGCTTCGGTTTTTTTTATTGATAACATAACAGATGATTGTTATTTGTGTTTGAAACATGGTCTTTTGCAAAAACCGAAAAATAATCCCAACCGGTTTTCCTTACTTTAAAGTGGTATATTATGAACGAAATCAACTTTACTAAGAATACGTTTTAAGATTGGTTGATAACTTTGAATAAGGGTTTTAATCGCAGTTATTAAATGAAGTAAGTTAACATTTTTTTGGTATTGATCGTGATCGAGAAAAGGTCAAAAACGGTAAGATTACCTAGAATGTAAGTTCAGGAAATGTCAAAATAAAAATTAAAAATATTAATTTTAATCTGTGCACCAACCGATTTTGTAAACAAAGTGTAGAGCCGTAGAGGTGTTTTGTAATATGCATTGAATTGGTATTTTATCAATAAAAATGTCGAACAATTATTATATTGAGTGTCGTATTTGTTCAACAACGCATGAGCATGCTGATATTTCTGATTCATCATGTTTTACAAAGTTTTTCATGCAACTTATGAGTTTAAAAGTAAGTTCACTTAATCATTTTAAAAGCTTCGCTATTATCCCTTTAATAAATGAAACGCTTTAAAATTTGATTAATTCTAACTGGAAATATAATTTTTTAGGTGAACTAGTATAATACATTATTTAAACAATGCGTTTTAAAAAAGTTATGTTCTTTCGAAAAACCGGTTTGCAATTTTTTATTCGCCATTTGCAAATATTACCATTGGGAATGTAATGGTGCCTTACAGACGGGGCAAAAGCAAAACTACACTTTTTATGTAAAAAAGATATTGAATAAAACTCCAAAATCAATTAAATTTAGAATTTATTAATTAAAAAAAGCTATCTGATATTAATTGTATGCATATTCATTTAGATCTGGATATGCCAATTGAATAATAAATTTATTAATGTAGGCTTTAATCATGATCATCTTCTTGCCCTTATCCCAATTTACTTGGGGTCGGTGCAACACTTTTTTTCCTTCCAATTTCTTCTATCAGACGTCACACTATCATTTGAGAAATAATGTAATGTCTCTCTATAATTCTAAATATCTAGCCTAAACTATCATACGGGTCGGCAAATGCACAGAGAAGAGAGAAACCCTCTTTACTCTATCTACTCTTGAGTCTGCCCAAATGCCTTAGAGATGAATCTGGACACTGGACTTTGACAATTCTGTAATCATACATACATACATAAACGTCACGCCTCTTTCCCTTGGGGGTAGGCAGAGATCACATCTTTCATTCTGTAATCCATCAACATATTTCCCCTTTAATAACATTTTCATATATTTCAGGAGTTTAAAAGACAATTATGGCTTTGCAAATGGTGTAAAGCAGCGGTACAGAAAGCCATTGATGTTATAACAGTGGCCATTAAAGCTAGAAAGGGGCAACACAAGGTAAGTTATAAATGTATTTTGTATTTATCTACAAACTGGCATTGTCGCTCCCGTATAGGCCTTGTTAGCCACCAACACAAGTGCTAAAAGCAAATAAATTAACGCGGCTGCTATTTCAATCATCTGTCATAGACTTAAGCCACTGATGATGATGACTTAGAAACCTCAGACAGGGCATGAAACTTCGAGTTAGGCTAGTCATATATCTTAACAGGCGCTTAATTAGAACCTTTAAGGCAACCCCAAAGTTTGTGGTTGCCGTTAACATACCTAACAAAGCACAGTGATAGATGAGGAGAAAAATATGGGGTAAATCTGGAGCTAGATAGAACGTGAAGTTTCACAGCTACTTACTTCCTTAATTTCGCTTTTATAATGCTAGCACAATAAAAACTCAAACTACTTCCATAATAAACAAAGAGGAATTCTTTTACAGCCAGCTACATACTACTCCGACAGCAATCCTTTAATAGCATTAGACTACTATCATGACACACACATAGACATACCACCGGCCGCAGACTTTACCGAAGAACCAACATACACAACCCTAGAAACGGTTACCCAAAGACCGATAACACCAGAAGTCATCGAGAATAATAATATTCCTGAAAATAATAATAAAACAACTGAAAATAATGAAGAGATATCGGAATTGGAGCAAAGAGACCGTAAAAAGCTGTATAACTTTGATGCTATGATGTTTAATATTATATACTTGACGATTGAAGAACAGAAAAAGGAAATTGAGGAACTTAAAGTGAAATATAAGGACTTTGAGTACCAGTGTGTGCATTGCGGAATGGGATTTTTGAAGAGTGATGCGTTTGTCGAGCATAAAATTCGTCATTCTGAGGTAAGTTGTATTTTAGTTACTAAACCTCCGCTGTCTTAATTTTTACTCAATCTTAATAATCTGATTTTTTTGTAAGCAAGTATTTAGAAATTTGAATTTGATTTTGGTTGGGTCCGAAACTAGTCGGGCTATCCCCATAAATACGCGTGAGTAAACCATTATATCGTTGTATGAATCATCCTCTCGAAAATTATTATAATAAAATTAAATTAAAAATCCCCCCAAGTATATTTGCCGACATTCGGTTAATCTCCCCACTTTCTCCGCCCAAAACTTTAAAACGGCTCAACCGATTTTCATCAAACATGTCTAAGAACACTCGCACATAAGTCAGCTTTAATACAAATAAAACTAAATTGAAATCACTGCATCCGTTCGGGAGTTAGGCTGACCGCACATTGGAGTCAAGATTGTTTTAAGACAGACTATTGCTATACAAAACATATGAAGGTGCGCACACTTCAAACAAAACGTCTCATAGACAAAATTGTCCAAATCGCACCAGACGTCTGACTAACGTTTGTCTGCTTCCCTTTTTTATTAATGCGGGCGCGCACATCAACGACAAAACAGTCTAGTCAACGCAGGTATAAGGCAGACTTGTCTATGTGAGGCAAGTCTGTCTTAAAACTGTCGTGACTCCAATGTGTCGTCAGCCTTATGATGCCACAGACAGATAGACACGTCTTACTTAACTTAACTTATAACACCCCTCTTTTTGCGTCGGTGTTAAAAATATCTTTTATCTCTTCGCCCAGTTCACAGGTAAGTACGAATGTCCGATTTGCGGCGTCCGCTTCCGTTCAGCGGAGGTGATAGCTCAGCATTCGCTGCAGCATCGGCGTCGGTTCAGTTGCCAGCTGTGCGCGGCGCAGTTCAAGCGCTGGTCCCGCTGTATCGCGCATCGCTGCACCTGTGGCGCTATCGTCGATCATATAGCTTGCAGTAACTGCGCCAAGGTCTTCCCGTGAGTATATGTAGCTGGTTATTCTTGTTCCTTGTAGATTTGCTTGTGTTAACCTTTCCAGATGAGGTCAACAAGAGAAAATTTTGATTCTATGTTAATGACAATTCTTTCCGACAAGTGCCGTGACTTTTAGCTTAAGTCTATGTAGCTAGTTATTCCTTGTGGCTTTGCTTGTGTTAACCTTTCCAGATGATCAAGAGCCAATGTTCCATCGTACCGTAGTAATTGAGAGAAAACTTCAAATCTATAAAATTGACAATTCTTTTCGACCAGTGAAGTGAATTTTAGCTGGAGAGTTCAAGCTGTAGTGCTCCTATAAATGTGATTTAGCTACTAGCCCCACGATTGTAAAATTATACTAGCCTATTGATCTCGTAGTTAGAGACGTGTGATTGTTACATCGTCGTTCTTGGGTTCGATACCCACCCAGGACAAATGTTTGTGTGATAAGCAAGATCATTTGTTCTGGATCTGGGTGTAATTTATCTATGAAATGTATTTTGAAATATAAAATATTCAGTTATTAATAAATCATAATACAAGCTACTTAGTATGCTTAAAGCCTCCGGAGATATTGGTTGTCACGACTATCGAAACAATGATTTTTGATTTAAAAAACAGTTTAATTTATTTTCAATTGATAAAAACTACGTTGTTCCAGCGATGAGCACAAGCTGAAGATCCATATGAAGGTCCACAGCCGGGAGAAGTACGGCTGCGAGCACTGCAGTAAGAACTTCTCCAGCAAACAGCACTTGACTGTGCATCTGAGGTGAGTTGTAATAATAATGATATTGTAATAAAGATAGGTGCCATAGTTCCCTGTAGTTAGTAAAGGACATACATTTAACATATTAAGCGACCGACATACTGGCGCCCGACGTGGGACCTTATTTTTATTTGTAATAAGGTTTGATGTTGGTACCGTCGCTCGTGCTGTTAGTGTTGCCCCAACTTGGGATCAATGTGGCCATCGTTAAATTAATGTCGTTCGAATGTAGGACAATTGGCGACCAAGTTGGAAATAGTGGCGCCCCAACGTGGGACTGGCGGGGCTTACAAACGTGAGACTGGCGCACAACGCGGGACTGGCGCGGCTTACAAACGTGAGACGTGCGCCCGACGTGGGACTGGCGCGGCTGACAAACGTGAGACTGGCGCCCAACGCGGGACTGGCGCGGCTTACAAACGTGAGACGTGCGCCCGACGTGGGACTGGCGCGGCTGACAAACGTGAGACTGGCGCCCAACGCGGGACTGGCGCGGCTTACAAACGTGAGACTGGCGCCCAACGCGGGACTGGCGCGGCTTACAAACGTGAGACTGGCGCCCAACGCGGGACTGGCGCGGCTTACAAACGTGAGACTGGCGCCCAACGCGGGACTGGCGCGGCTTACAAACGTGAGACTGGCGCCCAACGCGGGACTGGCGCGGCTTACAAACGTGAGACTGGCGCCCAACGCGGGACTGGCGCGGCTTACAAACGTGAGACTGGCGCCCAACGTGGGACTGGCGCGGCTGACAAACGTGAGACTGGCGCCCAACGCGGGACTGGCGCGGCTTACAAACGTGAGACTGGCGCCCAACGCGGGACTGGCGCGGCTTACAAACGTGAGACTGGCGCCCAACGCGGGACTGGCGCGGCTTACAAACGTGAGACTGGCGCCCAACGCGGGACTGGCGCGGCTTACAAACGTGAGACTGGCGCCCAACGTGGGACTGGCGCGGCTTACAAACGTGAGACTGGCGCCCAACGCGTGACTGGCGCGGCTTACAAACGACTGTTCTTATAGTGTACTCTACTGATAGAATAACCCTCTTCTAACTTGTGCTTTTATAGATAGCTTTAATGATGTCTCCTAGGACCCACTCCGGCGTCCGGCCCTTCGTGTGCGTCCCGTGCGGGCGCTCGTTCAACACGGGTTCGAACCTGCGCAAGCACAGGGCGGTGCACAGCAAGATATCCCCGCACTACTGCGTGGAGTGCCACACGTACTACAAGACTGCTAAGGCGCTCAGCAGACATCTCAATGAGTCTTGTTATAACTAGGTTTCAGTAGTAGCTTCAGTCGTGGTTTTAATGGCGCCCCAACGTGGGACCAATGCTGTTCAATTTGATATTAATGGCGCCCCAACGTGGGACCAATGCTGTTCAATTTGAGATTAATGGCGCCCTAACGTGGGACTGGCGCCCAACGTGGGGCTTCGTTTTTTATCATTTCTGTTGCTTAAAAGTGTCTTTCAGCTTACAAACTCCCAGTGATGAATGGATGGAAAGATAAATCATCTGCTAAATGAAAATTTAACAAGAGCTTCAGCCTTTAATTACGTTTGCTAGGACCCACTCCGGCGTCCGGCCCTTCGTGTGCGTCCCGTGCGGGCGCTCGTTCAACACGGGCTCGAACCTGCGCAAGCACAGGGCGGTGCACAGCAAGATATCCCCGCACTACTGCGTGGAGTGCCACACGTACTACAAGACCGCTAAGGCGCTCAGCAGACATCTCAATGAATCTTGTTATAACTAGGTTTCATTAGTAGCTTATTCGTGGTCTTAATGGCGCCCGAACGTGGGACCAACGCTGTTCAATTTGAGATTAATGGCGCCCTAACGTGGGACTGGCGCCCAACGTGGGGCTTCGTTTTTTTATCATTTCTGTCGTCTTAAAAGTGTCTTTGAGCTTACAAACTCAGTGATGGGATAAATCCTTTTCTAAATTAAGGTTTTACAAATAGCTACAGCCTTTAATGACGTTTGCTAGGACCCACTCCGGCGTCCGGCCCTTCGTGTGCGTCCCGTGCGGGCGCTCGTTCAACACGGGCTCGAACCTGCGCAAGCACAGGGCGGTGCACAGCAAGATATCCCCGCACTACTGCGTGGAGTGCCACACGTACTACAAGACCGCTAAGGCGCTCAGCAGACATCTCAACGAGTCGTCCCGGCATGCAGACAAGAATGTTATGGAATCGTGAGTAAATTGTGGATTTGTTTTAGATAAATTAGATTAGACAAATTAAATGTATCAAAAAAAAGCGTTCTACGTTTGGATTGAGAAAACCTCCTCCTTTTTGAAGCCGGTTAAAAAAAAACCACAATCAAAAGCCAAAGAAGCTATCTTTTTTTCGAAAGGCTAAACCCTCTTTATGTTGTGTTTACATTTTGTAAAGTTACGGCATTTTTTAGTTGTGAGGTACTAAGTTCCTTAATGACCGACGGAATTCGTCTGCACGATGGTCGGTTATAGCTGTAAAAACATTAGTGCACACAAATCCATAGATAGAATCGCAAGGCCAGCACGATATTCCATTCAAAATAACCAATAAATAAAAAAATCTCGTGTACAGTTTTCATTACGCATTAAATAATATCTTGATATGTATTTCAGTTTCCCCTGCCCTAATTGTTCGAAACATTTTACTACTGAGAAATCTATGAAGTACCACATTCTATCGAAACACGGTGAAGAGCACTTCTGCACGTATTGTAAGAAGGTAAGTTGATGTAGTTTTTAAGCGAGTGCGGATTTAAATCTTTTCTCTGAATTGATATTTTTTTTATGCCATGACTTTCACACAACGCCATCTAGTCTCAAAACTAAACAGAGCTTGTATTATGAATACTAGACAACTGATAAACATACTTATATATTTTTAAATACATACATGTTGTAGATAAATTACACCAGACACAGAACAAGTGATCGTGCTCATCACACAAACATTTGTCCTGGGTGGGAATCGAACCCACGACCTCTAACAACTAGACCTAAGCAGAAAACCTAAATTTTAATAAACATGGAAAATCAACTTCAATACATTTTTCCTACTGTAATACATTGTAGAAATTACCATAATTGTCATAATAGGTGAGATCATTCGAACAGAGTTTTTATTAAAACCTGCTTTGTTGTTTTGTTCACAGTAATTATTATCATTGAATGCATTTATTAATTGTTGCTATTGTTCGTAATTGACGTAATGTTTGACTTATATAAGCTGACTAGCTGTTACCCACGACTTTGCCTGCGCGGAAATCAGTTATACCTGCAAATTATCAACCTTTCTGAAAAAGAGGCATATGTTGTAAGCTAGGGTGTCAGATAACTCCACGTATTGAAATATTAAAGGTTTCTATGATGCATCATAAAATACTTTAATACGGTTATTTTTAGTTTTAAAATTAAAGAAGAACGGAATGATTTTTTTTTAAATTTAGTTTTATTCCTAAACCCCATGAATTTTTTAGCTTACTTTTTTTGTCTTTTTATTAATACTTAAAAACTTAAGACACAAAAATTTTGTTGCACTCCAATAGATTTGAATTTGGTCATCGCTCTTTCAATTTTTATATTTTCCTTTGTTTGACGGGCCTGTTGGTCTAATGGTTACTGGCGCTAACTGCTACCGGAGGTCGTCGGTTCGTTTCCCACCCAGGACAAATGTTTGTGTGAGCACGATAATTTGTCCTGTGTCTGGCTGTAATTTGTCTATAACATATATGTATTTAAAAATATATAAGTATGTATATCAGTTGTCTAGTACTCATAACACAAGCTGTGCTTAGTTTTAGACTAGATGGCGTTATGTTAATTTTGAGGAATATTATTTATTTTAATTTTTGTTTCAGAAATTTGCTACCAAGTCAAACTTGAATAAACATGTGAAATTAATCCACTCTACTCGCAAGACTACAAGCAAGTAAATAGATGGAATTAAAGAGAATGCTTAAACCACGAAGAGTTATTGAATATTCCCATAATATATTTGACGCTTAAACGTTATAACGGTTTACTCACGCGTATGTATCGGGATAGCGGGACTAGTTTCGGACCCAACCGGAGTCCTTAATCATGAGCTGACGCGGCGGCGGGCGAGCGAGTCGCACTGAGAGTCATTATAAAAATATATTTGACGGTTTCAATTTGAAATTAATGTATACTTATGGCGCAATTTCATTGGTCGATACTCGGTCAGTAGGCAGCAGTTTAAAGCTGTTATAGCCTAGTGGTAAGACCGCAGGACTGCCAAGTCAAAGGTCTTGAGTTCGATCCCCACGGCGCGCACTGACTTTTCGAATGTACTTAACATTTTAGATATAAATATCACAGTTTCCTCAAGATGTTTTTCGTAAACGTGTATCAGTAGTATCTTAGAATAATTAAGAAAGTCACATGGGATGGGATCAAACTTGCACTTTGTGCATACCAATCTATGTATAGAACTGCAACGCCACCACGACACTGATACAATTACTTTTTATTATTCATGACGCGATCTGCGGTTTTCAAATTTTCCAAAGTTATTTTGGTGTCGGCTCCCAGTCTCACCGACAGCTGAACACCGTATGTCACAGAGCGACTGTCTATCTGACCTCCACAACTTTTGTGTAAGTAATCTCAATGTGTCATTTTTAAATCATTCCTTAGTAGTATTAAAATGTATTGGAACAATTTTAGCCGACTTTAAAAAGGAGGATTTTATTAGAATGTAAAATGTAATTTAAGGTGAACGCACAAATACCAAATCTGAAAAGATTTAAGATACCGAGTTCTGAAATTCGTTTCTTCAACGTGTTCGATTCGGAGTAATGTGTGATTACCTTTAGTAGTATTCATGTGTATTGTGGTATTTTATTATAAGTTGTGATTTAGTAGTATTTGTGTGGATTGAAATAATTTTAACCGACTTTAAAAGGAAGAAGGTTGTTCATTATATTATAAGATGCGATTTAGTAGTATTCTTATGGATTGAAACAATTTTAACCGACTGCAAAAATGGAGAAAGTCGTTGATTAGAATGTAAGATGTGATCTTGTAGTATTTATGTGGACTAAAACAATTCTAAACCACTTAAAAAAAATAAGCTTTTAATTGGAAAATAAAATGTAATGTAGCAATATTGATGTGTAGTGTAAAAATTTTAACCGACTTAAAAAAGAAGGTATTTTATTATAATATAAGACGTGATTTAGTATTGATATTTAATGGATGAATTTCAACCGACTTCAAAGAAAGTGGTTTTTATTAGAAAATAAGATGTGATTAAATAATCTTGATGTGATATAATTTAACCGACTGCAAAAATGTAGGAGGTCGTTCATTAGAATGTAAGATGTAATTTAGTATTGATGTGTAACGGACGAATTTTAACCGACCTTAAAAAAAGGAGGTATATTAGTAGAATGTAAGAATTTCTGTGTGTATTTAGAAATATATTCATTGGTTCAGTTGTCTAGTACTCATAGCACAAGCTTTGTTTATTATGAGACTAGATGGCGCTGTTTTCAAGTCATGAAATATTGATTTTATTTGGGACTGTGAGTCTAAGGATTTTATACAACAATATTATGTATACGATATAGTACCTATAAGTCATTTTTAAAGACTATCTACAGACTCTTTCTTACAGTATTATACAAGATTTTGTATCTTTTGACGTTTTTCATAATTCTAATGATATAATCTAGTAGGCATCTCTTAATTCACGGTCCTTTTTAAAGGCGTACACGGGGACACAGGTCCAACATGCAGAGGCCTTGTTGAGAACTGTAATCTAAAATGTGATGAACCTACCAAGGGTCATCCACCCCTGCTCTATGGAAGAACAGACATGGACGGCACAAGGTAGCTATAAAACTATTGTAAATTATGGAGATGACTAGTAGGTATTATTAATAGTATTAATATTTTAGCTAGTATTACCAATGGGATAAAATACCCATAAATTGTGATTCTTTTCTATGATAAATACTCTTGCATTTTTATAAGTTTAAACGGGTATGTTTCCATGTGTTCAAAAGTATGATAATAACAGTTTAAAAAATACTCATAATGTAAAAGGTTAATAATTTATCGTCAATAATTTAAGAATTTCTCAATAAGTGTCAAATTAGAAGGCCTAGACAGTTATGTATCTTATTAGAATAGAAAACTTCAAATGAGTAGGAATGACATTCCTTGTCGACGCGTGACGTGACTGTGACTTGTCAGTTCAATACGTTGGAGCGTACAGCGTTAGCGTGAGGAGACATGTAACTTGTCTACAGCTACAAGGATCTTTTGGCACGTGGATGACATTAACATGAGGGCGTTGGTGTGTTACCGCAACAAGAATCAACTCAACTGTCTGTCAAAAGTGATGGTGTTTCATATATGACGGCATTAGTTCCGATTTCGGCCACGTGACAAAAGATCCTTGTAGCACTATAAAGAGTAGGCTTATAAGTGTGGAAAATATACTTTTAGTTTGTAAGACGAATTGAAAGAAAATTTCTAGTCGTTTATTAAGATTTTGTCAACAAAATTTACCAAATTAAGTGTTTTAGTATTTAAGTATAAAAACCGTACTGATTGTATCAACTCACGAATTTTAATTTAAGAAAAGTGCTGATTTATAAGACTATTCATAATTGTATTGTGCCAAATAATGAATGTAGGATCTTTACACCTTTAAATGAAGATGGTTTGATTAATACGCAAGAATACGTAATAATAGAATTTAATTGAATGATAATGAGTGCACGCGATTTGAGTGATAATTGTGTACTGAAGTATAGACCGCGCGTAGCGAGTAGAGTGCTGACACAATGATGTCAGTTTTGTGCGTGCTTTGATTGTACATAAATATGAACTGATTTTTTCAAGAATATTAGTAGTTCTTTAATATGCAGAATCCGCTGCGGATATGTATTTAACTTACAATTAACTATAAATCAGATTATGAAGAAAAAACAAAGCTCGGACAGGACTGCGACTATACGGATAGCCAAGTGGTGTAGGTCACCACGCCAATTATTGTACGCGACGTGTCGTGGGTTCGATTTTCGAGAACAAGAATTTGTGCGATCCACAAAGGCTTCTGAGTTTAGGTGTCTCTGTGCATGTGAATTGAATGTCTGTGAAATTAGTGCGGGAGTTGTTTTATAAAATAATAATGAAAGGAAAGGACTCGAACCCGCGACTCGTCGCTTGACCGGCTACCGAGGTCATTGTACGAGAGTTTAAATTTATTCATCGTATCTTAATATTAGTGGTTGTGACGCTTTACCTATGTAATCCACGAATTCTAAATCTCGTGTTCATTTATACATGTAGGTATACAAATTGTAGTTTTTAAGAGATTTTTTTTGTGATTTTTGCGATGTTTTTATAGTAATGCTTTTTGAAACGAAGGCGCATAAACGCCTACTAATCAATCGAAACTAAGTCAAAATTTTCATGTAATGTAAGTTCTGTATAACCAACCTCAAGACTTGCCTTGCCCATATCTTGCCCTTCATATAATATTATAAATTCGATATACGTATAAATGTGTTTCGAAAATGTTTTGGTAATATTTAACCGATTCCGTGCGGAAGTCTTTTTAGCAATCATTAGTGCCTGGCGTCAAACAAAAATTCTGTGATGCCTCTGAGGCACCAAGCGCCAGAAAGTTTGATGATTCCCCTGGGGAATCATCCGCCATGAATTGTCACTTTTAGCTTGTTTTCGTGTTTCTACTTGCTAAAATAATCATTTGACATTATGTATCTAACGTAGGCAGTCAGTAAATTCGTTCAGTGCGTTTAAAAGTGACGATCTGTGTGTTTTTATGGAAATGAAAGGTAAGTGACTAATTTATATTAGGGGTCGTAAACCTTTTTGCATTATTTCATGGATTTATTTATTCAAGTGTTGTAAAGAATTTATACACGTACCACTTGAGTTTGTCGCGAGGTGATATTTATTTATTATTATTTATAATACAATGTTTTGTAGGGAAACAATTTCAACCGTATACGCAAGGAAATACGGTACTTCGTAGGCGAAGGGCCGGCGAACAGCGCACTCTTTGTACGTTTTTAGGCAACAATGAACCTTATGACAAAAGCATTTGATTTTTGAGAAACATTCCAGAAAGTGGGCTGTTAGAATTATAATCAATAACAAAATGTGTCGGCAACTTGGTTTACAACCCCTGATGTCAGCTAATTTGCGAAATTACTTAAAACGAACACTGTGGGCATGATAAGGGTGACAAATAAAGACACTTTTATTTAGGGGGCTCTTTTGACGAATGTCGTTTAAGCCGAGTTTTGTATGATTTAGTTTTGTATCCTCTCGGGCACCATACGCCATACGCAATAGATTTACATGGTGCCTGTGCGGCATCATCCGCACGGAAACGGTTAAGGTAGGTACATCTTTGTATAAAAAAGGAACAACGAGGTTTGTCTGCCAAATATTAATTGTAATTTTCAAACAGCCAAAAGTATTTTCGTTGTATCGATAGATGGCGTTGTATATTAAGATATTATAAAATAAATGTGACTTGACAATCGAATATTCATGTACTGATTTTCTCTTAAATCATAAGTAGTAGTTAGTAATCAATGTGTCCAAATTACTTCGAATTTCTTGTATTAAATACTTCTTGAATAATGTATTAAAAAATCCTGTAAGTTCTACTTTCTGAGTGTTTAAATAAATGTCTTGATATTATTGTGATGTTTTATTTTGTTAGATTTTGTGTAGTTTGACGAGATATTGCGAATTGTATGTGCAGTTATCGAAGAGAGATACTCTTCTACACAGTCTAGTGCGCTGTGTTATTTTTACATTTACAGGACTAAACGTAAAACGTAGTGAACCACCTATTCTATAATGCAATAGACTCTCTTTCTCACTACTGAACTGTCCGGTCGTGTGAGATTACCGTCCCATCGGGCTATGAGGAGAGTAAAGGAACAGAGAGTGACCCACATTTTAACGTGCCTTCCAAATGATTTCTAAACCGCACATAACATTCGAAAAGTCGGTGCGCTCAGGGGTCTTACCACTAGGCTATCACAGCTTCCAATGTGAACCTAATATCCATACTAGGTATTTCTATGGTATATGATAGCAAAGAATTTAAATCTTTCTAGTTAACCGTATATTCACTTAGACCTCGAGGTAGACCCAGAAGGAGATGTCGGACTTAACACGATCAATTTTCAAAAAACTGGCCCCAGTTAGCCATAAACCGGGATAAGTAGTAGAAGGAAAGGGAAGCCTTTGCCCTGCAGTGGGACACTAACGGCTAAAATAAACAAATAAATAACCGTATATTCTGAACTGCACGTATTTTCTAACCAAAGTATGTTACTAAACTAAGCCACACACGTTATTAATAATTAATATCTAACACAATTACATATCCATCATTTCTTGATATAAGACAGTTGCAGTTGTGTCACGCAAAACAATTGAATCTTGGTTTCTACCCAAGAGACGTTAAAATAGTTTCTATTTGCATCAAACGTTACTCAGTTGATTCGGGAAAGAGACCAAAAGACTGTTAAAGCGAGATGAAAGTATACATATAAACACGGTGTGTGGGACTAAACAAACAAAACTACAAATTTAATTAACAGGATGGATTTATGATGAACTTGAACTAAATTCCTGGTTTGTTTCCTCTTAGGTAATAATAACATTCTTACTTAATATATTATACTAACGGTTACTGCGACTTTGTCCGCGTCGAATGCAACTGATAAGTTAATTGGTTTATTTTCTGTTTTTCTTTTTTCTACACTAATATTATAAAGAGGAAAACTTTGTTTGTTTGTAATGAATAGGCTCAAAAACTACTGGACCGATTTTATAAATTCTTTCACCATTCGAAAGCTACATTATCCACGAGTAACATAGACTATATTTTATTTTGGAAAAAAAATAGGGTTCCGTAAGATATTTGGATTTTCGGACACAAACTGAAAAAAATCAACCAAAGTAACCAAATATACACGCGGGTAAAGCCGCGAGCGGACAGCTAGTCAAATATAAAAGTAGCTTAAGTTACTCCTTAATTGCCAAAAAATTACCCGTCAAAATCGGACCAGCCGACAGAGACTTGCGAGAGCAAATAGACAAGCAAAAATAATGTTATTTTGGTGTTAACCGTTTATACTTTCAGATGCATGTGGTAAAAACTGGTTATTTCAATATTACAAACAGAATTTTCCAATTTTCATCACAAAAATATTTGTCCTGCGTGGGAATCGAGCCCACGACCTCTGGTATAGCCACTAACCACTAGATCAATAGGCCCGTCAAAACTTGTTAGTGAATTTGTGAAAAAGAGACGCCGCTCTACGCCGTGCGCTGTCACGCGACACTACTGCAATCATATTAAAAGAGGTGGTAGGTTCCCGGTAGTCTCATTTACCTTACATTAATACACCGTGACTTTTAGGTCGTTTTAAAAAAGCAGCCCAGTTCATGTATCCAATGACTAGTAAACGTTTATAATAAAAAAATATGTTTTTTTTAAGATTTGAATGAATAAAAATATTATTCATTATTATGACACAAGGCAGTTTTACGAACACTCTGTAGTGAGCGCGGTCCGAACCTTGTGCCAAAGGGGCCGCGCGGGCGGCGCGGCGGCGTCTTATCACAGGTCATTCACCTTAGCGTAAAACAGCTGTCTTACTATTGCAATCATAATGTTCGCAGTAAGTATGTAGCATGTATCTTCAACAGTTTGATACGTAAACATTTTTAACAGGATGTTTCATATTTCCAATGTATTATTTATTTTTTTCATGCATATTATTTTAATTAATGATAAAAAAAATATATTCGCGCCTAGAGGTATTTTATGACGGATACATTGTGTGGACGACTTTTTTAAAACGACCTAAAAATCACGGTGTATACTAGCTGTTGACCGCGACTTCGCCCGCATGAATGTCGGTTATAGCCGTAAAAACATTACCTACTTCTAACCTTTTCTGACGTCACCCAATTATTCTATATCGAACGCAATTATTGTAAATTTCCAACAACTACTATTATTTTATTTTACTAAATATAAACAAAAACATAACAAATTAAATACTAAAGCTTTCTTCGAGCACCAACCACCCTATACATTGGTGAAAACAGCAAAATATTGGTGCAATAGTTTTTTAAATCACGAAAAGACAGATAAACACGGTGGAGAACTTTGTATTATAATATGTAATGATGTATAGCATTAATACAAGCAGAGAAAAATGTTGGCCCCTGAGCAAACTTTAATCTCAATTTTATTCATTCTATTAATCTTATTTCACATGTTAATGTTCTGACCTTTTCTTACTTATGAAAAGAGTCAAGGACAAACAGTGTACAGACAATAGCCCTGCACACATACACACAGGCACACACACATACACACTCACACACACACATAGATGACGTCAGATGACAAGCCCCTGCGCACACCTCCAAAGTATTTATTATAAAGCCGCTGTAGCGCTTTTGTGCTAAATATTACCTAAGATTTTAAATTCGAAGGTTTGTAAATAGGGATGGATGGATGTTTCTAATTTTTTACACTCAAGCAGCTAGATAAGTTTTGATGAAATTTGGTATGGAGTTGGCCTTCATCCTGGATTACATTAGTATAATTACATAGGCTTTTTTTAACCTGCCGGGGCTGCAGGATGTTCGTAAGAGTTACCGCGACCCTAGCACTCAAAGGGCTCCAGGAGGAAAATAGTGGACCAGTAAAAGTCTGATACTCCCTCCCGCGCTGCACCCACAGCGGGCGGGGTCATTTGATGGTTTCCTATGAAAAACAAGGCTTTTTAATCACTATATGAGGTTTATGCAGCTATAATCGACATTCGCGCTGGCGAAGTCACGGGCAACAGCAGATTTAGTTATATTTGAAATGATGAAACTTTTTGTCTTGTCAATTTGTCATCGACCTGTTGGTCTAGTGGTTAGTGGTTAGTGGCCCTGACTGCTATACCAGAGGTCGTGGGTTCGATCCCCACGCAGACAAATGTTGATGTGAAGAGCATATGCATTAGTTCCGTATCTGGGTGTAATTTATCTCTACTAAGTATGTATTTAGGTATGTTTATCAGTTTTCTAGTACTTAATACAAGCCCTGCTTAGTTTGATACTAGATGGCGTTATGTGAACGTCGTGTAATATATTATAATGTACATACACTAAAGCGCTTTAAAAGCTGAACGCAACAGCAACCGGTTCAGTGACGTCACAATTTCCTCTCGACGTCCCGCGTCACTTCATTTCAAATTCCGAACTCCGCGCCGCGCCTGCGCCGTGCGTTACAAATTGCCGCGAACGAAAATATAACCAATTTGTGTCCTTTTAATATTTGTTCAAGTGTTTTGTGTTGTTTAAATTAAATTATATTTGTTTCTGGTATTTGTGAAAGTGTCTGTGCTCTTTGGATTTACACAATGGCGGTAAAGTTGTTGAATTGTTTTTTGGAATCTTAAAATAAGCTTTGACTTGTATACGCGTTCACTTTTAGACGAGTATTTTCAATGCGTCTGGATAGATGTTTAAGGAATTGTTTATTCAGCCAATTTCGCAAATGTTTTAAATATTTTTGTAAAAATCTATAACGTCTACATATTTATTCCCTGTGCGTTTTTTTAGTTTCTTTTCTAAATTTATGCGTGAAATACTAATTAATTTTTAATATTTGAAATCCGGAAGTTCTTGAACAGATGACTAAGTAATAATTGCTTTTTAATTTACAATTAAACATAATTTTGTACACTTACGTAAACTGTAAACGTACTTAACTTTTCCTGTATTCAATATTACATATTGGTTATCCCTAATATTAAATGTGTTTTAAAATATTATGATCATTTGGTATCGGTACAATTAGAATAAATTAAAATTATAAAGGTAAATTTTAAACTATCGCGTTACACTATTAAAATACCAAGATAATAATACCCATAAAATAGGTTAAAAGCTACCAGGTTTTGCTCCCGGTGCTCCACTATCCCCAAACAAACATTTATCGATACCGGTTGAGCAGTTTAACCGTGAAAGCAAACCAGACAGCTAGACAGACAGATTTACTTTCACATTTATAATATTAGTATGGATTAAGGAAACGAGATACTCAATTGACTTGACATTTTGACCAGTTTTCATAAGGTTTCGGGGTCACAAGCAGACAAATAAATATAATAATAACCATTTATCAAAACATATTACCTACCTACTTATTAAACAAGCTTCATTAGCTTCCCGCGTCTCGCAGTCCCTATGTATGCTTAGATCTTAAAAACTACGCTATGTATTAGACGCTTTTTAATAATGTGTCCAGATAGATTTCGGCCACAGTGGCTAGTGTTACTATGACACCAGCCAGCTACGCGGGACATATTATAGTGCACAATCATGATTGTGCACTATAATATGTCCTATGCTTTATCTTATTCCCATATATTTAAGCGATAAACACCAATTATGTCCTTGTGAACTTTGAAGGCCATATAATTTTAAACAGCTGTCAATTTTGTAAATAAATTGAATTTATCTACCGGTAATTACAATGTGATCGATGCTTGTTTACTCACGTTTCACAACTATATGTTTTTAATTTGCGACACACCCCAGCTTCGCACGGGTATAATACTAATGTATTATACATATCAACCTTTCTCTTGAGACATCCTAGCTATATAAGAAGCTGTAATAGCTTAGTGCCTAATCAAAGGTCTCGAGTTCGATCCCTACGGGGCGCACCGCCTTTTCCAATTTTGTGTGCGGTTTAGAAATAAAATATCACAGCTTCCGTGTTTCGGAAGGCACGTAAAAATGTGGGTCCTGCGCCTGATCTCTCTCCGGTCGTGTCGGATTGCCGTCCCATCGGGCTATAAGAGTAAAGAAACAGAGAGTGCACCTGTGTTAGCACACGCTTGTGCACTATAATATGTCCCGCGTAGATGGCTGGTGTCATAGTAATACTAGCCACCGTAGCCGAAATCGGTCAGGAGACATTATTACGAAAAACTTTATTTTGCTCATTTGTTATATCCTGTTATCATTTTCATAGTAAAACCACTATAAAATCAGCATGTTACGACGCATGGTCAAGTTTATCATATAAACGAAGGCAAATAGAGTCAGGTACCGTTTGTGCACGCTTGGCTAGGCACGGCAGTCGGCATGGGATAACGGTACTGCAATATAGTGTAGTATTGAACTGTTTAGCTCACATTCTAGATGCGGATATGAATTTGGTCGTCTTATAATCGTATAGTCTACCTAGCCAAGTGATATTTTAACAATAGTTTTAACAAACATCAATAGAAATAGATCGTCCGTGTGGTGTCCGGATATAAAGAATAGCACCACCCCATATCCTCCACTGGGTGTCGTAAAAAGCGACTAATGGACCTTAAGACCCAGTGCACTGTACCAAGCACCTTGGGTCACCCGAATGGTGGCGGGTAAACAACCAACAATCGCATTCCCAAAGAGGGTTAGTGTCAGGCAGGCGGCCGACTATAAAACCATAGCCAAATCCATTAGCAACATGTTTAGTAAAAAAAAACATGTTGCGCCGACCCCAAGTAAAATGGGATAAGGGCAGGAAGATGATGATGATGATGATGATGAATAGAAAACACTCTATTTTAGGGAAATTACATTTAATTTTTCAGTGTAATAAAAGTTATTTTCTGCATTTCATAAAAAACGAAAAATGCTACTTAGCTAACCTCAAATATTATATTTTTTTCTTTATAAAAAACTGTCAATCAATTAGAAATAGCTATCGTTATGTGATATGCGTTTTTATAGAGTTTAGCCAACGATAGCTAGACCTACGTTATTTTATGAACGCTGAAAGTTTTGATACACTTAAAATTACTAATTTTGCACACTTTTAGTACCGTGTAGTGTACCTAATAAAGTAAGCATACCGCAAACTTCTTAATGGCCCTGTCCTTGAACAATATTGATTTTTATAAATGACCATTTCAGTCCTTTTCCTCTTAAATTTTTGCGTGCCCTACAGTGTCCATATTGATCCTAATTTGTTTTATTTTTAACCATCTCCGTATCACAAGTGAACTTTAATTGAGGAAGCATAACCCAAATGTATACCGTCCTCTTTCGTCTAAGAATGTATCTTGTGTATTCTTTGTTGGAGATCCTTAATATAAATAAATAAAATAAACTTATGGAATGCAATAAATAATTGACTATTGAGCATGGGTTGATAAACTTTCAACTTTTATAAAATAACAAAGGTCATACTAGCTGACTCGTCCATTCCAAAAAACGTGTAAATTTGGACAACAAAAAGTAAATAATGTCACGCGAGACTTCCAATCACCTGTGCTATCTTGGCAGATGGAAGAAAATACCTAGATAGATACTGACGCTTAGAAAGTAGCAACAAAAACAAATAAAAAAAGAAATTTGGTGTTGTGTGTACAATGCTCGATTTAAAGAACCTATATATCAATCATTCATGTAATAAAACGTTTGTGTTTACCGCTGTTACTTCTAAAAACAGCTCTAAATTTTATGTTTCACAACGTTGTAATAATAGAAAGTTAGATAAATGTAAGAATATTATGGTGTCTAGAATGTAAACAAGTTTGTTTTTAAGACAGGGTGGTCAACCTGTTGCAATAATAATAATAATGTCCGGACCGATTTCAGCCACGGCGGCTAAAGCCAGCTACGCGGGACATATTATAGTGCACAAGCGTGTGCGCATATACAGATGCAATCTATATTCCTTTGCCCAAATTTTTACGTGCCTTCCGAAACACGAAAGTTATGATGGGTAGGTATGTATTTCTAAACCGCACTCAAAATTCGAATTCGAGACCTTTGACTTAGCAGTCATAACAAATGATCGTGCTCATTACACAAACATTTACCCTGGGTGGGAATCGAACCCACGACCTTCAGATTAGCAGTCAGGGTCACTAACAACTAGACCAACAGGCCCAGGCAAAAGACTAGCTTTTATTAATTTTTCGGCCGTAAAACTGTATTAGATACTTTTCCACAAGTAGTTATAATATTAATATAAAAACATACATTAATTAGCCACGGTTGACTGCTTGCACCTAATTAGTGCCGCTCTAAATACCGTTACAATATTCTATTTCATATTTTTTACTGTTTTGTAATCAGCTGAAATATTGAATATTGAATTAAGTACGGTTTTTAATAAAACATGGCTAATTCCTAGCACAAGTAGGTATATATTTTACAGAAAAGAGACCTTTTCAGTACAAGATAATTATACTTGTACTATGTGAGATAAACTGTAAAAGTTGTAGTTACAATAAATGTATTTTTTGTAATAAACCTATAGATATTAGGGCTTCGTTGAAAATGATATGAAATTTTCTAATTTAATAATATATTTAATAGAATCTAAGACAGTAAATTAATGATGTCGTGAAGGAATACTGAGACCATCTCCACAAGGAATACTGTTGTAATTGATTATTCGACGAAGAAATCTAATTAGATTTCCCATGGCGGACTAATTAGTCCGCCATGGGGATCATACTTTCCCGACTCCCGTCATACTAGGCTATCACAGCTTCAATGATATAAGGTATTTGGAAACAACATCCTACTAGTAGTTATTATAAACGTGAAAATTTGTAAGTATTGATGAATGGATGGATATTTGTTACTCTTTCACACTTAAACATCTGAATCAATCTTAATGAAATGTGCCATGGAGTTAGCTGACACCTTTAATTAATCTCAGGCTACTTTTTAACCGACTGCGTTTGATGCATAATATTTTTGCAGTTATAACCAACATTCGCATGTGTGAAGTCGCGGAATCAATCCACAAAGCGGTGATACGAATTGATTCCGCGACTACTCCTCACTAGGTATATTATGAATATCGACGTATTTATAAAACCAGATCAAATCGCGATGTTTTACATCAACGTTCGGCATTCTAAAAATATCTTTCGAAAGGAGTTGTGGCATTGAAAACTCTTTATATTCATATACGTCAGCGATCATGACCTTTGCCTACTGTTTAAAAAGTATGATATTGAGTAAAATAAATCGTGCTACAAGGATCTTTTGACACGTGGCCGAAATCGGAACTAATGCCGTCATATATGAAAAACCATCACTTTTGACAGACAGTTGAGTTGATTCTTGTTGCGGATATGCACACCAACGCCCTCATGTTAATGTCATCCACGTGCCAAAAGATTATTGTAGCTTTATAGTTACGTGACCACTCAAATCCCGCTACCACAATCAATCAATGATCAAAAAAGGTTTGTTGATTCAAAGGGCTTCCTCTTTCCTTCCCGTGCACATGCAAATATGTGTTACCCTAATTAGGGTGACGTAACTTCCTGTGGCATGTCCCTTTCACATGTGGTAATCATATGCGTGTTATGCAAGGCGTGTTAAGTTTTATAACGGGTTTGGGAGGCAAAAAAACAGACAAATTTGTCGGATATTGAGGATTCCGTATCATCCTATTAATCTATACTTATATTATAAACGTGAAAGTTTGTATGTATGGATGTTTGTTACTCTTTCACGCTCAAACGGCTAAATCAATTTTGATGAAATTTGGTATGAAGTTAACTGGCGCCGTGGAATAACACATAGGCTACTTTTTAACCGACTGCGTCAGAGAGGGGTTATGCTTTTGCCACTAAATCTGATATTTGCGCGAGCGAAGTCGCGGGCAACAGCTAGTATAATATAAACGCGAAAGTTTGTAGTGTTGATGGATGGATGTTTGTTACTCTTTCAATCTCAAATGGTTGGATAAATTTTAATGAAATTTGGTATGGAGTTAGCTGACACCCTGGATTAACACATAGGTTACTTTTTAACCGACTGCGTATGAAGCGGGCAATGTTTTTGCAACTATAACCGACATTTGCGCGGGCGACGTCGCGGGTAACAGCTAGTAATATAAGCGTGCAAGTTTGTAAGTATGGATGGATGGGTGTTTGTTACTCTTTCACGTTCAAACGGGTGAATAAAATTTGATGAAATTTAATATGGAGTTAGCTGACATCCTGTATTAAGACTAGTTTCATTTTACCCGATTACTCGCTTTAATAATTTAAGTCGAACATTAAGAAGCGCTGGTAACTGGCCTTTTATTATGGATAACTATCCATATGTTTTATTAGGGTCGGCTTTTAGTGTGACAGGACTCAGCTGAACACCGTATACATGTCACAGAGCGACTACCTATCTGACCTCCACAACCCATGTTAATACTGGGTAACACTGGGTCCCATAGTAACATTGCTTGTCAGAATTGTTATGGCTATGTACAAGGATCTTTTGGCACGTGGCCGCAATCGGAACTAATGCCGTCATATGGTAAATGATCACTTTTGACTGACAATTGAGTTGATTCTTGTTGCGAATATGCACAACAACGCCGTAATTTAATACACCCGGGTGCCGAAACAATGTCTTTTAGAATTCATTGCAAAAATCAGTGAAGGAAAACATTTTTAAGTAAACCAGCATATCTGAGAAACTTTCAAGAGTGTGTTAAGTCAAGTCGGAGGCCTACGGTCAGAGTCCAGCCAGGGTCACGTAGAGTATGCTCGAGCCATCCCGTGACGCTGGCTTAGGTAGTAGAAGGGGCCCGGGGTGTTTTAGTCGGTGGGAGTCCGACATACCCCCAAGCCGTGTCCTCGGCGTGGGTTGAAGTCATTAGCGTTACACCACGGAAAAAAAAAGTCGGCCTACGGGCGGGTTAGAAATCTAACACCAGATTGTAAACTGTTAGTTTACAATCTGGTGTTAGATTTCTTGTAAGAAAAAGAAGTATTATATTATATTCCACTAAACAATGTTAGACGCGGTATGACACTAAATGCGAGATTTGAGTCATATTTACGAATACGGCGAATATTACAGTGAATTATGATCTATGCGTCAATGTAATGTTTTTTTGCATCGTCATTGTAAACACTTTTAGACAGCTACCTATAAGGATTTTTTATTAGCTAGAAGGACATTAATATTTATAAAGGGCGTTGGTGTGCATATTCGCAACAAGATTCAACTCAACTGTCTGTCAAAAGTGGTGGTTTTTCATGTATGACGGCATTAGTTCCGATTTCGGCCGCGTGTCAAATGATCCTTGTAGCACTATAATAATATGTAAATATTACTGTGGATTTTGACCTATGAGTAGTCGGTTATTACATCACCGTTGTAAATATTTTCGTACGTGAATAATGTCATACCATCCTATGACGTCATAAAAGTTAGTTATTAAAATGACTGACTGATTTTCCTTAATTATAAATTCATAGTCATTTTAGGCATAGGAATTCTGAAAATGGGGTTCACCTAAAAATAATGTGTCATAAGTGTCATTGTAGTTACCTTTTAAAATCATTATGGGAATTTTCCTAATTTAATTTTAGCAATATCTCCCCGGTTTCTGGAAGGCAGATCAATTGAATCTGCTGTCAAATCAACTGATCACGCCTGTGTTTGGTGTATGATAAATGTAAAAAAATAACAAGTAAAAGTAAAAACAAGTAAATGTGGTGTGCACTTTTATTGTATGTATTAACTGTATTTTTCTGTTCTTAAAAGAATAACTTATGAAGTTTCTTGCCGGTTCTTCTCCATAAGAATGACATTTTGGAACCGCACAACTTGAGTCAGTAACGTTTTGAAAGTGCCTGAGAAGGCCTACTCGAAATAAAACCTGGGCACGTTTCCCGCCATTGACGGAGATGAGGATATTTTTTTCGACGCTTTGTAAATATGTAATTTTTTAGTTACTTAAGTTTAGTTATAGATATTTCTTGTTCAGTATTGTTTCTGTTCAATAAAGTATTTTAAAAACCTTTTGATTTGATTTGGTCAAATACTTTCGACTGCGCAGCCAGTGTGCGCAGGGCCCCGGCGCAGCGTCGTGTCATAGTAACTTAAAACAGGTTTTACTTCGAGTATGGCCGTGTGGGCAGGAATGCCATCCTTTATAATATAATGGGATTAAGCCATTGTAGTTACATAAGACTCCATTTTAGAAAAACGACGTCATTTGTATTTTTGTTTTAAACTGTTTTGGGTTTACGTGTTCATCTAAAGTGAGTGACTTTGTGGATGGTTGTGTAAATTTAACGACGGTTTTTTTTGTTGAAATTAAATAGTAATTTCATAAGTTACACACAACGCCATCTAGTCTTAAACTAAGCTGAGCATTACTAGATAAATGATAAACATACTTACATACTTCTAAATACATACATATTATAGAAAAATTACACCCAAACACAGAACAAATGACCGTGCTCATCACACAAACGTTTGTCCTTATTGGGAATCGAACCCACGACCTTCAGTATAGTAGTCAGGGCCACTAACCACTAGACCAACAAGCCTGTCATATATTTATGGGCCAAGGGCTTAAATCACAATAGCTATTCTACTTCTAGACTTTTGTCTTTAGCCTAGATCCATAATTACATAATAGTTCATAACTTACCGTGAGAATCTATAGACGTAGAATAACTAAGTACCTATTGTTTCTTAAATGTGCCCCTAAACTAGATCTGTTTATCCAGTGGTCATATTTATCTACCTTATGTAAATTCCCGTGTCACAATGTTAGTTACCGTACTCCTCCGAAACCGCTAGACCGATTCTCTTGAAATTTTGTATAAAAATTCAATAGGTTTGAGAATCGGTCAACATCTATTTTTGATCGCTATTTTTTTGTTTCAAAGTCGTAACTCGCAGGCAACAGTTTGTATATGTATAAAGAGTGATACTTATCATCTTCTCTTCACTCAGTCACTCATGTGACTAAGACTACTAAGAGAGGATGAGTATTGAATGTTGATGGATGGAGAGGTAGGGGAAAGTCAAAGAAAAGATGGATGGATTGTATAAGGAACGATATGATTGGAAAACGAGTAAATCATACTGTGACGTCTGATAGGGGAGAATGAAAGGAGAATATGTGTTGCGCCGACCCCAAGTAAAATGGGATAAGGGCAGGAAGATGATGATGATATATGGACAATATCACAGGAGGCTGTGTTATGCATTGTCTTACTTACGGTAAATAAAAAGCATTTTTTATCCACGATTCGCCATACAAAGTACTTAAAATGAATGTAAAACATTCTTAACAATAATATTTATTTAACCTAATCCGTAACATGTTTTTACTATATTTTAGTTAAAAATATAAAACAATTGATAAGTTATTTTACCTAATACCTATAATTGTTATCGACTAACCCGTTAGTCTAGTGGTTAGTATCTATAACAGAAGTTGAGGGTTCGATCCCCACTCAAGACAAATGTTTGTATAATGTGCAATTGTGCACGATCATTTTTTCTATGTCCCATACATAGACACCAGCCAGCTACGCGGGACATATTATAGTGCACAAGCGTGTGCTGACACAGGTGCACACTCTGTTCCTTTACTCTCATAGCGCGATATGACGGCAATCCGACACGACCGGAGAGAGATCAGGCGCAGGACACCCATTTTTACGTGCCTTCCGAAACACGGAAGCACTTATATATTAGGAGAATACTGTAAACAGTTAGGCTACTTTATTAAATAATCTACTAACTACATAGAAGTATACCTAGATCTAAACCTAGCCAAACCTCTAACAATGTAGGATAAACAAATATGGCGGTTATATTCAAATATTTATGACTAAAGTTCATTCCTCCCACAATTCGTAGAAAACTGGTTTTTAGAGTATCGTACTCGGAGAGTAAAACGGTTCACTATTAAACTCCGTTGTCTGTCACTGGGACGTAAGCTACAAGGATCTTTTGGCACGTGGATGACATTAACATGAGGGCGTTGGTGTGTTACCGCAACAAGAATCAACTCAACTGTCTGTCAAAAGCGATGGTTTTTCATATTTATGACAGCAAACGCGAGTTATGCCTACGCTACCGGATCGTGGCGTGACCCTGGCAATGTCGCAGTGACGAACGGAAGGTGTGTTGTTACCGCAATTAAAATTCTATAGATAGGCAGGCCTATAGTTCCCCTCAGCCAGGGTCACGCAGAGCATGCGCGAGCGATCCCGTGACGCTGGCTTGGTAGTAGAAGGGGCCCGGGGAGTTTTTAGTCGGTGGGAGTCCGACATATCCCGACGCCGTGCCCTCGGCGTGGGTTGAAGTCATTAGCGTTTCACCAGGGCAAAAAAAAAGGCCTATAGTTCCCCGGTCGGTGCGTGATGAACTGCAACGCATTGCCGCGCACCGACCAAACGCGGGAGACGTTGCACGGCGGTTCAGGTTTAGACAGTAAGAGTCTGACACTACACACTTCCTCCCCCGAGGAGGTGGGTGTCCATGAGGATTGCTCCGCCTTACCATAAAAAGAAAACAAAAGCCTATCGCGGGCACACAGCTGTTTTTTTACTAACAAATTAAACAACTAGGTACGTGTATTTATACTGTGATATGCGTATGAAGGTACAGAACTCTTTTGCGCGTCTGACTCGCACTTAGCCAGTTTGTATTTGACATACCACAGATTATATCAATCGTCACGAATGTTCAAAAGTTCACATCGTTTTGTTAAACGTTGTTATGAGTCATTTCGTTAACGTAACGTGCTGTTTTAAACTTACGTGTAATAGTAAATCGAGTAACTGAAATTGCGTTCGAACTTTAGCGGAATTGGTAAGAATGGAACTAAATGGACCATAGTCTGGGCCTGTAGACAAGTTACATGTCTCCTCGCGCTAACGCTGTACGCTCCAATGTATTGCACTGACAAGTCACAGTCACGTCACGCGTCGACAAGGAATGTCATTTCCAAACATTTCCATTCAGCTTTCCATTTTAATGCAAATATTTGACATTGATGCGTTATTGACACACACCCTTTGAGCATTTTACATTATCCGATAAGATATACGGACGACCTTTTTATTTAATAATAATAATATTCCACGACTTTCACACAACGCCATCTAGTCTCAAACTAAGCAGAGCTTGTATTTTGAGTACAAGACAACTGATAAACATACATTACAAATTACACCCAGACACAGAACGCATAATCGTGCTCATCACACAAACATTAGTCCTGGGTATTTGAGAATCGAACCCACGACCTCCGGTATAGCAGTCAGAGCCAGTAACCACTAGACCAACTGACCAACTGGCCAGTCTAATTCACTATTCACTAATAATACTAAGTACTAAAGAAATATCATCATCATCATCATCATTGGCCTCTAGCATCTATGACAGATGATTGAAACAGCAGCCGTGTTAATTTATTTAAAGAAATATAAATTCTAACGTATTTTACTCTCGTTCTATTCCTAGTCAGCTAAGCTATGCTCATAAAATACCTAACTCTAAGAAGTTTACTCGCAAGGAGTTTGCTGTAACAAATTTATCGAACCGTTTATTAGCCTTAGCTAAATAAACTCGGTCTTGGCTGAACCATCTGTAACTCAGAGCTATAAATATATTTAATACTAGGTATATTATGTAAATGTGTAAAGTATGTCTATCAATTGTACTGTAATAATATCAAAATAGTACTTGTTTCCGCGATTTCGTCCTCGTAGAATAATAGAATTTAGCAAAAAAGTTAAGTTATATTGCTGAAATAATATATTTTTCTAAAATAAATGTAGCCTGAGATAGTTCTTATGACATAAGTTACCTGCCTGCTCTTGAGTTGTATCTTCTTTATATACCTACACGGGGAATAAGTTTTTTCGCATTATAGGATGTATGAACTTGTAATAAAATCTTTTTGGCTATAGTATTTGTATCTTAACTTTCAATTATACCAAAACCAGCCGGTTTGTAAATATGTATTTTTTTTTTGTTACTAAGTTTAGTTATAAATGTATAGGTAAATGATTTAGTAGTTTTGTATATTATTATTTTGGAATTGAACAATAAAATAATGTGAAAAGACTTTTTCCCCGACCTATTATAACATTCTTGTGTCACAATGTTCGTTCCCGTACTCCTCCGAAAAAGCTTGACCGATTCTCTTGAAATTTTGTGAGCATATTGAGTAGGTCTGAGAATCGGCCAACATCTACTTTTTAGCCCTTAATTCCTTTTTTCAAATATGTATATTATTACTAATGCGTACGAAGTCGCGGGCAACAGCTAGCATCCTTTATGTATGGAATTTGACCATCGAATGCTAAACGACGATAAGTGAAACTATTCTAGTTTTATAATTTACACTAGAATGCGTAACTGATTTTATATGCCGTTTTAACACGCTTTAGCAACATTTTTAGTATTTGCGCACTGATTATAAAAAAAAGCTGTGATAGACTAGTTGTAAGACCGCAAGATTGTTAAGACAAAGTTTATTAGTTCGATCCCTGTGCGCATACCGACTGTGCAAATGTTGTGTGCGTTTTAGAAATAAATATAACGACTTGCGTGTATAGTTGTTTGCGGAAGGCACGTCAAAATGTGTTTACGTCTGATCTGTCTTAAGGGCTATATTTCACCGAGACACCATGGCGGCGCAACCAGTCGTCGCTACCAACAAAATGTGTACAGCTCTATAGAGCGTTACTCACCTGGTGTCGGCTTGGTAGCGCAACCAATCCGGCGACGCCTATACATTTTGTTGGTAGCGGCGACTGGTTGCGCCGCCATGGTGTCCCGGTGAAATATAGCCCTAAGTCGTGTCGGATTGCCGTCCCATCGGGCAATGAGAGTGCGGGAACTGAGAGCGCTTCACCATCATCATCTTCCTGCCCTGATCCCATTTGACTTGAAATCGGTGCCACACGTCTTTTTCTTCCGTTCTCCGTCACGGTATAATTTATTCCTTTTTCATTATATCATTCCCTATCCATTCATCTTTTCTTTGACTTTCAAATGTGTTAGCACACGCTTGTACGTAACTGACCGCTGCCATAGTAACACTCGACACAAGTTAAGATATTATTATAATAATAATAAGTTTAAGTTAATACTAGAATGCGTAACTAATTTTGTTTGCTCTTTTAGCACGCTTTTGTAACGTTCTGTTATTATTCTATAATAAGCTGGCGAACCGCATGCGTTAGTGATGGTTAGACTTTAGTTGTATCTTCGATAGATTGCCATAAAAAAAATAGAGTAAAGTAGAATTAGAATGATGATGAAGAAAGTCGATTTTTAAATCAATGTTCGATCTACGCCTAATTTACCAGTAGATTTAAATATTTGCAATAAAATACAAATAATACCATAGTAGTTATTATTTGACAACATTATGTGTAAGCTATCAAATAAGAATATGACAATCTTTTATCCCAGACAAGACTCGAACCTGTGACACTCGGTTAAAGGCACCAGTCCCTTAACCAACTACGCTACTAAGGTCATTGACCGAGAGTTTTAATTACTCCAATGTATCGCATCAGTTTTTCTACTGACAACTTGCTGAACACCAATATCGGGGATCGAACCCGCGACACGTCGCTTAGTGGTAATTGGCGTGGTGACCTATACCACTCGACCATCCGTGCAGTCCCTTATTTCCGCACTTTGATTTTATTAACCATGTTTTAACTGTTGTGTGTTGTCTTCTTCAGGGCATGAACATACGGCTCGCGTTTGCTATAATATCGTCGACGTGCTGGTCAGCCTTTCAACATGGCTACAACACTGGAGTCCTCAACGCACCTCAAGGTGTAAGTATTAAAGTGACCAACATTCATCTATGCAGGAATAATGATGTCCGGACCGATTTCGACCACGGCGGCTAGTGTTACTATGACACCAGCCAGCTACGCAGGACATATTAGGTATAGTGCACAAGCGTGTGCTAACACACGTGCACTCTCTTTTCCTTTACTTTCATAGCCCGATGGGACGGCAATCCGACACGACCGGAGAGAGATTAGGCGCAGGATCCACATTTTTACGTGCCTTCCGAAAGACGAAAACTTGGTTCGCGCCGTGGGGATCGAACTCAATTTAAGACCTTTGACTTGGCAGTCCTGCGGTCTTACTACTAGGCTATCACCGCTTCAAACATTGCATTATGCAGGAATAATGCTTAGCTTAGTGACACTTTCAAATGTCCATGACATAATACAGAAAGAAAGAGACATCAATGTAAAACCATTCATAAGAGTTAAAAATAAAGACTACTACTACTTACTTGAAGCTTAAAATAATATTATTGATGGGCCTGTTGGTCTAGCGGTTAGTGACCCTGAGTGCTAAGCCGGAGGTCGTGGGTTCGATTCCCACCTAAAACATTTGGTTGTGTGATGTGCATGATCATTTGTTCTGTGTCTGGGTGTGAATTATCTATAATATGTCCTACATATATTTAGAAATATATAAGTATGTTTATCAGCTGTCTGATTACCATAACACAAGCTCTGCTTAGCTTGGGATCAGATGGCCGTGTGTGGATATTGTCCCAAGATTTTTTTTTATATAAAACCTTAATACATTAAGATTTTGTTGATGCTACTTCCAGATTATCTCAGAATGGCTACAACGAGACGCGCTGACTGGTACCAACTTAACACTACCGGCGGATGAGGACCAGCGTGTTACGACTGTCATGTCAATAGCCGTGTCTATATACTGTGTGGGCGGCATGATCGGTGGCGTACTCACTGGAGTTATAGCTGATCGGTGAGTTATCATCATCTTCCTGCCCTTATCCCATTTTACTTGGGGTCGACGCAACACGGTTTTTTCTTCCATTCTCCGCCAGACGTCACAGTAACATTTACTCCTTTTTTATATTATTATTAGTAGTATCTCTTTTAATTCACGGGATAACTTTTAGGGAAGCAAACCGGTCCTTTTTAAAGGCTTACACGGGGACACAGGTCCAACATGCAGAGGCCTTGTTGAGAACTTGCCTCCGAAAAGGCTTGTTCGGTTCTCTTGTAATTTTGTGAGCATATTGAGTAGCTATCTGAGAATTGGCCGACATCTACTACCATTGCTAAATTCTTTTTTTTTTACAAACCTTTTTTCGGAAGTCTTACTAATACTTAGGTACGAAGAATAATAATTTACCACGTATAATTATTTTTTTTATAGGTTTGGAAGGAAAGGTGGCCTTCTTCTGAACAATATTCTTGTGTTCATCGCAGCAGCTTGTGAGGGGTCATCCAAAGTGGCCAACTCTGCTGAACTTCTTATTTTAGGAAGGTAAGATACAAGTGCAATCTAAAGTTGTATGGTTAAACTTTGCCTTAAGATGTGGTGCATCTTTAGGCAAAGTTATAACAGTTGTGGAAGAGGAATGCCAGCTGTTCTGAGAAGAAAGATGCGCTGTCTCAGGTTCATAACTAAAGAAGTCTGTTATACTTTTTTTTCCTAGCTTATAGTGCGCCACTGCTGGTCAAAGTTCATTTCGATCCTCTACCCTGCGCTGCCTCGAAGTAGCACCTTAAATTGTTAATACTCAATACACTATGTAATAAAGCTCTTAACTACGTAAATAATATAGGTACTATCTTACATTAAACGCCTTCCTCTCTTCTAACTATCTTGCTGTGTCCATCAGAGTCCATAATTGTGGCAATCATTTTATATTTTCGACCTTATTAATCAACAATAACGGAAACCCTAAAGCGGTGAAAGTAACCTTACGGGCAATTATATTTTTGAGCCCTTTAGGGTTGAAACGCTTGGGTCATGGGGGCCGGGTGCACGAGCTCTGTATAAGGAACTCGCTAAGCGCTTGGTCGACTCCACCCGTGATCAGAGGGCTGGAATGTATTTTGCACAAAAAATTGGCATTGGCATTCAACATGGTAATGCGGCCAGTCTCCTGGGTACGTTTCCCGCCATTGACGGAGATGACGACATATTTTTTGACGCTGTGCATTTATGTTATTTTATAGTTTTTAAGTTTAGTTACCCCAAGTAAAATGGGATAAGGGAAGGAAGATGACGATAACTTTAGTTTTAAATGTAGCTATTTTTGTTTAGTATAGTATCTGTCACACATACATTATGAAATGCGATTCGATACGATATGATATCATTCACGATATCACTTTCTTTCGCGGTACGCTACATGATCTGTCATTGTTCTCAGGTTGTTGATCGGTGTAAACAGCGGGCTGAACGCTGGTTTGGCGCCGCTGTACCTATCAGAAATATCGCCGGTATCTATACGAGGATCGGTAAGCTGAAAATAATCGTGATTTATAACAATGAGAAGGAAACAAATCTAACATATCCTATCCATAGCCCAAATTCGTTTCAACTCCATAATTTATAGTCTCGTAGCTGTTTTGGGCCGTCCATGTCTGTTCTTGAAGTCGGTTAAATACCACTCCGAGACTTATTTTAGACAACAAACAGGTCTTATTCGCGATATATGTATGTCGAGACTTCTACGAAGACCCGTTTGTTGTGTTTAAAAACATTCCCTCCTAAACTTTAAATTTGTATTTAATCTCGAATATCCAGAAGAGGTTATTAACCTTATGTTCTAGACTCACCAACCAATCTTTCTTTCATACTTAAACGTTATAACGGTTCACTCACGCGTATGTATCGGGATAGCGGGACTAGTTTCGAACCCAACCGGAGTCCTTAATAATGAGCTGACGCGGCGGCGGGCGAGCGAGTCGAACGTTAAGTTATTATAAAAAATCTTTCTTTCAGATAGGAACAGTCTACCAGCTGGTCATTACCATCACGATCCTACTCTCGCAAGTTCTGGGCCTGGAGTCAGTGCTCGGCACGCCAGAGGGTTGGCCTTACCTACTGGCGGCGACTGCTATACCAGCTGTCATACAATGTGTAACGCTGCCTCTGTGCCCTGAATCACCGAAGTATTTGTTGCTGAATAAGGGGCAAGAGTTGCATGCGCAGAGAGGTAAGTAATTATTATCTTTCTCCTGCCCTTATCCCATTTTTTTTGACTGCACGGATAGCCGAGTGGTCAGCACGCCAATTACCACTGTACGCGACATGTCGCGGTTTCGATCCACGCGTAGGACAAGAATTTGTGCATTTGAGCTTTGATCACCACGCTAGTACACTGCGGGTTTGCGATTACAGATTCCAGTATTTAGAACTCAAATTGATACGTAGTACTGCTAAGTCACCATAAAACATGAAGTAGGTTCTTAAATCTAAATGAAAAAAAATATCAGTAATGACAACGCTCTCTGTAAAACGTGACACAGTGTTTATGAAAATATTTGAACTTTCGGGCAATGACCTTTGTAGTTTAGTTGGTAAAGCGAGAGTCGCTTCACCAAAAGTTTAGTTTGGTTGTTACGGTGACCCACCATGAGTCATGATACAGTACAATGTATAAATAGTTTTGATCTCGGTTAGTGACATTGGTTATTTCGTTGGTAAAGATATATGTAGATGCGTTCAAGAATTGCAGGTTCAAGTCCTGTACTTCTAAAGATAGCATACGTGTTGTGTCTACACAACCGAAAATATTTGTTCTTTCAGTGTATTTTTATTAAAATCGTCCTTCTGCATACTAAATGGTACTCCATTTATCTTTCCAGCATTAAACTGGCTGCGTGGGGACGTAGCTGTTCACGGAGAAATGGATGAAATGCATCAGGTATGTATGTCACTTGGTTACCCCATCACTTAATGTCATCTTTTAACTTTCTATCTATTCAAAAAAACCGTAACGTTACACATCTAAGCATACATAGGGACAGACACAATAGAAGAAGAATTATGTAAAATTGACACGATTTAAACTTAGCATTTCAATACAGTTTGTATAAATGAAAAATATTAACATATTCAAGAAAAATCTCAAACAAAAGACATAAAATTAGCATCAACCTTGCCTACACAATAAAATGCATTTTCAGGAAGCAGAAAAGAACAAAGTCAGTAAGAAAGTGACACTTCGCGAGTTGTTCGGTAACCGTCAGTTGCGCCAACCACTCGTCATTGCCATCGTGGTGATGTTAGCGCAACAGCTGTCCGGCATCAACGCTGTCATCTTCTTCTCCACCGCCATCTTCCAGAAGGTGCAGCTTGGTACCGCGCAGTCGCAGTACGCTACACTCGGTAAGATACTTTGCATTAAGCTTTATTATCCTACAACATACATAAGTGGGCACAGTTCTTTCCTCATACAGAAAAGGAATAGAAAAGGTTTAATTGTTGTTCAACACGTTAACTCACTGAATTGATGGTTGGTTTGAATGCCTTCGAAGAAACTCCTTTGAAAAAACTTCATAAGTAAATCTGGAGGTTTACTTACGAAGTTTTTCTTTATCGTTTGAAAGTGTATCTTAGAATAATGAAAACATATCTTTGAAATTTACATCATAAGAATTTGTGTGGATTGAGTTTAAGAAATGCCTAAAAAATATGCAACCTCGTGCAAACAAATGTGTTCACAGACCTATAAACGGAATTGCTTGCTAGAAGCGCCGGCAAGTTCACCACAATAAAGTTTACTTGTAAAAGTTTAACTACGCGAGGTGCAAATATTGTTTCCAAATTAAATAATATTTATGTGCAACTAAAAACATTTCTTTTGCATTAAAAATTTGCATTGTTCTTTGTAAGTGGTTGTCTGTGCTGGTAAACTAACCAAATCGATCTAAATAAAATACTTTTATAACGATTATTTAAAAATAAAAGTTGAAAAAAACATTTTGTTGAACGTCCAAATTCCTCCACCCACCAAGGTATGGGCGCTATGAATGTCCTGATGACGGGCATCAGCCTCCTGCTGGTGGAGGTGGCGGGGCGCAAGACGCTGCTCCTCACAGGCTTCGCGGGCATGTTCTCCTGCACCGTCGGCCTCGTCATCGCTAATGCTTATGTGAGTATCATTGTACTTGTATTGATGATATTGCTACTTACTCTTTGTCATTTTGTAGTGTTGTAATTAGAGCATCGAGATAGATTTGGTTATGTTATTATTGTGTAACTAATACTTTACGTTATGTGATTACGTTATTATTGTGTTGAAGCTGTGATAGCCTAGTGGTAAGACCGCAGGAGTGCCTAGTCAAAGGTCTCGAATTCGATACTTAGAGTCACTTTATAATTAATATATTTTAGTTATATAATAGTTTTATAGATAAATAATATCAGTCACCCGTGACCACGGTCGTGTGCAACTTGACCGAAACGTCGGGAGAAAAGAAATATCCAATTACATCACGAATAAGACCCGTTAGTCGTCTAAAATATGTGTACAAATCACGAAAGTTTGAAAACACTGAATGATGGAACCTTCTTTCTTTTCCAGACTAACGTAACATGGGTATCCTACCTATGTATAGCGATCGTCATCCTCTTCGTGGTCAGCTTCGCTGTCGGCCCGGGTTCCATTCCCTGGTTCCTTGTTACAGGTGAGTCAAAAAACCTGTTATACATATAATGATGATGATGATGATGTCCTACTAGACGTTTCCGTCGACGGCGATACCCTGGCATATACTGGTACCAGTGATACCTTGGTTTCGATCATGTGCTTGAATATGATTCGCGGAACCAAATTAGAAAGTGTCGTCATAAAATATGTTTTATGACGTGTGTTATTTAAACATACCTAAGTGTTTATGTTTAAATTCATAGTTGTAAGCAAATATTTGTATGCCAAGTGAGGCGAAACATAGTGATACTTTATATTATTATTTTTTTAAGAGCTTTATGTTACCTATGTTTGGACAAATAAATGTATTTGTTACAGCCAAAGTGATTAATCTAGATATTATACATAATGACTAGTCATTATGAATAATATCTACTCAATTTGGATAAAGTGATAATTCACACAAAATTAATCACATTAACTAGCTATTATACATAATATCTTCAAAGAATTAGATAAAGTGATAAAACAAGTAGATATTCGTTTAAGAATAAATTTGTATTTCAATTTTCCTTAAGCATACATATCAGAAAGATTATTTTAACAATTAAAATAACATAAGATAATATTTTCACCTCAATAAACATAGATATTATAAATAAAAAAAAAAACCTAACCTCACCTAAAGGTTTTTTTTTAGGCAGGAGTGTGGATATCAAATGAACATTATACCTTTTGATCATTAGCGCAAATGTTGATATAGCAAATAAATATTCGACGAACTGAAAATTATGTCAAACGACATTATACAAAGTGATGATTTTCTTAAACGTTGTTCGATTGAGTAATATTATATCAAACGTTGTTCGATCAAACATGGGTGAACCTAAGATAAAGACCGTATTATTACTTTGGCTAACTTTGACACGATATTATGAATAATAACTAGATAATGTGATTAATTTATTACACTGTCTAGTGAATTTAGTTATTATCCATAATGACTAGTCATTATGTATAATCGCTCATTAATCACTATGACTGTAACATATTCTATTCTATACTATTCTAATAATTAAATGAATTACTTACTTAACTTTAAAAAGTTACATGGAAACTCACCTGTTGGTCTAGTGGTTATGGCCTTGACTTGCCTTGACTGCCATACCAGAGGTCGTAAGTTCGATTCCCAACCAGTACAAAAGTTTGTGAGATAACAACGATAATTTGTGCTATATCTGGGTGTAATGGCGTTGTGTGAAATTCGTGGAAAAAACATTTACACCATGACATTTACCTATCCACCATTTTATGTACATTTGATGTTTATTTTGACTGCTCTCATTTAATTACAGAACTGTTCAACCAAGCATCACGTCCATCAGCGTCCTCAGTGGCCGTCACTGTTAACTGGACAGCTAACTTCATAGTCGGACTCAGTTTTCTGCCATTATCTGTAAGCATATTTCTTATCTTCTAATATAAAAAAATCCGTGTGGTGTCCGAATATAAAGAATAGCACCACCCCATATCCTCCACTGGGTGTCGTAAAAGGCGACTAATGGACCTTAAGACCCAGTACACTGTACCAAGCACCGTGGGTCACCCGAATGGTGGCGGGTAAACAACCAACAATCGCATTCCCAGAGAGGGTTAGTGTCAAGCAGGCGGCCGACTATAAAACCATAGCCAAAACTTTAAGCAACATGTCTAGAAGACGTGTTGCGCCGACCCCAAACAATAATAATTGGGATAAGGGCAGGGGTATGATGTATGATGATAAAAAAATCCCATGTCAATATGTTAGTTACCGTACTCCTCCGAAACGGCTGGAGCGGTCTCTTGAAATTGTATACAAGTGTATAAGCATTCAGACGGTCTGAGAATTGGCCAACATCTATTTTTCTTCCCTATTATTTTTTCGCGAACGAAGTCGCGGGCAACAGCTAGTATTATCATAATAATGAAATAACTTCAAATTTTGAAACCTACGTCATAAAGCACATGCATCTTAACTGCAAGATTTTTGTAGTGGTGTAAGCGAGATCGGTTACACTACTACAAAGTCTTACTTGAATGAATTTGGACTAAAGGTTAGTGACCTCAGTAGCATTGTTAGTAAAGCGTCTTGCGCTTTGAGGTCAATGAACGCTAGTACAAATTCCTCCTGAGATTTAAATTTTTCTCGAGTTTGTATGCGTTATTGCTCTATAAGTAATAAATATTTTAATAACATATGTCTCTTTTTATCTACAGCTTGCACTTGGCGCGAAAGTCTTCATAATATTCGCTGTGCTTCAAATTATCATCATTTTATTCATATTCTTCAAAGTTCCTGAAACAAAAAATAAAACAGTCGAAGAAATCACAGCTATGTTCAGGCAGCACATGTAACTTAACCGACTGATCAAAGAGGGTTGTGTATTTTTGATACTTAGGTAGGTATTAAGAAAAACAAAAATTTGATTTTAGGTCAAAAATTGTAAAATATTATTATATTTTTTTGACAGAATATGAAATATGAGAACTTATATGAAGCTAATGATTGATAAAAATCAGGGCCTGTACACAGGTTACATGTCTCCTCACGCTAACGCTCCAATGTATTGAACTGACAAGTCACAGTCACGTCACGCGTCGACAAGGAATGTCATTCCCATACATTTGAAGTTGTCCATTCGTTTTTTAATCTAATGCAAAGTAACATTGTCTAGGCCCTCAATCAAATGTATTAAAAAAAAAGAGAAGTTTATATCATTAATACGTAATGTTAATGCAATTTGTACTTAATTACGAAGTTTTAAGGTCTCTTATTTATATAGAATCTTAAGTTAAGTGTTTCTCAAAAGTCTACTTGTTTTAAACATCAGCCCTAAGGGCAGCCAACACTTAAAGTAATATTAACGTGGGTGTGGAAAAGAGATGCTGCATTACACTGCGTATAGTGGCGTGTCTCTTTCACAACTAAAATAATATTACTATAATAGGTGCTAGCGAGCTTCAATGCAAATACAACGTTTTCAAAAAGCCCGGTTAAATTTTAAATAACGCTTCTGACAGGAAACATTTAAAAAAAAAACGGCATAGTTAAGCTACTGTACGTGTTTATACTAACGCTATAATCTATTCCGAATAATATTATGATGGGCCATAATACAAATGTTTATCAGCTGATTTTCATTTCGTCGGCCATCTTGTTTTATCATCAACTCAAAAACGGTGTTTTAAAATATAACCGGGCTCTATCTATTACAATTTTTGAAATAACTTTTAGAATCTCTTTTAAATATTAGTTTAGTAGGTATAGTTTATGTAGTCACTAATTTGTAAATTGTGAAGTCTGCGTAAAATAAGGTGACATTTAATTTATGCATTTAGAAATTTACAATAATTATAATATTTTTATAAATCTATTTGATTATAGTGGATGTCAATTTGTGACGTGAAATTAATGTAGATTGTACTTAATATTTTAATGTAAACGGAATCAAATTATGGAATCACCACTCTTAGGGATAATTTATGACCTGGAAAATGTACGTGGTACTTGGAGATGGCATATTATTATGTTCAGCGGTGGGATTATAGGTCAGGGGACTAAAGATTAGTAAAGATTAGCGGGAACGTTATAATTACAACAAAACATCTTTTTTTTTTTAATTTTGTAGTTTTTGACAGCAATATTGGCGGGGAGATATTTTTATTCTGGTGCATGCATGTTTTACATAATTTATCTGTGTATTTATTTTGTAACTCCAAAACTCATGAACATTTTTTGATGGTACAAGTTTTCGAGTTACGAACGAACAAACAATCATGTTATTTTATACGTTAAATATGTAAGATGACTATTTTTCTAAAGATTTGTTAAGGAAATAAAAATACTCAAGTTCATTATGATTTGTTATTTTATTTACATACCTACTAGAATTAACTACCAATTCTTACAAAGAATAAGGTCGATGACAGGGTATGAAAGGTAAAAATCTAATTAGTCTGTTAGATAGATTATTAAAAAATGTTAGACACGTATTTTTGCGTATCTGAACAATAAAAAAATGTCACAAATAATCTGCTTTAAAGTTCAAGAGAGGAAACTTGTGACGTAATGAATCCGTATACAAAATAGTGACGTCACGCGTAAGTTTCATTGACTGTACTTTTGTCAATATTTGTGTTTGCGCGGCAAAAGAAAAAAAAGGTATCCAATTATTCAATAAACTTCATGACGGACATTAATACAAAAGTTGTGATCCTCCCTGTTATGGTTTAAATTAAATTGAGCTCACTGACCCCGAGGCTGCTTTATAACTAGAACTACTAGAAGTCTATACACACAAGTCAGCTGTCGGAGACAGATACATTTTTCAGGTTTTTATAATATTTAGGATATTAGGCCTAAACTGCGTTAAGCACCTTACCGTTTAACGACTTAAACTGAACGCACGTGGACACGCCTGTGGGCTCCGTAGGAACGCGACGGGCCTCGTCGCGGGGGCTGAATAGTGTATTATTTTATTTATGCAGTGTTGTTAGATCTAACGGTGTGCATTTATAGTCGTGTCGATGGAAAACTTAATATATTATTACGTAGCCAAACGAGAACTAGTAAAAAAACGACAGCCAGTAAGCCCGTTTATTGAATATAGAATGCTAGTGTAAGTGGCGCGTGTCCTCGCGACGGTATCGGTTGCGTGTGTGCGGTGCGCGCCCATCCACCGTGACGAACGCCCGCGACGGAACATTTTTGTATGAAACCGCGTGGACGCCCGCTTAACGTAGTTTCAGGCCTTAAATATTCTATAACGTCTTCAACGTATAATATATGACTGGCCTGTTTGTCTAGTGGTTAGTGACCAACCACAAGGCGTACTAGAAGTCGTGGGTACGATTCTTACCCGCGAATCGCGACAAATGTTTGTGTGATGAACAACGGACTTGAGTATAACATACTTTAGTAGGCTCAAACTTCAGGCTAGATTGGGTTGTGTAAATTTTGTGGAATATTCATGACAAAGGAGTAAAACCTGTTGCATAAAAATAAAATTGTCTAAAGAAAATTTTACAATTCGGTTCTTAGGAGTAAATTTTACATGACTTAATTTTCTTTGTAATCTTTAGTAAAGAATCGTCAGCCACTAAAGTGAATTTTAGTCAATATGAAACCAAAGTTCAATTTCTCTGTCAAAGTATTGATTTGGTGTTTCAAGCTAAAAGTCAATATTCCCAAGCAACATTAAAATCCAGTCGATTTTGCTTTTACGAATGCCGAAACGCAAACTTCAATGTCAGGTCTCTAACAATTTCCATTTTTATGGAAACAAACAATAATAAATATGTTATTTGTTAAAATAACAGATTTACGTTAAAATATGGAGGTTAAAATAGAGTGTGAGCGTATATATACGCTTTGTGAGGGCTGCCTAAGCCCAGATAGGCGCGTAACTGGCCTAGACGACGAAAATAAAGCCTTATTTTTCTTTTTGCGCGACGGCACAATTACTTTAAAAGATGTAAGTACTATTTAGTTTATATAAGTATCTATACTCAATATAATAAATTTAAACGTAATGTGATTGAACATGCTAATTCCTAAGTCTACCAGTCAGTTTAAAAAAAAAAAGATTTTGTAGTAATTTGGTAATATAATATTTTCATGTTTTGATTAAAAGTATTTAGACTAACCAATTCTTTAGGAATATTAAACGTTATTTAATTTGAGAAGACAATGAAATATTGTGCGACCCAAAGAAAATTAACGGCATAATGCTTTTTTAAAACAATTAACAGGCCATTCTTATACATTATATTTCGCCTAATATTTTATGCTGTGCACAAGTGGTATACTATTGCTGGCGCTCTATCACAATTCATCATCATTCCTCTGCCCTTATCCCGATTCTTATTTGGGGTCAAGCACAACAAAATTAAAACCACAACATTTCTCACCAGGTTTAAAGAATCTTAACAAACCTTTAATTTCAGGAAACCAAACATGTCCAGCTATGTTGGGAATGCAATGGCATACTTAATAAGATCAAGGACTTTCAGTCTCGGATCAAAACGGCACAATATAGCCTGTTACACTATATTCAATCGCTTTACAGTAAGGTAAGTGTATATTTTTGTTAAATGAGTTCTTATTTACATTGATCTGTGAAATAAAAATAAAAAAACAGATTTCAATAAAAAAAAATGTGTTCGGGCACAAAACATAACTTTGCAGGTTTTTAATTTTGATAAATAAAGTCAAATGTGTATCAAAACTTATACAATAATAAAAACTCCATTATTTTTGAGATTTTTAAATGTAAAACTTATATTACTTTGAATTGATGTCTATTATAACAAATACCCATGCAATATTTACTACTTTTAAACTCAGTATAAACATATAACCAAACTTTATTTACAGGCACACATACCAGCAACCCTATCAAATTTAAAAACCAAAGAAACAAGCCATTTCGAACAATACATACATAATGAAACACAACTTGAAATCAATCTTAAAGCCAGCCAGAAAGAGCTCACAATTGAACCAAAAACATTCCTACCAGATTCAATTAATATTCAAAACGAACCTCCAGATGAATTGCTCTCAGATATAAAATTAGAAGAAAACGGTATTAAAGAAGAATATATAGAAAACAGTGATCAAGACTACACGTTTGATGAAGATATTAAAATCGATGAATATATACCAGAAAGCGACAAGAAGAAAAAATGCAGAGAGCGATCTAACAAACCACCGTTGAAAGATTACACACAGTATGCGATCGTTACTGAGAATAAAAGTCTGGATATGAATCAAAGCTTCTCCGAGACGATATATTTGAGTGAGAGTGAGATAGAGACGTTGTTGGATAAAGACAGAAAGAATATGAGGTTCGATAAGTTTGCGTTTAAGTGTGTGGAGTGTATGCTTGGGTATAAGCGGCCATTGGATCTGTTGAGGCATAAGATGTTTCGGCATATGGTGAGTTTTCTTTTAAAATTAAAAGGTTTTTAAATTAAAAAAAAATTAAAGGATTTTATTTGAGTAAAAATTTAATAAAATCCAAAGGTTTTTAAGTAAGGCATCTCAGGCACTTTCAAAACGTTACTGACTCTAGTTGCGCGAGTCCAAAATGTCATTCTTATGGAGAAGAACCAACAAGAAATTCCATAAGTTACTCTTTTAAAAATAGAAAAATACAATTTATATTTTACAATTTATGCAACAACAACGCAAATTAGCAAAATGAAACCTACCTTTCACTGCTAAAAATATTTCCGCTGTATATAAATTAAAGCCTTTTTCCTATATTATTCTCAGGATGAATACCCAACAACCTGCCTCGCCTGCAACACAGACATACCATCCCAGCCAGCGCTCACAGAGCACTGGAGGCAACACACAAAGATGCTGAAATGCACCCTCTGCGCAGAGATATGCAGAAGCAAGGGCGAGATGAAGAAACACCTGAACAGAGTGCACATGAAGATATTCACTTGTATACGATGTCAGAGCCAGTTTGGGTGAGTGTATGTAGTGTTCATATAAGAAATGTACACAAAATAGGTGTTGAAGAAACGAGTGTTCGTAGCTTGCGTAGTACATACATACATACATAAACGCCACGCCTCTTTCCCTTGGGGGTAGGCAGAGATCACATCTTTCCATTTGCTACGATCCTGGCATACCACTTTAGCTTCATCCACACTCATCAATCGCTTCACACACGCCCGTCGGTTTAGGGTACTCCTGACCTGACCCTTTTTTAGGACTTTCCCTATGTACTGTACGACTTTTGTAGTGCTCTTCAAAAATCACTTTATTGTCTGGACTTTAAAAGAGGCGATGACCCCTGAGTTTGTTTCGATGTTATTTCTCAGGGTAGCCAGTTAGGTAATGTCGATTCCTGCGAGCAGTGCGAGCTTATATTAAAAAAACTGACATGGTAAAACAGATAACACTTATCCTATTTGCAGAAACTATTTCATTTAATTGCAGTGCTTGTAACACGCGTAGTGTTCGTAGCATGCGTAGTGTTCGTAGCTTGCGTAGAGTTTGTAGCTTGCGTGGTGTTCGTAGCATGCTTAGTGATCGTACCATGCGCAGTATTCGTAGCATGCGTAGTGCTCATAGCACGCGTAATGGTCGTAGCATATGTGTAGTCCTCGTAGCATGCGTAGTCGTAATACGCGTAGTGTTCGTAGCATGCGTAGTGTTCGTAGCTTGCGTAGAGTTTGTAGCTTGCGTGGTGTTCGTAGCATGCTTAGTGATCGTACCATGCGCAGTATTCGTAGCATGCGTAGTGCTCATAGCACGCGTAATGGTCGTAGCATATGTGTAGTCCTCGTAGCATGCGTAGTCGTAACACGCGTAGTGTTCGTAGCATGCGTAGTGTTCGTAGCTTGCGTAGAGTTTGTAGCTTGCGTGGTGTTCGTAGCATGCTTAGTGATCGTACCATGCGCAGTATTCGTAGCATGCGTAGTGCTCATAGCACGCGTAATGGTCGTAGCATATGTGTAGTCCTCGTAGCATGCGTAGTCGTAACACGCGTAGTGTTCGTAGCATGCGTAGTGTTCGTAGCTTGCGTAGAGTTTGTAGCTTGCGTGGTGTTCGTAGCATGCTTAGTGATCGTACCATGCGCAGTATTCGTAGCATGCGTAGTGCTCATAGCACGCGTAATGGTCGTAGCATATGTGTAGTCCTCGTAGCATGCGTAGTCGTAACACGCGTAGTGTTCGTAGCATGCGTAGTGTTCGTAGCTTGCGTAGAGTTTGTAGCTTGCGTGGTGTTCGTAGCATGCTTAGTGATCGTACCATGCGCAGTATTCGTAGCATGCGTAGTGCTCATAGCACGCGTAATGGTCGTAGCATATGTGTAGTCCTCGTAGCATGCGTAGTCGTAACACGCGTAGTGTTCGTAGCATGCGTAGTGTTCGTAGCTTGCGTAGAGTTTGTAGCTTGCGTGGTGTTCGTAGCATGCTTAGTGATCGTACCATGCGCAGTATTCGTAGCATGCGTAGTGCTCATAGCACGCGTAATGGTCGTAGCATATGTGTAGTCCTCGTAGCATGCGTAGTCGTAACACGCGTAGTGTTCGTAGCATGCGTAGTGTTCGTAGCTTGCGTAGAGTTTGTAGCTTGCGTGGTGTTCGTAGCATGCTTAGTGATCGTACCATGCGCAGTATTCGTAGCATGCGTAGTGCTCATAGCACGCGTAATGGTCGTAGCATATGTGTAGTCCTCGTAGCATGCGTAGTCGTAACACGCGTAGTGTTCGTAGCATGCGTAGTGTTCGTAGCTTGCGTAGAGTTTGTAGCTTGCGTGGTGTTCGTAGCATGCTTAGTGATCGTACCATGCGCAGTATTCGTAGCATGCGTAGTGCTCATAGCACGCGTAATGGTCGTAGCATATGTGTAGTCCTCGTAGCATGCGTAGTCGTAACACGCGTAGTGTTCGTAGCATGCGTAGTGTTCGTAGCTTGCGTAGAGTTTGTAGCTTGCGTGGTGTTCGTAGCATGCTTAGTGATCGTACCATGCGCAGTATTCGTAGCATGCGTAGTGCTCATAGCACGCGTAATGGTAGTAGCATATGTGTAGTCCTCGTAGCATGCGTAGTCGTAACACGCGTAGTGTTCGTAGTAAACGTAGTGTTCGTAGCTTGCGAAGTGTTCGTAGCATGCTTAGCGAGGTATTGCGTAGCAGTAGCGTCAGTCATCACTAAGATGCTGAAGTGCATTCTCTGCGCAGAGATATGCAAGAGTAAAAACCCAAGTCAAAGGATTTTTTTGCTAATGAATAGAGTTACATAAAAGATGTTAAAAAATACAAAAGGTGTTACAAAATGCGGGATGAAGAAACATGTGAATATTATTAGCGTTTGAAGACTACATAGCAACATGTAGCAGTTGTGTTGCGTATCAATGCCAAAAATTGCGTTCCTTTTTCTACGTAAGCACACAGCGTAGCTTAATATATAGCGTTGCGTAGCATTACGTAGCTTCGCACCGCATTATGTTGCGTAGCGATGCGTTGCGAATTGTAGCTTACTAACGCTACATAAATTTGTTGCAGCACTCTCAGACAGTTCGGCCTCCACTACCACCGCTACCACGAGCAAGTCATCTGCGACTACTGCAAGGCTTTCTTCTCGACCAAGAGGCAATTGGAACAACATATTGTGTGAGTATTTTTTAACTTTGACTGGCCTGTTGGTCTAGTGGTTTGTGACCCTGAGTGCTATACCGGAGGTCGTGGGTTCCATTCCCACCCAGAACAAACGTTTGTGTAATGAGCACGATCGTTTGTTCTGATCTAGTCTTGATCTGTTCTGATTTAGAAATATATAAGTATATTTATCGGTTGTCTAGTACTCATAACACAAGCTACTAAGTATGCTTACCTTGAGATTAGATGGCGTTGTGTGAATGTTGAGAAATAATTATTTATTTATAACTACAACAATTACCGACAGCCGTGTAGTGCCTGAGAAGGCCTATTCGAAATAAAACGTATAATTTTGATTATTTTTGGAATGTCGGTGCGCGCCGTGGGAATCGAACTCGAGCCCTTTGACTTGGCAGTCCTACAGTCTTACCAGGCTATCACAGCTTCAGTGTTAATTAACCACCGTTCATAATTATGAATATTGACGCTCGAAAAGTGTAGCCTAATTTGAATAAATGACTTTTGATTTTGATTTACTAAAATTGACAAATACAAAGTAGCATATCCCATTTTCTCAGTAGGATTTTCACCTACTCAGTACTCAACAGCAACTGTCTTCCACAGTCGCAACCACATCCCGCCATACTGCAGCCTGTGCGACCGCTCGTTCCGCGACTACCGCTTCCTGTCGCGTCACTCGCGCGCGCTGCACCCCGCCGAGCTGTCCGCGGACGCGCGCCAAGAGCTCTGCTACTGCGTGGAGTGCGACATCCAGTACCCGAGCGTGCACAAGTACAGGACCCACCTCAGGGACTCCGTGCGACACACGCAACGCCCCAGGAGGAAGTTAGTGTAGTTGTACTGGCGTTTTGTTAGCTCTGTAACGTGTTGACTTATTGATTGGTCTAGCGTTCTGTCAATTCTGCCACACTCCAACACATGCAACAACTTACATTCTGCCACCAGTCCTATTCCGTGTAATCTCTGCAACCTATCCCCCATTCTGCAACTTCTAGTCCTCTAGTAACTTTCTTCCGTTCTACAACCAACCCGTTCCGTAACACCTGCAACCACTCCATTCTTCTGCATCACTTACAACCTGTTCTCCATTCTGCAAACGTTGCAACTATTCCAACATTCTGCAACAACCTGAAACCTGTGCTCCACTCTGCAACCCCTCGTTCCGTGACTACCGGACAACCTCAACAACCACTCCAACATTCTACATCATCCGCAATCCGTGCATCAGCGACTTCATTTAGTTCGGCTATGTACTCGTCATGTCATAAGACACACCAATGACTGCTGTGTGCTTGCCGCAGGTTCGATTCCCGCTTGTGACATACATTATATTACGTATTCCACCAACGCTTGTAAATCAGGTTATCTTTGAGCACGTAATTTGTATCAGGTTATCCTTCGAAATAAGGATTAAATTTATCAGTGTAAGTCGCCGTGTATTAAAAAGTTTTTTTTTGTTTTTTTAGAATACCGTGTCCAGATTGCGGGAAAATCTTCTCGAAAAATTCATACATGAAGAATCACTTCCGTCTCGTGCATGTGAAGGAATCGAAGCATTACTGTGAATTATGCAATAAGGTAACTCTAATATTATTAACTAGCCTGTACAAATACACGTCCCACTGCTAGGCACATGCCCTTTCCCATGTAGGGTGGGTTTGAGCATTATTCACCACGCTACCTCACTGCGGGCGATTTCAGATTCCATTATTTGGAATCTAGGTTTCCTCACGATGTTTTCCTAAACCCCTTGTCGGTAGTGTACATTCTTTTGTTCGTACTATCCCAATGCTGGCCACATCTTGTATCCAGAGGTTGTCTGACAAAGTAACACTTTTAGTCCTCTATGTGTTACGAATCTATCATGATACGAATTCAGCCTGCTACGAATCCAGCGTGGTACGAATTCAGCCTGCTACGAATCTAGTATGCTACGAATCCAGCGTGGTACGAATTCAGCCTGCTACGAATCTAGTATGCTACGAATCCAGCCTGCTACGAATCTAGCCTGCTACTAATCTAGCCTGCTACGAATCTAGCATGCTACGAATCCAGCCTGCTACGAATCTAGTATGCTACGAATCTAGCCTGCTACTAATCCAGCCTGCTATGAATCTAGTATGCTACGAATCCAGCCTGCTACGAATCTAGCATAATACGAATTCAGCCTACTACAAATCTAGCCCGCTACGAATCTAGCATGCTACGAATTCAGCCTACTACGAATCTAGCATGCTACGAATCCAGCCTGCTACGAATCTAGCATGCTACAAATTCAGCCTGCTACGAATCTAGCATGCTACAAATTCAGCTTGCTACGAATCTCGCATGCTACGAATTTAGCCTGCTACGAATCTAGTATGCTACGAATCTAGCATGCTACAAATTCAGCCTGCTACGAATCTAGCATGCTGCAAATTCAGCTTGCTACGAATCTAGCATGCTACGAATTTAGCCTGCTACGAATCTAGTATGCTACGAATCTAGCATGCTACGAATCTAGCATGCTACGAATCCAGCCTGCTACGAATCTAGCATGATACGAATTCAGCCTACTACAAATCTAGCCCGCTACGAATCTAGCATGCTACGAATCCAGCCTGCTACGAATCCAGCCTGCTACGAATCTAGTATGCTACGAATCCAGCCTGCTACGAATCTAGCATGATACGAATTCAGCCTACTACAAATCAAGCCCGTTACGAATCTAGCATGCTACGAATCCAGCCTGCTACGAATCAAGCCTGCTACTAATCTAGCCTGCTACGAATCCAGCCTGCTACGAATCTAGTATGCTACGAATCTAGCCTGCTACTAATCCAGCCTGCTACGAATCCAGCCTGCTACGAATCTAGCATGCTACGAATTCAGCCTACTACGAATTCAGCCTACTACAAATTTAGCCCGCTACGAATCTAGCATGCTACGAATCCAGCCTGCTACGAATCTAGCATGCTACAAATTCAGCTTGCTACGAATCTAGCATGCTACAAATTCAGCTTGCTACGAATCTAGCATGCTACGAATTTAGCCTGCTACGAATCTAGTATGCTACGAATCTAGCATGCTACAAATCCAGCCTGCTATGAATCTAGTATGCTACGAATCTAGCATGCTACGAATTCAGCCTACTACAAATCTAGCCCGCTACGAATCTAGCATGCTACGAATCTAGCATGCTTCAAATCTAGCATGCTACAAATTCAGCTTGCTACGAATCCAGCCTGCTACGAATCCAGCCTGCTACGAATCCAGCCTGCTACGAATCTAGTATGCTACGAATCCAGCCTGCTACGAATCTAGCATGATACGAATTCAGCCTACTACAAATCTAGCCCGCTACGAATCTAGCATGCTACGAATCCAGCCTGCTACGAATCTAGCATGCTACAAATTCAGCCTGCTACGAATCTAGCATGCTACAAATTCAGCTTGCTGCGAATCTAGCATGCTACAAATCTAGCCCGCTACGAATTTAGCCTGCTACGAATCCAGTATGCTACGAATCTAGCATGCTACGAATCTATCATGATACGAATCCAGCCTGCTACGAATCTAGCATGCTACGAATCCAGCCTGCTACAAATTCAGCCTGCTACGAATCTAGCATGCTACAAATTCAGCTTGCTGCGAATCTAGCATGCTACAAATCTAGCCCGCTACGAATTTAGCCTGCTACGAATCCAGTATGCTACGAATCTAGCATGCTACGAATCTATCATGATACGAATCCAGCCTGCTACGAATCTAGCATGCTACGAATCCAGCATGGTACGAATTCAGCCTGCTACGAATTCAGCCTGCTACGAATCTAGTATGCAACGAATCCAGCCTGCTACGAATCTAGCATGATATGAATTCAGCCTTCTACAAATCCAGCCCGCTACGTATCTAGAATGCTACGAATCCAGCCTGCTACGAATCTAGCATGCTACGAATTTAGTATGCTACGAATCTAGTATGCTACGAATCCAGCCTGTTACGAATCTATTATGCTACGAATCCAGCCTGCTACGAATCTAGCATGATACAAATTCAGCCTTCTTCAAATCCAGCCCGCTATGTATCTAGAATGCTACGAATTTAGCTTGCTACGAATCCAGCCTGCTACGAATCTAGCATGCTACGAATTTAGTATGCTACGAATTTAGTATGCTACGAATCCAGCCTGTTACGAATCTATCATGATACGAATTCAGCCTTCTACAAATCTAGCCCGCTACTAATCTAGCCTGCTACGAATCTAGCATGCTACGAATCCAGCCTGCTACGAATCTAGCATGCTACGAATCCAGCCTGCTACGAATCTAGTATGCTACGAATCCAGCCTGCCACGAATCTAGCATGATACGAATTCAGCCTACTACAAATCTAGCCCGCTACGAATCTAGCGTGCTACGAACCCAGCCTGCTACGAATCTAGTATGCTAAGAATTCAGCCTTTTACAAATCCAGCCCGCTACGTATCTAGAATGCTACGAATTCAGCCAGCTACGATTCTAACATGCTACGAATCCAGTCTGCTACGAATCTAGCATGGTACGAATTCAGCCTGCTACGAATCCAGCCTGCTACGAATCTAGCATGCTACGAATCCAGCCTGCTACGAATCTAGCATGATACGAATTCAGCCTAGTACGAATCCAGCCTGCTACGATTCTAACATGCTACGAATCCAGCCTACTACGAATCTAGCATGCTACGTTTCCAACATGCTACGAATTCAGCCTACTACGAATTCAGCCCGCTACGATTTTAACAAGCTACGAATCCAACCTTCTACGAATCTAGCATGCTACAAATTCAGCTTTCTACGAGTCTAGCATGCTACTAATCCAGCCTTGTTTAGTGCTCATAATAAAAGCTCTGCTTAGTTTGAAACAAGATGGCGTTGTGTGAAAGTCGTTCAATATTAATTTACTTATTTTATAAAATGAAGTAAGTTCTGTCCTGTAGCATTATATTTCAGGCTATTAATATATATTTCCTTATCTTCACAGTACTTTGCAAACGGCTACGGCGTGCGCACGCACAAGCTGTACGTCCACCAGAAGGTGCCGCACGAGAAGAATAAGATCTGTGACATTTGTGGCAAGGGGTTCAGCGTGAGTATGCATTCATTGTAACTAGCAAGTGCCCGCGACTTTGCCCGCGTGAATGTCGGTTAAAACTGCCAAAAAAATATTTCTCAGATACAGTCAGTAAAATAACTGCTAATGTGTTAAGTTTGTCAATTAACTCCATACCAAATTACTTGAAAATTTGTCCAGCCGTTTTTACGTAAGAGAGCAATTAACATCCATCCTGGCATTCTGGGCAACCGCAAAGCCTACTCTTTAACCGACTGAGACTGAGAGGATGATGTTTTTGCAGCTATAACCGACATTAACTGTATTTTAAAACAACGTTCTTACAAGCTCTACACAGTAATAGTCAGTGTTTGAATACCCCGGTAATCGAGCACGAGTGTCTGCTTAAGAAACTCAAATCAATTAATATTAACAAGGGACCAGGACCGGATGGCATCCCTCCTATATTTATTTCGTCTTGTGCAACAGCTCTAGTTACACCTTTGTTAATGATTTTTAATACGTCGCTAGCCTCAGGGATTTTTCCGTCAGAATGGAAAAAAGCGAAAGTTGTTCCAGTATACAAATCGAATAAAAAAGATGTCATCCTCAACTACAGGCCTATTTCTATACTCTCTACTTTTGCAAAAATACTGGAATCTATTGTTTGTCCATACATTCAGCGGCACTTCAAGATATTCCTCAGCGACAATCAGCACGGTTTCGTGGCTGCAAGATCTACTGCTACAAACTTAGCAACCTTCACGGAGTCATTAATTCAGACAGTAGATAAAAATAAACAATTTGACGTAATATATACGGACTTCAGTAAGGCATTTGACAAAATGTCCCATGCCATACTAATCTACAAACTCGCAGCTTACGGTGTATCCGGGTTCTTACTAGAATGGTTTAAATCATACCTAACCGATCGCAATTTCTACGTCGTTGTAAACGGATTTAAGTCATCAGATTACATAATAACCTCTGGCGCGCCTCAAGGTTCACATTTAGCACCGATATTGTTTAATATCTTTATCAATGACCTTCCCCAATGTTTCCGCTTTTCCGAGCCCTTTTTATATGCTGACGATTTAAAGTTCGCTCGAACGATTGAATACCCTGCAGATAAAGAGCATTTACAGGACGACCTTAATAGAGTTACTGAATGGTGTAAAAATAATAGAATGCAATTAAACCCTGACAAATGTTATCACGTAAAGTTTACTAGGAAAAATAACTACCTAAGTACAGAATACTTCATAAACGAACTTAAAGTACAAGAACTCGAATCAATCAAAGACCTAGGAGTACTTTTTGATAGAAAAGTCAGCTTCATACCTCACTTCAACTACATTATTCAAAAATCATCCAAAATGTTAGGGTTCTTACTTCGTAATACTAAGGGTTTTCGTAGTAGCAGTACTAAAATAATGTTGTACAACAGTCTCGTGCGAAGTGTTTTAGAATATTGCAGCGTTGTATGGAGACCACACTATGCCACTCATATGCTGCGGTTAGAACGAGTGCAGAAGCGATTTATGTGGCATCTGGCTTTTTGCGAAGGGAAAGTTAAAAAGTTACCCTCGTACAGAATACGCCTACATCACTTTAGAATGTATACCCTATCCACACGTAGAGACGTCACCGATACAATATTTTTGTTTAAAATAATTAGAAGTCTGATTGATTGTCCCAAATTATTAAGTCTTATTAGGTTCCATGCTCCATCCAGGTATCCAAGAAATCATATCACACCGTTATGCCCACCCCTACGAAGGTCTGTATTTGGCACAAACTCACCAATACCTAGATTATGTAAAATTTTAAACAGTTGCAGTGATTTAGTGGACATAAACCATGATAGTTTAAGTAAAATTGTTAAAGTATTAATAAATAATTCAGTCATTAACACTGATTAATCTCTATATACAAAAAATAAACTGTATCGTTTAATTCATAATTCAATTATTTTTTTTAATAAATGTTATTTAATTAAATTTAATCAACTTTATGTACCTATCTACTTTAAAATTATTATATTTGCTTTTTTATAATTCATTATATTTTTTTTAAATATGAATCTGCCATTCAAATCAGCTAAGCTTAGCTTTATGTTAAGCATATCAATTAAACTAAAATTATGTTTGTGAATTTCAATGTATTTTATCTAACCTAATCTTAAGAACGATACTAACCACATCATTAATTTATTTTGTAAATCCGTTACCTATAGTGCATGTGGTGTTAGCCTGTAAGTGATTGTTACACTCACAAATGTTTATCTGCCAATTTTTAATGTAATGTTAAGTGTAAACAATTGTTGGCTAACCTTAAATAAATAAATAAATAAAAATAAATAAATTAACGCGGGCGAAGTCGAGGGCAATAATTAGTATTTTTATCAATAACTACGCAGAACTTAATACCGAGTATTCCATCTTTATTTATTATCTGCCTGTTGCTTTGTTATTAATTTATAAATTCAATATATTTCCAGACGAACAGAATTCTAAACAACCACCGTCGGACACACACCGGAGAGAGGCCATTCAAATGCAACTACTGTTCCGCGACATTCGCACAGGAAACTGCCTGCAAAACGCACAAGAAGTCACAGCATAAGAATATACTTACCATCAATACTAATAATATACCAAATACTTAAATATAAATGTTTTACTGCACGGATAGCCGAGTGGTATAGGTCACCACGCCAATTACAGCACGCGACGTGTCGCGGTTTCGATCCCCACGTAGGACAAGATTTTTTGCGATCCACAAATGCTTGTTCTGAGTCTGGGGGTCTTTGTGCATGTGAATTGAATGTCTGTGAAACCTCCCGCGATACAAGGATTAAATTTCTTAGTGCGGGAGTCGTTAAAAAACGACGTTAAAAATATAGATCTTACAAGTTTATGTGGAAACAATGACTACAGAGTTAAAATTACATTCCATATTTAATAGGAAAAATGTAAAAAATCTCGGTCTAAAATAATAACATGCATACAAGTTTCGAGTTTGTTATATTAGTAGGGTATATTCCGGTTTCTAATACTAACATTACAATTTTAATATTTCCTATTTCAAAACGCATTTTCGTATGGTATAGGAATTTTTCTGATTGTGTAGTTTTCAAACTATTGAATGTTTAATAAATTATTGACTTAACGTGTTTTAAAATTCAACATTTTAAATCTTGAGAATTGCACAAGTATTATATTAAATAACAAGTCTACATAGATTAGCTTATAAGGTAATTTAAAATTCAAAGTATTTAAAATTTAAGATCAAGTAGAAAAGAAATTCTAGTCATATGATAATAATTTGATGAATTTTAATAATAATATTATTCCGTGCAAAGATATCTCTTATATGTTATTTATTATTGAGCGTCCTTATCACTATATTTTAAATTTAAGACTTACAATTGTGGAAGAGAGATGAGGAAATCTTTTGAAGGTAGTGGTAGTCTTTGAGAATCTATTTAAATACTAGCTTTTGCCCGTTCGTGAAAAAAAATAGGTATAAAAATTAAAGTAGCCGATTCTCAGACCTACTGAATGCTTATGCAAAATTTCAAGAGAATCGGTCTAGCCGTTTCGGAAAAGTACGGTAACTAACATTGTGACACGGGAATTTTATATATAAGAAGATAATATATAATAGTTATAGTATGTATGTCTAAAGATAATTATGTCGGCGGTTTAACGATTTTAACCCTACTTCTGAAAAAGAGGGTAATGTTTTAAGCGTATTTATGTAATTCTATATCTCTGGCACACTTTTTAGTCCAAAATAGCTGGACGGTTTTTAAAATATTCAATAAAGTTCTTTACAATATTAGTAGTGATGTAGGTTAAGTCTAAAAGTATTTAAAATGGCACCCATGCATGGAAAAAGCTGTTGCAATATTCTTCTTATCATAGCAATAGTATCAAATGAATGTTAGAAAATAGCATTTTAAAAATACTCCTATCATTTAACGATATCTTTTTATTTAAGTTACCAAGTTTCGCAGTCGATTTAATGTTCGTTTCAATATTATTATATTACTGATCTTTGTTTAATTAAATACACTAATTTGTGTTTTGTACATATCTTTCTGTCAATTTGACATCAATTTTGGCGCCAAAGCGTAAACAAATATAACCTAAAATGTAAACACGAAATAAAATAAATTTCAAAACTTAATTCTCGTTTTATTCGATTAAAAATACATAGTGTAATACTCAGCCTTATTATACAGTTTACTTAAATCTAGAAATTATGATCATTAATATAATGAACTAACGTACTGTACATAATATTAACAATTGGGTTTGTTAACAAACTGCATACTATGCGTATTTAATCTACAAGGATCTTTTCACGTGACCGAAATTGGAACTAATGCCGTCATAAATGAAAAACCATCACTTCAGAAAGACATGAGTTGATTTTTGTTGTTTATCAGAATACAAGTTTTTTGTCTATCCTCAACCTATGATAGTCGCTAGCCAGTCTTACAGCTGAACGCCGTATGTAACAGAGCGACTACCTATCTGACCTCCACAACCCACGTTTCTGGGTAACACAGTGTCCCATAGTAAGACCACTTTCAAGAATGGTAACCAAGTAATCTATTATATATTATGTTGTTATTTAGAAACGTACAATATGCAGTTTATTAACAATGAACTCACCGTAAATTACAACCAAAATTCCATTCTTTTTTACTACACTTTTTAAATTGTTTTGGGATTTAAGCGCCATTTGCAATGATTTTTTTTTAGCGTAATGGCGTTCGTAACTTGAGTAAAAAATGTAGTGCTTCAACAAATTATTACTTTAAAGGCGTGCTGCCATATAAAATCTATTCTGGTGAAAACAATTCTTATATGCGCGTAAATAAATATTGTCAAGTTTAATTAGGGAGACATAAATTAAAAAAAAAAGAATATTCAAATAATAAATAAAGTATCTTTTAGTAAATAAATTATAGATTTGTAAATTGAATTGTATACTTAGACATGTTTCTCATGTTAACTAGCTGGTCAAATGAAAAAAAAAACTAAAAATACACCCAAATTTTATTATGTATGGAAAAGGAGGATAAGTCATATTTCAGAGTTTATGATTTTTAGATGACACAATGTGCCAATTTATAAAGGAAAAATAAATACTTGCCTTTATCTGAGGCAATTTTCTACTTTCAGCAGAGTATTCATATTTTTGCATTATCTGTTTATAAAAAAGCATTTGACCAGCATGAAAATTAAGATTTTTCTTCTATTTCTTTTAATACTTTATTTATCTATTTTCTGCTAGGAACTAACATGTCTGCATCTTGCTGAAAGACACTTCTTTACTAAATATAATATTATACATATCTTTTATTAAAATGTTACTTGTGAATAGAAACTTAGTTGTTTTTTTTACTAAACTTTGTAGTTAACAATAATGCTGGCCACATAATTAAAAATTCATAATTTAAGTCTGTTCTCTATTACAATTCAAAATACTTAATAAAAGGTAAATAATAACCTAGTACTTCCAAGATTTGTAATAAAGAACAGAGATTATGAGTTCTGGAGTATGCTGCCAGCATTTCAGGATGACCAACTGGTTATTATTTTAAACATAACATATACCTAACAATAAAATTTCATAGCTGTTTTTATATTTTCTGAAATATATCTATGTAGTTAATTTGACTGCAGGCTAAGACTAACACACTCAACACAAAAAATAAATTGTAATTTATTTTATTGTATAGTCAACAGTATAAATCTTTTTTGTTTAATTTTTTTATCTTGAGTCAGTGTTTAACATGAATATAACTTAACTTTTTGCCTTCTCTAAGCGTACATATAGCCCTTTTATGTAAAATCTGTATTTAAACTTCATTTAGCAATGATGCCAGCACCATTTTTACGAAAAAAAAGTTTCTTTTTCAATATGAAGTCCATCCAAAGATGGCTATAACATCTCACCTCAAGCAAGCAATGAGACATTGGGGCACTAAGCAACAATTAATTAAAAATCTTTTATTCATATGATTTGCAATAAAGAATACTCTATCCTATCATCTATGAATCCCTCAATTACCTCATTTACAAATAACAGATACATATTTTAGAGACCCGCTACTGCATAGCATCAAATAGTTTTAACTAAAAAGTTTGCATACCACAAGTAACATTTCAATAAAAATAAAATTGTATTCTCTTTGATTTTGTCCTAAATGTAAATACTAGTATGAGACGGGCGGTACATGTTGCATCATGTTTGTATAGACACACTGGTTTTCTACCGGTTTCATCACTGGTTGCATTTGTGGATGAGGCATAATATTCTGTATTTGAGGCTGTGGGGGTGGAGGTGGCTGCTCTGGTGGCTTTTTATTCTTTTTCTCACATTTCTTAAATTTAATACCAAGTTTATTTAATAAAATAAGCCTTAAAGACTCTTTGCCACCTCTGTAATTCAATTCGTGTTTGGCGGCTGTTAAAATTTTCCCCAACGTTGGGACCTCTTTTCTGACTGAGTATGAATTTACTATGCCTCTTAAAGCGCATAATTGGAAGTAATCTAACTGTACTTTAGTTTTTCTAACGCGTTTTTTCTTCGGTCCCGCGATTTTCGTTTGCGTAGCTTCGGCGCGTAAACCGTCCCTTTTTATTCGTTTTATCGTGCTTTCTGACAGGCCTGTGGCTGCACACGCTCGTTTAACAACATTTTCTACCGGGAAAGCGTAGCCTCTGTTCTGTTTTTCGCTTTCAAAGAACTTAATTACCTTAAAAATAATTTCTCTTGCTTGTCCCTCTATTGCTTCTTTTTTTTTCTTTTCGAGCTTTGGCTTTCGCTCGACGTGTATAGGCGGTGGCTCCGGGGGGTTCACAGGCTGTGGGACATGATTCTGTTGCTCCTGAGGAGGCTGTTGGTGCATAATAACTGCATTCACAACAGGCACTTCGTACACATTGACGTTAATATTCATCTTCGTTATAAGCAATTCACGAGTTTCTCAAGGTATATCTGTGTGTCCTGCATTAATATATTGTCTGTTTATGCCTTCGGTTATTTGTAAACAGCGAATTATTGGTTTATTTATGTTAAATACACAATAGAAACAATAAATTAACAAAACGGTAGCCATAGTCTATTTACCACAGACAATTTGTTTGTTTTTAATAAACTAAACATTCGTTAACTGAGGTTACAAATAAATAATTGACCAGATGCGTAAATACAAGAATTTAAAGATAAGTGACCTTTCCGCAACACATTTAAATTCATAACATCATTTTACCTTTCTTTATTTTACGATTCCTTAATAAAAATAATTCACAGTTTCACAGTCCGGAAGAACTACAAAGTGCAACAAAACGAAAATGTTTTTGTTTTGACACTGACACTGTTGCCACAATGTTGCCCAAAGATAATTTTATTACGAAAATGGTTTTTATTTTAAGAAAGTTGGGAACTTGGGACACATAACAGCCATGAAGTAAACCAAGTTTGCCGTTTGTTTGTAAATTTTGGTATACCTATATAGTCAAATCTACTTAATCTGACAGATAGTAAGACGAAAAAAGGCATAAATATCGAGAGTTTGTTTTTTACTCAAAAGAAGTGTATTGTAATAATTTATTATATAGGCGGAAATTCGTTAAAAACCTGGCAACGCACAAGTTTAAATGTCACTGTCACCGATTTTTCAATCTCCATTTCGTACGTAAATAAATAAATAAACAAAACTTATGTTATTAATATAAAACCTTTTTTCTGATTATATCAAAATGGACGACATAAAGAAACTATGTTGTACTTGTTTATGTAGAGATAGACAACTGTTTCAATTGTGCAGGTTATACGATGGAGTCAATATCTTATATTCCTTGCTGTCTTATGATTCTGTGGCTTACAAGGTAATTGTATTTATTAAGCCTATATTGTCCCACTGCTGGGCAAAGGCCTATAATTTTTCCTAATTACTTAAAAGAATGGACACTTGCCCTCGAAAGAGAGAAATGGAAATTTGTATTTATTGTTTTGTTAACTGTACATATGTTAATGAAATCTGGACAATCTGGATCTGAATCTAAAAAAGAAAATCTGGAATTAGTAGTTTAGTAGTAGGACCATACGATGAGAATAAGGTTGTGGGTTTGAATCCACACACATAAAAGTCTTTTCGAATCACATACAATGTTTCGAATTTATGAGTATAATACAAAGTAAGAATTATTACCTGCTTTTTTTAGCAGGTTATAAAGAAAACAGTTGTAAGGAAGGAAGGTCTACCAATTCCTCTGAAATTAATATAACAGAATAGAACACTCTTTATTATACACCATAGTACTGTAGTTAAACTTTAACTTCCCATTTTCTGAAGACCATCAATTATTTTTAATACAGTACAATTTGCGACAGAAACTATATCAAACAAAAAATATCTACATTTAAAACTAAACTTATATGACTATAAAATAATATTTTCTTCAGGAGGGTTTTTTCAAAGAAAAAGGCAGTCTATACGTCTGCTGGGAGTGTAAAGCCATCCTCTACAAAATAGCGCGGTTCCGACAGCAGGCCTGCTTCACACAGCGGCAGCTTACCATGATTGCAGATGGAAGGACTGATGTGAGTAGTATTTGAATATTCTTTTTTTTATTATTTATTTTAGCCTATGTAAGATTCTACTACTGGGCAAAGGCCTTCCCTTTCTCCTTCCAAACCTCCCTGTCTTTTGTGATTTCTGGCCACGTGCGACCTGCATATCTGACATGATCATCACACCACCTTCACCATGGACAACCTTGTTAATGATTATTATCAAAAATAAAATGAAGTTTAAATATTTTCCCCAAGTAAAATGGGGTTTGGACAGAAGATGATGATTATCAAAACCTTAGGTACCATATGTAAAATGAAAACTTTAAGGCAATATTCTGCCATGATCTTAGGAAACACAACTATAAACCAGAGCACCATCAGACTTTGTTTAAAGAACACGAGACAAAGAACTCGCGAAGTAAGGAATTAATCCTTGTGTCGTGGGGGTCTTCACACACTCAAATACGTGTCCTGCACAGGGATCGAACCTGCGACACGTCACGCACAGTGGTAATTAGCGTGGTGACCTATACCACTCGGCTGTTGGTGGCCAATACCACTTGGCATCTTGGCTATCTGTGCAGTCAAGTAGTCTCCCTCTGTTTAATTATAATATTTTTCCTTACAGATAAAAACTCGATGTCTCTCAAACCATACTTACTACACGAATAACCAAACTATAACCATAGACTCGAGCATAGACAATGACTTTATAGACTGCGGTAAAAGCATAAAGTCCGAGAGCGAAGAAGATAATACCTTTATCAGAACTAACAAACATAGAACAGAAGAGCACAGGAAATAGAAAGAATACAAGACTTAAAAGAAGTAAAAATAGAATCGACAAGAGAAGAAGTAAAAAAGAGAGTCTTAAAAGAAGAAAAGAGAATATTGAAAGCGGAAAAGAGAGAGGATTGTTTTACGGTTGTTTTGTTAAGTGAGAGAGAGATGCAAGATGCTAGACTGAGAAGGAGAATGTCGATGGAAGGTTTAGGGGCGGAGTTTAAATGTGATAGCTGTTTAATAATGTTTGAGAGTAAGGATGAGTTGGTTAGGCATAATGGAGTGCATGAAGAGGTATGTTAAAATACTTTTTCTAAATCTTCTTCTTAATATTAATATTAGGTCGGGGAAAAAGTTTTTTCACATTATAGTATGTATGAACTTGTAATAAAATCTTTTTGGCTATAGTATTTGTATCTGGCTGGTTTTGGTATAGTTGAAAGTTAAAGAACATAATTCCAAATTCTCATTTTATTAGAGAGAGATAGATTTTATTACAAGTTAATAATGACTATAATGCAAAAAGACTTTTTCCCCGACCTATTCAGTGGCGTAGCGGGCATTGGCGGGGCCCCGTATAAAAAAAATTGTTTGGGGGCCCTTATATGGGGGTAAAGATTTTTCACAAAAGAAAAAAAAGTATAGTGAAAGAAATATTTAATTACCATAACGTAATTTAACCATTTTACAAATAAAAATCAAATTTTAAATATTCATTCTCCTTGCCTTTTTTTCGGCAAACTGATTTATTAGATCATTTATGGCTGATGATGATTTTTGGGGCCTGTGCCCTGTGGGGGCCCGGGGGCCCCGTATAATTGATACGGCAGATACGGCGATAGCTACGCCCCTGGACCTATTACAAAAAAATAAGTCAGATTTTGCTTCCTGACGCTATAACTCCAGAACGCACGAACCAATTTCCACATTTTGCATTTGTTGGAAAGGTCTCGGACTATCCGTAAATAAACTACTAACTAATATCACTTTTTACTAAATTTTAATAATATTACTTTTACAGAAACCTAACCAGACACAATGCTATATATGCCTGTCCTATATAAATAAATCTGAATATGAAGAACACAGGAGTTCTCACTACAAGAAGTATATTTGTAAATATAGTAACTATGAGACGTATAATGTATTAGATATGATAACACATCTTAAAAATGGACATGACGGAGTGAGGAAAAAGGTAAAGATAATAATAATTAATATTTTGTGACCCTTGGTAGGTGCCCCATCACATTTTAGATTAAAGTTCTCAACAAGGCCTCTGCATGTTGGACCTGTGTCCCCGTGTAAGCCTTTAAAAAGGACCGGGTTTCTTCCCTTGAAGTTAGCCCGTGAATTAAAAAAGATACAAATAATAATTAACATTTTATTTAATTAAAATTAATAAGCTTTCATGTAAGACGTGATATGATACGATGAACTATTTTAAACTCTCGTACAATGACCTCGGTAGCTTAGTTGGTAATGCGACTGGCGCGTTTAGCTAGGAGTCGCAGGTTCGAATCCTGTCTGAGGAAAAATAAAAAAAAAATAGATTAAGAGATGTCTATACAGGGTGTAAGAAAACTACTATAACGATCCTGAACAGGCGTATACTACTATCAATCTAAATACCAGAAAACGTATTTTTGGAGGTCAATATCAAAAACTGTTAAAGTTATTAATTTTTGTTCCATCCATCTAACGCAAAATTCTCCCCAAAACTCGGCAAAATTTCATAGCACTGACAACACTCCACACCACCGCGGCATCTATCTGATCTATTGTACTATTGCTTTAAAGGAGCCGACAGGTCCAAAATAAAATAAAATGTCAAAAAAATAATGTTATTTATTTTATGTCAAAGGAACCGCCAGCCTTTCGGCGCGTACACAACTACCGTGGTTTCCTTTGATGATGCCGCCGACCGACCGAGCGACGCTCAGTCAGTCTCAGTCTCGTGTAGAAAGCGCTTCTGACAAGACTTCCGTGTTCTTATTAGATTTTCGCTAATTGTTAAGATGTCGTACTCTAACGAAACTTATTTCGATATGTTAATGTGTCTCGGTTATTGTAACTGCAATTATGCGGCTGCTCGTAGAGAGTTTGATGTGTGTTTTGGTGCGCGAGGTATACCAGTGCCGTCCGTACAGGCATTTCAGCGTCTCCACGTCAGAACGTTCCAAACTGGCAATGTTCACAGTACGGAGGTGCAACGTGCTGATACCGGGAGGCCACGAACACATGACGACCTCGAAGAAAGTGTTCTTGGTATGTTTGCCGTGGATCCTACGCAATTACGCAAAGCACGCGTGTAGCTGCGGCGGAGTTAAAATGTTAAAATGTAGTTCAATGTTTCTTATGGATGTCTAACAGCAGATACCTACACACGCATAAGGTACATCAAATAATAAACTTAATTTTCATCATAAATTTCACACGAATAACTTACAATCACTAAAAACATTCTAAGACTCGGTAGGTATTTATTCATTTAAAAGAAGGCCAACCTAAAACATAAGAAAATAGTTCCTACGTAACAGATACCTACTTCACTACTTTACCACATCTAAAATACTTATTACCTTAGCTAACAAAAAACGGTTCCTTAAAAAACGCAATAGGAAAAGTACTAAACCGCCAATACATTAAAAGGTATTTTTATCACATTTTAATGACGAAAATATTTACAATCGTTAGAATAATTTTATTAAATATTATTTAGAGAAACATGATTAATTCTTTTTAGCAAGCTCATTACGGCCAATCTAATTTATAAACACATTTTTCATTTGTCTCTTGACTACGATATCCAACAATTTCAAAACAATTGTAAATTCGTATCGTTAGTCGTACGTATACTCCATTTGTTTAGGTAGTTAACTAAATGTAAACAATCTTGGCGTTACTTTTTAACCAATAACCTAATTTTTAATTTGGATATTACTGCTTATAAATCAATTAACTATAGTTTTAGAAAATCTGAATGTATTTCAAGTTGTAAAACGTATTTTACATTTTTAAAGATCACATTTTGTTTAAAAGACATACCAAAATTGTTTACATTTAGTTAATTACCTAAACAGATGGAGTATAGGTACAATAATAATACTATCGTCTCGCATGCGACAGCGACAACCGTAAATAAACCACTACTTTACACAGAACATAAATATTATCTTTCTCTAAACTAAATTAAAATACATTATCAAAACAGGTACCAAGATTTTAGTTATTACAATAGAAATCTGTATTATCAGTTATCACTAAATTCAACTACTAACAATAAATGGTTAATTTGCCTACAGTTGTATACCCTACGAAAGATATTGTACCCAAATGTATTGTTAGTTTTCTTTACTGACAAATAATCTCAAAATTATGTTGACTCGTCGAGCGCCTAACTGCCTATTTTAAAAAACCAATTCGATGCTCACCACTGGATTCATTATTTTGTGGTAGGTATTACAACGATACCACCGTGACTCACCGTGGCTCTTTTGAGTGTGAATCGTAAATAAAATGCTAAACATCAGCATATGATTGTAAATCTGCAAGGTAGGTAATGAATTTCGTCTTTAAAACATGTAGCGTAGGTAAAAAATAGAACAAATATCATACGTTTTGCGATGAAAATATTAATTGAACCTAATGCCTCTGCAAATAAGGTTGCCTTTGCAAAAGGTGCCGTCTTGCGATAGCGGCACCTTTGACTTCGGCTCGGGACAAATAATTTCCAAACATAATTCTTTTTATTTTATGTCAAAAAAGCCGACCGTCCTTTCGGCAAATGCACTATTTTCTTTGTTTGGACCGACATAGGGACATGATCGATATTAGAAAAACATCGATATCTAATATCGGTGTTTGACTTTCATCATTCAAAAGCGTTTAAGTTGACAGTTTTTTATTACTCTCTCAGGAAATAATAAGTAAAGAAATAATTTCTCTCCTACTTGAGTGAGAGTCCGCCATTTCATCAGTATTTTTTTATGACGTTGTCACATTCAACTATCGTCAGTAAACCGACGTTACAGACAACCGTTTTTTTCTAAAAAGATCGATTTAGCGAAATTATTAAACTCAAAAGTACGATTGATTGATGTTTTCCAGCTAAACATCGATATTTCTTCACCATCGATGAATATCGATCATCCCTATCCCGACATCAGTGCCAGTCTGATCAGGGATCAGTCGCGTGTTTAAATTCGTCTCGATAAGACCTCCGAATTGTTATAAGTTTTCGCGAGATGTTATGGCGTACTCTAACGTTACTTATTTTAATATCAAGTGCCCGAAGGAAGTTTGACGCGCGATGTAGTTCGCGAGTGGTATAGGTATCAGTGCCGTCGGTACAAGTATTACTAGCATCATCTTCACATAACGAGCCAAACTGTGAGTGTTAAGGCGAGTCTTAAAGCCAGTACAGGTGTGAAAGTAACAGTGTTATTAAGTGTTATGTGATTAAACGGTTCAGAGGAGTGTTGAAGTCGAGCACGATAAACAAAATTTACAATTAAAAGTGTTAACTTTATTACACACGTAAATTGCCTTAACACCAGGTCGCTGGCCACCGCAATATCAAAAAGTCCTTTTCAGGGCTACATTAAGTTCATAGTTTCTTATGGTTGAGTAACGGCAAATACCTACATACACCTGTATAAGCCCCGCACGTTGATATTGCGACTGGCGGCCATCTTAGTGACGTAGTCGACGTCGCACCGTCAGTACAATTTCTTTTGCTATCTGTACTTTTTTGCGACGGATGACGTCATGATGACGTCAAAAAGCTGTTATTGTGACAAGGTTCCATCGCAATATCAACGTGCGGGGCTTATAAGTACCATTAACATTGTTATCATCTCACATTACACACAAATAAAATTAAAATAATCATTGCGACTAACGACTCGCTAAACATACCTAGGCTAATTATTCAAGTGAAGTTCATACCTACATTCCTTTCTCATAGTTATTATTTTTAGTTAGAATTGTGTTGAAAGGTCAACTGAGGTAAATAGTTGGTAGGTAGAACAGGGATTTTCCGAATCAACTGCTTCAGGCGTTCGCAAAACCGTAGGTAGTTTGTATGTCGCAGCCGTTGACGAGATCTCCCAAGTAGTACCTAATTGTTAAGAGTTCTCGATCGTCAGCTGACGGAGTCACGCGATCGACGAGTGAATAACGCTATTTCGAAAATCAAGGTACGCTACAACTGGACTGCGACAAACGACAGACGACAACTTATTAATCATCGTATCGTTTGTCGTACTACTAGTGTAGTATTGATATTATTTTGTGGTAGAAACATGCAAAATTACTGTTCAATAATAATGTCAGCTTGCGGTTCACAACGAAGATACCGCCGTAAATTTGTAGAAAATAGAAAATAAATTAAAAAAATGGCATACAATTTATGATGATTTACTTAAAGTGAACCTTATGTCGTTACCAGTAAAGTTGAAATTGATTTGCAACAGTATTTTTGGCGGTATGGTCAAACACCTGCGCTTGCGGTAACGGCCATCTTTGTGTTCAGGTCGTGACCCGAACGTTATCATATGTTCAGTGTGGCCAGTAATAGCGGTGGGGAAATTTAGCATTATGAATTAATTTGAACGGGGAAAAATCATAATCACGTATCGAAGTAAAAGTCGCAGCAATGTGTTTGTAACACGAGACTACATATGCCCCTTCACGATCGTTATAGTCGTTTCCTTACACCCTGTAGTTAATTTTGTGATTTGTATCTTTTTTTAATTTACGGGATTATGTCAAGGGAAAAAACGTGATCATTTTAAATGTTGACATGAGGACAGGTCTGGTGAAATGTGATGGGGCAACTACCAAGGGCCATCAACCCCTGCTCTATGGAAGAACAGACATGGACGACCCAAGGTAGCTATAAGACTATTGTAGATTTAGTAAATTATGAATACTAGGGGTGATCAATAAGTAATGATAATCGAGTATTTCTAGAACGCACAAAACCCCAAATTATTTTTTTTCTGCTTGCTTATTTATTCACTACTTCAGCTTCAAAAAATTGTATAAATAGGACACCATTACCGGAAGATACATTCATTTGAATACGAACTGTCGAAGAAAAATTATCAAAATAGAGAAAAATGAAATAAGAGCTGTCATAAAGTACCTCTGCCTGAAAAAAATGTCTACCAAAGACATACACAGCGACTTAGAAGAAACATTGGGGGAGTCTGCTCCTCCATATTCCACAGTCGCACGCTGGGCAAAGGAATTTAAGCTGGGCAGAACCTCCACTGAAGATGAACACCGCGAAGGACGCCCTTCCACGTCCCTTACTGGAGAAAACGTAAAAAAAGTGGAAGATATCGTATTGGCCGATCGAAGGGTGACCGTAAGGCATGTAGCTGAGGTCACAGGGATCTCCTATGGCAGTGTTCAAAAAATCATTGTCAACGAAATGCATATGAAAAAGGTCTCTGCGCGTTGGGTGCCGAGAATGTTAACCGACGAGCAAAAAAAGAAACGAGTTGACATTTCGAGGGTGAATCTCAGGGGCGTAGCTACCGCCGTATCTGCCGTATCAATTATACAGGGCCCCCGGGCCACGGGGGCCCCCAAAGTGTGTGAGGAAAAAGAAATAAAAGTTTCCTAATTTATTTTATTTTATAAATGACAAAATTCTATAAAAGCAGTGACTTTTTTCCCGCCTTAAGCGTGCGTTTTAAAAGTTGAATTTCAATAACTAAATATTTCTTTTCACAACATTTTTTTTCTTTTGTGAAAAATCTTTGCCCCCATATAAGGGCCCCAAACATTTTTTTTATACGGGGCCCCGCCAATGCACGCTACGCCACTGGTGAATCTTCAAAAGTTCCAGGCCGATAAGGAAAATTTTTTGTCGCGTTTTGTGACCATGGACGAGACCTGGATCCACCACTTTGATCCCGAAACCAAACAACAATCAATGACTTGGAAACGAGCTTCCTCACCAACGCCGAAGAAATTCAGAGTGTCAAGTTCAGCGGGAAAGGTTATGGCGTCTGTCTGGGATGCAGAAGGAATTATTATGGTGGAATATTTGGAAAAAGGGGCCACTATAACAGGCTCTTACTACGCAGACCAAATAAGAAGATTGCGAGAGGTTATTAAGTCAAAAAGACGCGGTAAACTGCGCGCTAGAGTGCTGTTTCACCAAGACAACGCCCCGGCTCACAAAGCCGCAGTTGCGATGGCTGCCATTGAAGAAATGGGGTTCGAACTGCTCGAACACCCTCCCTATTCGCCAGATCTAGCTTCCAGTGACTTCTACCTCTTTCCTCGGCTCAAAGAACATCTCCGGGGCAACAAATTTGAGGACAATAGTGAAGTGATGGCCGCAGTAGAGGCATTTTGGGAGGGTCAAGACAAAGAATTTTTTTCTAAGGGAATCATGGGCTTAGAAAAAAGATACACTAAATGTATTAACTTGTTAGGAGACTATGTTGAAAAATAAAATACTTTTTTTTATCTAATAGTTCTGTTTCATATTGATTATCATTACTTATTGATCACCCTATATAGCTGATTTGGGCTATTGATTTCTGGATTATGTTTGATGCCTGTTTTCCCTTTACTAACTATGAGGAACTATGGCCTGTTAAATAAATTAATAAGTATTATAGTTTTAATTTGTATTATTTTTAGAGTAGGCGAATAGAAACAAAAAGTGAGGCAGCTTTGGCGAAGAAAAGAACTCCTTTCGGATACCTGTGTATTGAATGCAACAAATATTTTGAGTAAGTATCAATAAATACAAGTAATTCTTGAAGCTGTGATAGCCTAGTGGTAAGACCGTAGGACTGCCAAGTTGAAGGTCTCGAGTTCGATCCCCACGGGGAGCACCGAATGTTGTGTGCGTTTAAGATATGAATATCACAGCTTCCGTGATTCGGTGGTAGGTATGTAAAATGTGGGTCCTGCGCCTGATCTCTCTCCGGTCGTGTCGGATTGCAGTCCGAACAAAATAATTATCACATGCTAAAAACGGTGAAGAAAAACATCGTGAGGAGACCAGCACACCTGAGAATGTGTTCGCGTGTGTGTCGCCACGTCAGAGGGCTACGGGCGGCAACTGACACCAGATTGTACTTTTACCATATGATAAGAAGATTTTTAGAGAAAGTTGTCTAATTCCGTGATTAAAAAGTAAAAAAAAAACACAAGTAACAAGACCAAATCAAATCAATCAAAAGTAATTTATTCAAATTAATCTACAATATAGCACTTTTTGAACGTCAAGATTTATAAATTATGGACAGCACCCCATCGCCCACCCTTCACCGCTTCCTGTGCTCTCGCTGCGGGAGAAGAAACAGAGCAACAAACTCCCCAGCAGCACGCTGTTTCAATTTACAATATTTGAATATTTGAATTAAAATAGAAAATGTGCCAGATAAATAAATATTTGAGGATACCTATAAAGTACTCCAGTTTTACAACATATTGATCTTCGTAATAGGCGCCACCAACTACTAGACGTGCCTACTTGTCGTTTTGAATAAGCTTATACAGGCCAACCCGGACTGTGATTTGTTTACCTATGGCTTTCCTAAATTAATGTTATTTTTTTTGCACTTCAATAAGCATGTATGTAGTCAATTTTTCATTTTTTTTTTGTAATGTTGTAGTTAGAATAATATGTATTTAATTTTTGTTAGTTAAGTTTTTCTATAATTTATGTAATTGGCTTCAATCCTTGTAAAATAGTGTAAATCATTAAATAAATAAATGAATATTGTTAATATTGTTTCAGAGACAAGAACCACAGATGGAAACACATACAGAGAGAGCACAGGGAAGGTCACAAGTGTTCCACGTGCGGGAAACGATTCAACTTCAGAAACGGTCTTAAGAAACATGAACTGTAAGTTTATTTGTACTACAGCTCAGTTCTAGATTTTTAAATAAATTATTGATATTTCAGCTAAATTGATTTTTCTGTTAGAGCGTGAAAGAGTATCAAATATACTTCCATCCACACTTACAAACTTTTGCGTTGATAATATTAGTAAGATTATCTTATTCCTGTGGCTTCGCCCGCGTGGATGATGGTTAGAAACAGAAAATATTCAACTACTTCCATAACAAATTTCAGCAAATTGGTTTATCTTTTTGAGCGTAAAAGTAACAAACATCCACCCATCTATCTGGGTGTAATTTATGCATCCCATGTATGTATTTAGAAATTTATAAGTATGTTTTTCAGTTATCTCGTACTCATATCACACACTGAGTTTGAGACTAGAGGGTCCTTTTTGAATATTGTGAATTAAAAAAAATTGACAGTATAACTTATACTTTTGTCAAATCTGATTTTCATGTAGTGTGCAATAAAGAATATTCTATCTATCTAAATTAACATCCATCCATCCATCCACCCATCTTTACAAACTTTCGCGTTTATAATCTTAGTAGGATAACACACACTCCCCAATTTTGTATATTTATATCTTTATATATTTTAGAATCCACACAGGCGGTGGGCCCCGTATAGCATGCCCTATATGCCAAAAAATGGTCCGGGAAGACCTCATGAAGACTCACAACAAAATACACTCAGAGAGAGAAACGTTCACTTGTGTGGAATGTAACAAAGTATTCGCCAGTCGTGCGTCGTATGAATACCATATAAAGTACACACAAACTCATGCGCAGAATGATATACTCAAGTAAGTAAAGACTTTATTATCTACTAGCTGTCCGCTCGCGGCTTTGCCCGCGTGTATATTTGGATACTTTGGTTGATTTTTTTCAGTTTGTGTCCGAAAAATCCAAATATCTTACGGAACCCTATTTTTTTCCAAAATAAAATATAGTCTATGTTACTCGTGGATAATGTAGCTTTCGAATGGTGAAAGAATTTTTAAAATCGGTCCAGTAGTTTTTGAGCCTATTCATTACAACCAAACAAACAAAGTTTTCCTCTTTATAATATTAGTGTAGATGTATTTTAAACTTAATTTGTACATTAACTTTATTGAACAGAAACAATACTAAACAAGAAATATCTACATTTGTAACTAAACTTAAGTAACTAAAAAATAATATATTTACAAAGCGTCGTAAAATATATCTTTATAATCTAGGTGTAAAGTTGCTTTTGGAATTTGGACTTTATAATCTAGGTGTAAAGTTGCTTTTGGAATTTGGACTTTATAATCTAGGTGTAAAGTTACTATAGCAAAATTGAGTGTATGCTACAAAGATCTTTTGGCACGTGGATGACATTAACGTGAAGTTAGTGTGCTTATTCGTTACAAGAATTAACTCAACTGTCAAATGTGATGGTTTGGATTCTCACCAGGCCAAAAATTTGTATGTTGAGCACGATAATGTGTGTAATTTATTTATAATATGTTTGTATTTCGAGGTATGTTTATCAGTTGTGTAACACTCATAACACAAGCTACTCTTGTATACTTAATTTGAGACTAGATGGCGCTGTGTAAATGTTAAAGAATATTTATTATTTATTTTCCCTGGTCTAGAGGTCTTTACTTACCTCCTTTTTGCTCATTGTAGATACAAGTGTACGTACTGTGAGAAGGGCTACCGTTCACAAAGCGAGCTAAAGGACCATACTAACTACACACACCTGGGGAAGACGCGACACAAGTGCCCGATATGTGGCAAGGTAATGTTGTAACCGCTACAGAAATATCGCATAACAAATCTTTGTTTTTTGATACCCGGTGGAAATCCTCATGGACTTCCGTCGCCCTGGAGAAGGCCAAGGGCTGTGCTGGACTGTTACCGGCTAAAACCACCGGAGTGCTTCTCCGTTCCCTATTGTCGGGGGCCACGATGATGTTGAGGATGTTGCAACCTCCACCCGTTAGTTTCCCACATAAGTTGGTGATTAATAAAAAAAAACGGAGGTTTACCTTAATAAACTTATAATTAAAAATAAAGCCACAGTCGGAGGTACACAAAAATTTGTGTAAATATCATCATTCATCATTCCCCTGCCCCTATCCCAATTATTATGATTTGGGGTCGGCGCAACACGTCTTCTAGACATGTTGCTTAAAGTTTTGGCTATGGTTTTATAGTCGGCCGCCTGCCTGACACTAACCCTCTTTGGGAATGCGATTGTTGGTTGTTTACCCGCCACCATTCGGGTGACCCAAGGTGCTTGGTACAGTGCACTGGGTCTTAAGGTCCATTAGTCGCCTTTTACGACACCCAGTGGAGGATATGGGGTGGTGCTATTCTTTATATCCGGAAACCACACGGTGTAAATATACCACTGTAATATTATAGTTATTTACGTAGGTAGTTAAATTTACAATTTGTAGGCTTCATAACAAAACATGATTATTCATGTAACGTTCCGTTACAATGTACACTGGGTTATAAAAAAAATAGGCTCTCTTAATATGTTGTATTATATTGCAGGCGTTAGCCACACAACGTTGTATAACTCGTCACGTGCGACGAGCGCACGACGGTGTGAAGGAGAGAGTACGAGATCAGATCTGTCAGCAGTGCGGGAGGGCGTTCGGAGTAAGTCTGATCATGTGTATATACTTCCGCGACTTGTACACGTACTTTAGACAACAAACGGGTCTTATTTGCAATGTTACTCTTGATTCTGATGATAATATTATAATGTTTTTTATGGTTAGAATACCAATAGCAGCTGACACGAAATGGCACAGCGGTAAAGCTATTCCATAGCATTCAATGCCACCTAGAGGCGAGTTGCTGAACTAAAGAGACAAGGGTGATATTTCAAAAAGTCAATAAAATTTCTGCTATTCATCGATAGATGGCAGAACTAAAAGTATCACCGCTGTGCCGGTCGGAGTGGGGGTGTTAGGTTATTTTCGTTACGGAATTTCTGGTTTCGGCCTCCACGTTCAAGGCCCGCGATAGAAGCTATGCAATAGCTTAAAAACTCGTTTTAACCCATTTTAATCTTTTAAACCCTTATTTATTTCCTTAGGACAAGAAGACCCTTCGTGAGCACGAACTAATACACACGGGCGAGCGTCCGCTGTCGTGCGAGATCTGCGGGTGTACCTTCCGGCAGAGCGCCTCGTTGTACACCCACAGGCGGCGCGTGCACAAGGTATACCCCAGTGTTAAGACAGTCACGTGGTTAGAGGGTGGTTAATATGAGCGATAATTTAATAAAACTTGTGATTTTTTTTGTACAATTTCTGTAGAATACACGTTTTTTTCGATTGTTATGATTCTATCGACTACTGTGACTTATAATTTAAGAGATATATAACGGTTTACTCACGACCAGTTCGACTCGCTCGCCCGCCGCCGCGTCAGCTCATGATTAAGGACTCCGGTTGGGTCCGAAACTAGTCCCGCTATCCCGATAAATACGAGTAAACCGTTATATATCTCTTAAATATGAACTCTTAAATTCTCACGAAAGTGACTTATAATGTTTCCAATATTCCCGAGCCACCGAGTGCGACATCTAGTGGCTAATGTTACAATTAGCTGACACTGACTTGATAAGAAAGTTTGTAATTGTATTCCGAGAGATGGCGCTGGCCGTAATTATCTTAAATGATCTCAAATTATAATTATTTTAGTTGAAAGTTAGGTTTCATTAATTTTAAGTATAATTGTAAATATCTGGTTAACTCGTACAATAGTATTCGTAAAATTGGAGCTTTAATATATAATAAAATAATTTATTGAAATATGACTTTTTATTATTAGACCTAATATTGTAGTAGTTATATGTATACGGATTATGTTACGTATTGTAGGTCTAGTGGTTAGTGACCTTGACTACTATACCGGAGGTCGTGGGTTCGATTCCCACCCAGGACAAATGTTTGAGTGATGAGCACGATCATTTGTTCTGTGTCTGGGTGTGATTTATCTATATTATGTATGTATCATCATCATCATCATTCCCCTGCCCTTATCCCAATTATTATGTGTGTATGTATTTAAAATATATAAGTATGTTTATCAGCTGTCTGAGTACCATAACACAAGCTCTGATTAGCTTGGGATCAGATGGCCGTGTGTGGATATCGTCCCAAGATATTTATTTAATTTTGTAATAAAATACATTTTCTTAGTTTATAGTATTATTTATTGGTAGGATGCAATAGTTTGTTGTGCGTGTATAGCGCGGCGGAATGTGCGAATGTGGCCGGACAGTGTGTGCACTGTAGCGGCCTCTCTCCAGTGTGTGTGCGAATGTGGAACTTCAACATGGTTTGTGTCTGAAACAAATAATAAATTTATTAATAAACAAATAAGAAAGTCGACTGTGAAACTTAATTTTTATTGTAAAAATTATACATTTGATACTTTAGAAATGACTCATATTTGATGAAAGACATTTCAGTAATAATAATAAGTCAGTGCCATTTAATGGGTGTACCAAAGTGAAAGAAATATTCAATACGTATATGCAGTGGGACAGTTACAGGCTGGTGTTATTAACAGCTTCGGTAATGGCGCCCCACCGTGGGGCAGCTCACAAGCGTGGTGATCAATGCTCGTTCTCTGTATGAGAGGCCTGCAGTGGGACAGTTACAGGCTGGTGTTATTAACAGCTTCGGTAATGGCGCCCCACCGTGGGGCAGCTCACAAGCGTGGTGATCAATGCTCGTTCACTGTATGAGAGGCCTGCAGTGGGACAGTTACAGGCTGGTGTTATTAACAGCTTCGGTAATGGCGCCCCACCGTGGGGCAGCTCACAAGCGTGGTGATCAATGCTCGTTCTCTGTATGAGAGGCCTGCAGTGGGACAGTTACAGGCTGGTGTTATTAACAGCTTCGGTAATGGCGCCCACCGTGGGGCAGCTCACAAGCGTGGTGATCAATGCTCGTTCTCTGTATGAGAGGCCTGCAGTGGGACAGTTACAGGCTGGTGTTATTAATAGCTTCGGTAATGGCGCCCACCGTGGGGCAGCTCACAAGCGTGGTGATCAATGCTCGTTCTCTGTATGAGAGGCCTGCAGTGGGACAGTTACAGGCTGGTGTTATTAACAGCTTCGGTAATGGCGCCCACCGTGGGGCAGCTCACAAGCGTGGTGATCAATGCTCGTTCTCTGTATGAGAGGCCTGCAGTGGGACAGTTACAGGCTGGTGTTATTAACAGCTTCGGTAATGGCGCCCCACCGTGGGGCAGCTCACAAGCGTGGTGATCAATGCTCGTTCTCTGTATGAGAGGCCTGCAGTGGGACAGTTACAGGCTGGTGTTATTAACAGCTTCGGTAATGGCGCCCACCGTGGGGCAGCTCACAAGCGTGGTGATCAATGCTCGTTCTCTGTATGAGAGGCCTGCAGTGGGACAGTTACAGGCTGGTGTTATTAATAGCTTCGGTAATGGCGCCCACCGTGGGGCAGCTCACAAGCGTGGTGATCAATGCTCGTTCTCTGTATGAGAGGCCTGCAGTGGGACAGTTACAGGCTGGTGTTATTAACAGCTTCGGTAATGGCGCCCACCGTGGGGCAGCTCACAAGCGTGGTGATCAATGCTCGTTCTCTGTATGAGAGGCCTGCAGTGGGACAGTTACAGGCTGGTGTTATTATAGTTACTTACTGTGAACGCTCGCCCGCAGTAATCACATATCTTGTTACGGGGTGGCCTTTTCTTAAGGTGTACGAAGTTGACGTGACGTGTCAATGCAGAGTTACTTTTGAAAACCTGCAAAATGTTGAAAAAGAAATATTTTTTATCACTACATAGTAAATGAAACAAACAATCTTTATTATCACTACATAGTATAAAACAAAGTCTCTGTCTAGCTGTTCGCTCAAATCCTTAATGCTACGCAAAGGATTTTGAAGCGTATTTTTAATAGATAGAGTGATTCAAGGGGTAGGTTGATATGCGTAATACATCAGTATTTCACCCGTGCGAAGCTGGAGTGGGCCGCTAGTTAACTTTATTTTATTATAATATTTATTTCTCTTTTAACGCACAGGATTACTTCAAGAAACCCGGCCCTTTTTAAACATGGGGACACAGGTCCAACATGCGAAGGCCTTATTGAGAACATTTATTCTAAAATGTAATGAGGTGTCTAATTTACCGTACTTACCTTGGAACACTTAGTACAGCGATGTTTCATAATCTTCAGATGTTCCCAGTTGATATGTACTTGTAAGTCGCATTTCTTCACGAATTTAGCTCCACACTCGTCACATATGAATCTGTGGAATACATTCTGATTGTTATCAAATGCAAATAAGAAAATGAAAAATTAAACCTCAGACAGGATTTAAACCTGCGTCTCCTGGTTCAACACATCAGTCGCTTAACAAACTAAGCTAAAGAGGTCAATGACGGAGAGTTAAAATCTTTCCATTTTCTGTGCATTTTTATAGAAGTATAATATTATGTGTTTTTAAACGCTGAGTTGAAGGGAAACTTGTTTAATGAACAAATGTATTCATGAATACATCTTTTAATGAACAATTTTTGAGCACGGCAACCAAAAAACCATCCTATGGTTACTGTGGTAAAAAATGGTTTATATTCACAATGCTAACTGTCATCTTGTACTGGGACTCAGTCGAATTACTATTTAGGTACCTCTATCTCGCTATCCTCACCCGACTAAATCCCTTACTGTTCGCAATCAGCATTATGAATATAAATCCTTTTGAGCGCGACAACCAATGGTTAGCTCTTTGGTTGCCGTGCTCAAAAATTGCTCAAAACTTACTAGAAAATTGATAAACTTACGAAAATGTAGGCGTAAAATAATACAAATTATCTCCCGTTTAGAAGTTCACGAAAGTTCATAAACTTACAAGGAAATTGATAAACTTACAGATCTAGTTATTTTTTTACACAACGCCATCTAGCCTCAAATTAAGTATACGACAGTAACTTGTGTTATGAGTACTAGACAACTGATAAACATACTTATATATTTCTAAATACATACATATTATAGATAAATTCACAATTACACCCAGACACAGAACAAATGATCGTGCTCATCACGCAAACATTTTTCCTGGGTAGGAATCGAACCCACGATCTCCGGTTTAGCAGTCAGGGCCACTAGCCACTAGACCAACAGACTCGTCAACTATATGATGATTCTTTTGTTTTCATTTTTCTGTCATCTTTTGTACTCATATTCTGTGCAAAAAATAACTCTTATCTTATTCTTACCTCTTATCACTTTCCCCGACATGTCGCGAATGCGTGGCCATATGATGCGCGAGTCCCTGCGTTGTGTTATAACACGTGCGACACTCCACGCAGAAGGCGCGCGTGTGTGTGTGTGCGGCGCGCGTGTGTGCGCGCAGGCCGGAGCGCACGCGGTATGTCTTGTCGCACGCGTCGCACGCGAACACGCGCGTGGACTGCTTGTGGACTGTGCTGGGGGTGTAGTGGACTAACATGACTATGTCTAGGGGTAGAAGTAGATTTTTTGTGCTGGTAGAATAATGTTCTAAAGAGACTATAGGGGTAAGTGTCTTTTTTTCAGTGCTGAAAAAATAATGTTACCCCTATAGTGTCTAAAGCGACTATAGGACTAAAAGTCTATTTTTGTGTTCGAGAAATAATAGACTGATGAGACTAGAAGTAAAAGTATTTTTTATTTTTCGAGAAATAATGGTCTAAAGTAACTATAGGGGCGCTTTTTTCTGTTTTTTTTTTTTTGTGGTGGAAAAATAATGTTCTAAAGAGACTATAGAGGGATCCTTATTTTTTTCGAGAAACGATGTTCTGAAGTGACTATAGAGGTCAAAAGTTTATTTTTGAGCTGGACAAGTCTTTGTGTTGTGTTATAACACGTGCGACACTCTACACAGAAGGCGCGCGTGTGTGTGTGTGCGGCGCGCGTGTGTGCGCGCAGGCCGGAGCGCACGCGGTATGTCTTGTCGCACGCGTCGCACGCGAACACGCGCGTGGACTGCTTGTGGACTGTGCTGGGGGTGTAGTGGACTAAAGTCACTATATATAGGGATAGAAGTATCTATTTGTTGTTCTGAAGAAATAAAGTTACCCCTATAGTGTCTAAAGAGACTATTGGGGTAAAAGTGTTTTTTGTTTTTTTTTTTCTGTTCTGGACAAATTATGTTCTAAAGAGACTATAAGGGGTATAAGTTTTTTTGCTATGAAAAAGGAGTAAATGATAGTGTTCTGAAGTGACTATAAAGGGTGTTTTTTGTTTGTGCTGGAGAAATAATGTTCTAAAGTGACTATAGAGGCAAAAATTTATTCTTGTGCTAGACAAGTCTTTGTGTCGTGTTATAACACGTGCGACACTCCACGCAGAAGGCGCGCGTGTGTGTGTGTGCGGCGCGCGTGTGTGCGCGCAGGCCGGAGCGCACGCGGTATGTCTTGTCGCACGCGTCGCACGCGAACACGCGCGTGGACTGCTTGTGGACTGTGCTGGAGATAGTGGACTGAAGTGACTATTGTAAAAGGTTGAAGAAATAATGTTACCCCTATAGTAGTCTAAAGAGGCTATAGGGGTAAAAAATTTTTTTTCTGGAGAAATTATGTTGCTTGTAAGATGACGTCAGATAAAAAAGGGGAGAAGAAGACATGCTGCGCCGACCCTTAGTAATAAATGAGATAAGAGCAGGGGAATGATGCTGGAGATATAATGGTCTGTAGTGACTATAGGGGTATAAGTATTTTGCGTTTTTTTTTGTTCTTGTAAAATTATGGTCTGAAGTAACTATAGGGGTATAATTTTTTTTTTGTTCGAGAAATAATGGACTGAAGTGACTACAGGGGTAATTTTTTGTGCTGAATAAATTATGTTCTGCAGTGACTATAGGGGTATTGTATTTTTTTATTTTTGTGCTGGCAAAATAATCGTCTGAACTGACTTTAGGGGTAAAAGTATTACGTTTGTATTTCAAAACGTTAAAGGCTCTCCCACACAGGCGCGCGACTCTCTCGCTTTCACAATATTAGTATGGTTTACTTACTACATATGCACTTTGAGTCCGCTGCTGCTCACGAAGGTGTTACCACATATCTTGCATTCCTGCTTTTCTTTATGCTTGTCCAAATGATACCGGTAGGTTCGGTTTAATCTGCAAAAATATATCACGATTAATACGAGATTATCTACTAAACTAAGAAATGTGTTTGTTAAAGAAAATTTCACGCTAAAATAGTATTCTTTTTACTAGTCCGTTCAGTCTTATACACCGTGTAACATAATTAACGCACATCCTGAAACTACTTTGTTCAGAATCGATAACAGAATCCATTTCATTAATAAAAATAAATATTTTTTTTTACCAAAAAAATATTTAGAAATAATTAAATTGTAGACACTATTTTCATAAAGCACACTAAGTAAACGAAAATGAGCCTTAAGTCGATGCAATAAGGCTTTAGCAATTCACAGCGGTTCACACTTTCAAACACACACACAAGTTCACACTTTCAAACACTAACAAAGATACATAAAAAGGACCGCCGATATACGTAATACAATAGGAAAGAGCGAGACAGCCGCGCGCGGCGCCCGCGTGGCTCGGCGCTCGCGCTTCCTTGTCATTAGTCATCGGCCGATCGTCATCAGTGAATGTTTGTCATTATTTGTCAAAACAAAACTTTCGCGCGCGATGTCTTTCCGGTATACTAACGTACAGTACACCGAGATGGTGAGGACTCTAGCACAGTGTGGTGATAACGTAGCATTAGCGTGTAGAACATTTAATGATAGGCACGGCACGAGTGTTGACCGCAGGACCTAAAAGACCTAGTGTATTGTGACGAATCAACAAGTGCCGAGGACCTTAAAGATAGGATAGTGGCTGCTTTTGAAACAGTGAAAAGGGACATTCTAGTGTTAAGTGAATTGCGACAACAATTGCGTAAACGAGCTTTTAAGTGCATAGAACAAGGTGGTGGACATTTTGAAAGTGTTTTAAAAACAGGACGCCGTCGTATGAGTACCGATTAATTTTAAACATGTAAGTTTCTCATTGTTTAATTATTATGATTAATATCTTTTAAACACGCCGCCTTTGTTTAGGTACCTATCAAGTTCATCTCTATCAGCATTTCAATAACAATAACTTACGGTTATTAAAATCATTCATACTAAACAATTCTAATAATAAACATAAACAATTTTATGCAAAGACGTCATAGTATCTACGTACATAAGAATGTAGATAATCTCTTTAGGTTTTCAAATTGGTTTTAAGGGTTTTACTTTTCGTATGTTATGATTTTATGAACTTATGTAGTAGGTATTGGAGAAGCCGCGCGGGCTGCGAGACCTCCACTTTTGTGCGTCTGTGTGCGCGCGTAGCGTATTGAGCAATAGGGCGCCCACGCGTTTTGCCAATTATTTGTACAAATTATTCTGACAATATGTAATAAAAACAAATGTCTAAGAAAATGATAAAAATGTTTCAATACATTAATTGTGGATAAAAAAGGATATTCTTTTTGGGGTGTCTGTGGATGTGCGTTATTTCCGTTACACGTTGTATAGATATTTTTTGTTTAGTGTATCATACATACATAAACATTACGCCTCTTTCCCTTGGGGGTAGGTAGGTAGTATCTCAGATTATAATATTAAACTAAAAAAAATCTCGCTCCCTATTTATTCCTATTCTGGTCAACCAATCATAATAACATTCGCTAAGCTTATTAACAAAGTAACTTACGGAGTGGTAAACCCGCACAGCTTACATGTATACACTTTGACAGGCGTCCCATCAGCATGCTTCTCATTGTAATGCTGTAACGCCGACTGGATGTGGTTATATCGTCTGCCGCATATAGCGCACTCTAGCCTGGTAAATAAATACAAAATCGATTACTACTATTAAGTAATCTAATTTATTCTTTACATTTTGTTTTTCTTTATATTGTTCCATACAAAATGTCCCAATGTAAGTATTTTTTTAGTTTTATTAACATGACTATTGTCGTGCCAACAGACAAACTACAAGCAGTTTTGTAGGGCTCCAAGTATTAGCTACAAGGATAAATGTAAAAATTGGTCGACTCCACCCGTGATCAGAAGGCTGGGCTGTATTTCGCGCAAAGAATTGGTATTGCCATTCAGCGTGGTAATGCGGCCATTCTCCTGGGCACGTTTCCCGCCATTGACGGAGATGAGGTTATATTTTTCGAAGCTTTGTAAATATGGCATTTTATAGTTGTATAAGTTTAGTTTTAAATATAGATTTTTTTTTTATTAATATGAAACAAATAAATAATAATACCACGGGGCAGAGTTAATTAAACATTTGATATATTACCTCCTTCCATGCCTGTTGATATGATCATTGTAAGAATGTTTCGAACTCAAAACTGTTTTACAAATTTCACACTGGAAACTATTCTTCTTCTGCAACCAAAGAAAATCCATATTTTAGTACAAAAATATTTAAAGAAACGTCAATAAATAACAATAAATCGCTGAGCAGACGAAACACAATTTATAAGCCGTACAATTATGACCGAGGTTGACGCTTGGTTGCCACGATCAGGAAACATACAAAATTAAAATAAATAGTCATTTATTCAAATTAGGCTACAATGTAGCACTTTATGAATGTCAAAATGATAATAGACAGCACCCCATCGCCCACCCTTCACCGCTTCCTGTGCTCTCGCTGCGGGAGAAGAAATAGAGCAACAAACTCCCCAGCAGCACGCTTCTTACTTCGTCTTTTAATTCGCGATATTTTAAGATTTCATGTCATGCGGAGGAAAGAGGATCACGTGGTAAGGAAAGTACTGGACATGAATGTGAATGGATATAGGGGAAGAGGACGACCAAAGAAACGATGGATGGATTGTGTGAAAGATGATATGGCTGCAAAGAGTGTGACTTGCGAGATGACGTCAGATAGGAACGTGTGGAAAAAGAAGACATGCTGCGTCGACCCCAAAAAATAATTGGGATAAAGGCAGGGGAATGATGAAGATGATGATGATTCTAAGATTTTAATAATAGGAACTCTTACCTTCTTATGCCGGTTTTCAATATGATTCTTCAATGTCACTTCGTGATCAAAACCAATAATACAGTCTTCACATTTGAATGGCAACTTCAAATAATTCTCCTTTTTAGCCATCGCATCTCTTTCCTCTTGCACCTCTACACTACTCAAAATAACAACTTTAATCTTCCCCTCATATTTGGCTTCAACAGCCGACTTCTTTTTTGAAGTCGTAGCTTCAATTTCGAAGTCGGAATCGTGTTCGACTTTAATATCTGTGTTAAAGTCGAGATCTAATTCTAAATCTATCTGTTCAGTTTTAATTTCTGAAGGTTGGTCTAACTGCGGTACTCCGTCGATTTCGAGCCGTGTGAGAAAGTTGTGGAGTTTGTTTATTTTTAAGATTGGTACCTGAAAAGACAATGTAACGAGAGTTTTAAATGACAATACACGGTATAGAAAGGTGTAACATTGGTGAGAATATAATACACATCTGTGGAACGCACCAATTCGTGTCCTATGCGGGCATTGAACCCACGACACGTCGCGCACTATACCAATCGGATATCCGTGCAGTCTTTTACTAAATGCATGTAGTTTAAAGATTAACTTTTATAGGCACAAAGTTAACGATTTGATCAATTTATTCTTAAACACTATGCTACTTAGTACCTATGCTTAACTTGAGACTAGATGGCGTTGCGGGAATGTTGAATATTTATTTATTTTGTGGCCTTGAATTTGAAATATAATTAAATTATTGATTGGTTACCTGATCAAGAAGCAACGCAACACTCTCCTCTACCTGCTGTTTGAACGCTTCGATCTTTTTCAACATGTTGTGACATATATTGCAAATGAAGACGTTTTGTAAAGGGAGCTGAAAATAATGATAATGTAAGCTATTAGAAATACTAAATAATTATTACTACTCTACATTGAATAATGCGCTGAAACCTTGCTAAATCAAAACAATTGACAATTGACTATAAGTTTGACAAAATAATTAATGTTACTTTACGTTTAATAGTGCGCTGAAACAAAACAGTTGGTACATAACTGACAAACTATAAGTTTGTGTGAAAACACGTGAAATTTATTGGCGGCAACCAAAATTTACACTACAGTAACTTTAATCCGTTAATTTGGGTATCATGTGCATATTTTTTATTAGTCTGCGGCAACCGTCCCTAATTTCAGTGGTTGCCGCCATCATATTGACTGGAATTAAAGTTCCCTGTTGGTTGTCGTGCTTACAAGCTTCTCATTTGACTACATTTTCATTTAAATATGAATTCTCGTAGATAAAAAAAAATACTACAAAAAAAATCAGGGAACATCTGTGTCTTAATTAGAAAGAGTTTACATATTATTTTAAACAGCTAAATGAAACTAGAATAAAAGCTATTTCGACTGTCTTGTTTTTATGGTTTTTGATTCAGCCATTTTGGAATTCGATGCCAATACAAAACGACATTCCTATAGTCACTAATTCCTTAATAAAATGCACTTATACGAATCTACCTTTAGCATAAATAAGAACAGAATCTACTAAAAAACACAAATTATAACAAAACTCACCTGAATTTTTAAGTAACTATCTAAAAACGATGTATGTTTACAAGTTTTTAAATCTACCAAAACTCCATTTTGCGTCGTACAACAAATGCAAGATTTATTCAAGTGCCTTATATTGTCTTCAGGATTATATTCAATCACATCAATATGTAATATAGAAGCCATTGTAGAAGAATATTATTAACGAATTACAATTTCCGAGACAATTCACGTAGCCAATTCACAATAGCCATGGCATAGCAGAAACAATAAATCCGTTTCTTTTCAAGTAATATCGCAATCACGTTTTTTTATACGTAAATGTTTATTCAATAACTATTAAGAGTTAAATCTACATGTCACTTACAAAGCAAATAAAATTTAGTATTAGCTAACTGAAAATCTTATTAAGCTTATTTTTAATTTATTCCGAGCTACAACCAAAACTTTAGTGTAAATGTAACTTACGTTAAAAGGACTGTAAATGTCGAAACGTTTTGTTTACTTTTAACGCAATGTTAAAACGTTGTATTACTTTCGTTTTATTTAAAATTACTTAATTCATATATATCATAAGAAGAAATATGCATTTCGTTTTCATATATTTTATTTTTATTTTTAGTTTTGGAACCACGATCTTAAAAACAAAGAACCTATTGTGGTATAAACAAATAATAAAACGCATTTGACATTTATACAGAAATGGCTGATTGGCCGTCCAGCGTTCTTTTTGCGTAATGTAATTATATTTATTTATTTGCAAATCCTGAATGAAAGTTTAGTTGTTGCTACTTTAAATTAGCTTCTTTTTCACTATGGATAGCGAAGATAATAATATATGCTGTGGGTGCCTAAGCACTGGCAGGAAAATGATAAAAATAGACGAATTTTGGACCAAGCAATTATTTTTGCAAATCATTAATGAAATATCGGTAAGTGTGTCATTTTTATTACTTATACAAAAGCTTAATGTACTGATACATATAAAAAAATCATAAATTGCTATTTAAAGTGTTTGTTATGCGTCATAATTATTTACTTTTTGCGGACGTTATTTATTTCTAAGATTAGTTTTACTTCGAGCTTTTTCCATGAATGCCGCTATATTATTTATCTATTTAATGTTATATTGGTACTTATATATAGTAGGCTACTAAATAGTCTTCTTGAAGTATTAAAATTTAACACAAGCTTGTGCATTTTTATTTGACTTTCTCTCTATTTCTAATAAAATATTACAGATATCACCAGCTGTGATCCCAGTATCTCTTTGTTGGGAGTGTGCAGCACAAATCCATCGCTTTACAAAGTTCAAGCAGAAAGTTAAAGATTCATATACAATATTCATTGAATATGTTAAACAGGTATGTCCAATCTTGACATTCTAAAAGTACTTAGTAACCCTTAATGGATACAATACTTGTCAATTGTTTTAAGCACTAAACAGGTCCAATTCGCGATCCAATTCGATATTTCTTTTCTCCCGACATTTCGGTTGAGTTGCATGAGAAGAAAGAATTATCAAATTACATTGTGAATAAGACATATTGGTCGTCTAAAATATGTGTACAATTTGCAAAAGTTTAAAAACATTTCTTGTCAAGTGAATATTTTTATTACAGAACCCAACGTCAAAACTAGAAGCAAACCCATTCTTAACCATTCATAAACTGCACACAATTGATATAACACATACAGAAGACAAAGAAGAATGTACATTCCAAATAATAAAACCAGAGCAAGAAGTAGAAGCAGAAGATAAACTGCTACAACCCATCAAAGAAGAATACGACCATACATTCGAATCAGACGAAAAACTCCCACTAAAAGTCACAAAAGGGAAAATTAAAAGAAGGAAACGTAAAAGAAAAGAAGTAGAAGTTTATAAAGAAGTAGAGTTGAGTAGAGAAGAGTTGGAAGAAGAGAGAAGAGTGGCTATGTTAAGAGAAGAGTATGTTAATGCTATGTTTAAGTGTGACCGGTGTATTGTGTCCTTTCCTAATGCGGAGGATTTGAAAGATCATGTCGGATTGAAACATGAATTGGTAAGATAATGTACATACTTATTAGTTTGAGCCTGTAGACAAGTTACATGTCTCCTCACCCTAACGCTCCAATGTATTGCACTGACAAGTCACAGTCACGTCACGCGTCGACAAGGAATGTCTATTTAATTCACTGGCCTGTTGGTCTAGTGGTTAGTGGCCCTGACTGCTATACCAGAGGTTTGAGTTCGATTCGTACCCAGGACAAATGTTTGTGTGATGAGCACGATCATTTGTTCTGTGTCTGGGTATTATTTATCTATAATATGTATGTATTTAAAAGTATATTTATCAGCTATCTAGTACTCATAACACAAGCTACTTTAGTATGCTTATCTTGAGACTAGATGGCGTTGTGAATGTCAAAGAATATCTATATTTACTTGCATCAATAAATTTCAGAACGCATCAAACTTAAAATGCACTATATGCGAGTGCACGTTCGCTACAGAAGTGTCATACAACTATCATACAAACAAGCATAGAAGGCGGTACCAGTGCGCTATCTGTGCAGAGAGGCACGGCAGCAAGAGAGCTGTCATGAGGCACTATGAGACGGCGCATTTTCATGGGTAAGCTATTAAAACGTGTAAATTGAATGACAGCGTGCTGCTGGGGAGTTTGTTGCTTGGTTTCTTCTCCCGCAGCGAGAGCACAGGAAGCGGTGAAGGGTGGGCGATGGGGTGCTGAAAATGAAAGATAATTCCTGTGGCTATATTACTGAATGGATTTGGTTACTTTTTTTGGAATTTGTGATAGGATTTAATGTGTAGGTTTGGCACACCCGATGTATATTTTTTTCATTTTTGCTTGTGCACTAAGTGAATGCACAAATATATCATTTTAAGTAATAAGTTATAGTATAAGTTTAGAATTGGATTGTTTTCACTATTGTATTGGGTTGTACCTGTAAAAATAGTGTAAGTTATTTCATCTAGTTTAGGCTTTCCAATAAAAGTTTATTTCTATTTTATCTACAGACCATCAATAGAAATCGATGTACAGAATAGCCAACATAACGGGGTAAATGATGAAGAAGGAATAGAAGAAAATAGGTGAGTGTTATACCAACCTGTCTATATGAATTTGCAATAAAAAATATTAATTTAAATAAACAATCGATTGATTTTTTGATCGATTTGTTTATTTTTAGATTCTTGCATCAATACAATCGACTGGCCTGTTGGTCTAGTGGTTAGTGGCCCTGACTGCTATACCGAAGGTCGTGGGTTCGATTCCCACCCAAGACAAATGATCATTAATTGTTCTGTGTCAAATATTCCACGACGTTCACACAATACCATCTGGTTTCCAAACTAAGCCGAGCTTGTATTTTTAATACTAAACAGTTGATTCAAATACTTATATACTTACTACCTACTACAAATCACACCCAGACACAGAACAAATGACCATCCTTATCACACAAACATTTGTACTAGGTTGAAATCGAACCCACGACCTCCGGTATAGCAGTCAGGGCCACTAACCACTAGACCAACAGGCCCGTTCATTTTTACGAACTAATTGATCTTACATATCTTTCAGTACAAAACCATCACCGTCTTTTGCGTGTGAGTTCTGCGACAAGAGCTTTCGTTGGAAAGCCTCATTGAGAAAACATGTAGAAACACATAGGATAGAGACGGGACAGAAGAGGAAACCGTATTGTGAACCTTGCAGGTAACTAGTAGTCTTAAGTAATAATATATGTACAGTCACGAGCAAATAAATGTACGTATAAACGACCAAACAATTACAGTTTAAGTTCTAGTCAAATAAATTATGAAATTGTGAAATATCCTTTAAAAATTAAACTTCTTATGGTTAGCTCTCAATATCAGGAATATTCCATAACAGCTTCAGAAATTTCGCATAAGAAATCTACTTGTAACTGTTTGGTCGTGTAAACATGTTTTTGCTCGTGACTGTACATAATTATAATAAAATTGTATAAAAGTGGTGTCTGTACAATGCAGATATATTAAAAAAAAAATCTGATTAAACAAGGACTAATATTGACTACTTTTATTTTAGAAACATTAATTGTTTAGTAGGATACGTAAAATATAGGTTTAGGATGAAAATATCTATTTTTATCAGCTGATAGCTTAATATTATTGAAATGCTTATGTTTAATCCACTTTTTACTACATGCAAATGAATATGAATGGATACAGTACATACATAATTTTTTGTCTGTCCGTCTGTTTGTTCCGACGAATCTCTGAAATCGCTGGATTATCTGTTTTAAAGCGCAGTGTTTACTTTTCAGGTTATCGTTTACAAATACATCGAATTTACAAAAACATGTCAAAACGAGTTCGAAACATCAAATACAGTTAAAATTAAGGTGAGTTATACAAATGATTTGAACTAATTGAGTTTCATGAGACTGGTCTAGTGGTTAGTGACCCTGACTGCTACACCGGAGGTCGTGGGTTCGATTCCCACCCAGAACAAATGTTTTGACGATCATTTGTTTTTGTGTTGAACACAGCGTGAGGAAACCTGGATTCCAAATATTGGAATCTGAAATCGTCAATCCGCAGTGAGCTAGCGTGGTGATCAATGCCTTGACTTACTATTACTAATAAATTCTATTATTAATAAACCTTTCCTACAGGGGAAGAGGCCTTTGCCCAGCACTGTCCCACTGCTGGGCACAAACCTCAATTGATCTATATTTGTAAATTTACCTTTAAATTTACTAGTAACTAGTATAGAACTAGTAGTAATATAAATACATAAACGTCACGCCTCTTTCCCTTGGGGGTAGGTAGAGATCACATCTTTCCATTTGCTACGATCCTGGCATACCACTTTAGCTTCATCCACACTCATCAATCGCATAGTTGTAAAATGAACAGTAAATTTATAACTTTATTATCTCTTTCCTCATCAGAAAACTAACAGAATCCCTACCAGCGGAGTCCACAACGCCAGAGAAACACCAGCAACATATAGAACAGATCAAATGCTCCGTCAACAGCGCCAAGGAAAAGTACCCCTGTCCACAGTGCGATAAGAGATTCCAGTGGAGAGGAAATTTACTGAGGCATCTTAATAGCCATGTGGCCAGGTAAGTAATAATAATATTTGACGGGCCTGTTGATCTAGTGGTTAGTGGCCCTGACTGCTAAGCCGGAGGTCGTGGGTTCGATTCCCATCCAGGACAAATGTTTGTGTGATGAGCATGATTATTTGTTGTGTCTGGGTGTGACTATAACACAAGCTCTGCTTAGTTTGGAATCAGATGGCCGTGTGTGGAAATTGTCCCAAGATATTTTTAATATTTAAAAACTAACTCTCTGGTGTTGCCCACTTGCTGCCTATCGTGGCGATATAAAAAAAAAAATATCATAATAATACTTTTTATTTATCTAGCCTATTAATAGTGCTGCTGGGTAAAGGCCGTATATTATATTTACTTTGTTAAAATATATGAACATATTTTGGCTGCTGTAAATCCCTATTTTCTAATTTTAGAAAGAATAGTCTAATATGTTTAGCGTGTAAGTCCGTTTTTTTTTTTAATTATACGCCTATAATGTATCACTTAATAAAAACCTTACTAAAAACATATATTTCTATCAACCAGAGCGAACGGCGAGTTAGTATGCGAGCCCTGTAACAGGACATTCTCATCCATCGCGACTTACAAGCAACATATGAAGATAAGCAGGAAACATGTCAGTGAGAACGATTTCAAGTAAGTTTACAAAATGTGTGTCCTGCGCCTGATCTCTCTCCGGTCGTGTCGGATTGCCGTCCCATCGCGCTATGAGAGTAAAGGAACAGAGAGTGCACCTGTATTAGCACACGCTTGTGCACTATAATATGTCCCGCGTAGCTGGCTGGTGGCATAGTAACACTAGCCGTCGTGGCCGAAATCGGTGCGGACATTATTATTATCTGGAAGGCTGATCCATTGAATCTGCTGTCAAATCAACTGATCACGACTGTGATTGGTTGATGTTTTTATACTTTCGTGACTTGTACACATATTTTAGACGACAAACGGGTCTTATTCGCGATGTAATTCGATATTTCTTTTCTCCCGACGTTTTGGCCGATTTGCACAAACGGTGGTCACGGGTGGACACAGTCCATCGTAAATATTATTGTGTTTGGTTGACCGTAAACAACCAATCACAGAGCTTAGCATGAGATTTGAATAACGATAAACTAATTTTTGTGTTGATCAGCGTTTGAGAAAAAATTTGCGAAGTTTAAAATAATTAAAGGAAATCGTCTGATTTGGTATGGTCCGTGTGGTGTCCGGATATAAAGAATAGCACCACCCCATATCCTCCACTGGGTGTCGTAAAAGGGGACTAATGGACTTTAAGACCCAGTGCACTGTACCAAGCACCTTGGGTCACCCGAATGGTGGCGGGTAAACAATCAACAATCGCATTCCCAAAGAGGGTTAGTGTCAGGCAGGCGGCCGACTATAAAACCATAGCCAAAACTTTAAGCAACATGTCTAGAAGACGTGTTGCGCCGACCCCAAGTAAAAATTGGGATAAGGGCAGGGGAATGATGATGTCTGATTTGGTATGGGCATGTGATGAGAAGGGATGAGACTCATGTGACTAAGAGAGTGATGAGTATGAATGTTGATGGATGGAGAGGAAGGGGAAGGCCAAAGAAATGATGGATGGATTGTATAAGCTACCTATCTACCTACTGTATTTGTTAATTTATATACAGAACCTTTTGGTGTACCTTTTATTAAATAAATAAATATAAAGAATGATATGAATGAAAAAATAGTAAATGATATTGTGACGTCTGATAGGGGAGAATGGAAGAATTATGCTAAACCACACTGCGACTATTTGATATTTATTATTTCTCCTTTAGATACATGTGCAGTGACTGTGGAAAGCGCTTCGCGAATAAGACTCGTTTAAAGGATCACGTGGATTGGGAGCATCTGAAAAACTATGTCCACACCTGCTCTCTATGTCAGAAGGTGAGTGTTTAACCGACTGCGAAAGTGTTATGCTTTTAAAATTCATGTATGAATACATAATATATGTAAGTCTGCCTTTAAATGTATCACTGCTTGGTAAAAGCCACTTTCTATATAGTAAAAGATTGAGCTCTGATCACCTAACTTTTGCTGATAAATTTATATAATAGTCAAATGATTATTATGTGTCCTGTATAATAGGTCGGGGAAAAAGTCTTTTCGCATTATAGTATGTATGAACTTGTAATAAAATCTTTCTCTCTCTAATAAAATTAGAATTCGGAATTATGTTCTTTAAAATTTTAACTTTCAATTATACCGAAACCAGTCAGATACAAATACTATAGCCAAAAAGATTTTAGTACAAGTTCATACATACTATAATGCGAAAAGACTTTTTTATCGACCTATTATGTTCATATGTCTAATATTAGTATGCATTGCAGGTGTTCAAAAGCCACACATCGCTCTACCTACATAAGCAAGTAGTACACAAGAAGGATAACGCCGAACATCTTTGTGACCACTGCGGGAAACCTTTTCCAGTAAGTATATTAGTATACCTTTGTTTTCCGCTGCGGGAAAATACAAGTCTCCTAGTACACCAGCTACAAACTCCCAGCGTCACGCCGGCACCAACCTTGTGAAGAGGGCCTGGAAAACTGGCTGAGCCTTTACTTCCAGACCCTCTCCGGCAAGTCCCACCATCTTGGCGGGCTATTTTATAGGGGAAGCATTAGGGACACTTTCTTAGGATACCCCTATCCCGCTATTTCAATAAGTAAACCTACTACTAACATAGCTACTGTTTTTGGCCTAAATCGTAAATGAGAACATACTTTTCCCTAATTTAGTTTAATGGCTTTTTTGTGTTCCGTAGCTGAAAAATGTTTCATGATTATTCCTAAAATGAAAAAACTAATTTTGGGAGTCCCGACACTTACAAAATCAAAAGGTTTTTATTTCGAGTAGGCCTTCTCAGGCACTTTCAAAACGTCACTGACTCGAAGTCAAAACATTTTTTTCATCAAATCTTTCAGCGATATCTATAACTAAGCTTCTTACAATATTATATTAAGGTTACAATTATCATGTTCACAGAACCAAGCCAAGCTCCGTTGCCACATGCAGGCCCTCCACAGCGGGTCCTCGGCCTACAAGTGTGTGACGTGCGGCGCGAGGTTCTCGTGGCTCTCCTGTCTGTCTCGCCATAGTAAGAAGCTACACCCCACTGTGCAAGCTAGGGAGTGAAGATTTGGGGGCTTTTCCACTAGAGATGTGTAAATCTAAGAGATAAAAGAACGCTGGCCGTCAAGTAATCGTATTTTATTTAGTATGATTTTCAATATGATAAGTAATAATATAACAAAAATGGACGAACGAAGCCACGACTGGCAAGCAAAAGCCTTGTTCTAAAATAAAACAATATTGACATAACGTTCTTGTGAGACTGTACCCATGCGCAAACACACTTTTTTCCTAATAGGAAGGACTATACTAGATATATTCACACAACGCCATCTAGTCTCAAATTAAACGTACTAAGTAGCTTGAGTTCTAGACAACCGATAGAACCAACATATTTATAACATATTTTATTCTGGGTGAGAATCGCACCTCCGGCTTAGCAGTCAGGGTCACTAACCACTAGACCAATAGACTCTCTTGCCTGTTTTGACACAGCAAGAAGCTACACCCCACTGTGCAAGCGCGAGGGAACGACTGAAAGAAACGAAGATAATATAATAATAATAATAATGTCCGGACCGATGTCGGCCACGGCGGCCAGTGTTACTATGACACCAGCCAGCGAAGAGCATGTTATAGTGCACAAGCGTGTGCTAACACAGGTGCACTCTCTGTTCCTTTACTGTCATAGCTCGATGGGACGGCAATCCGACACGACCGGAGAGAGATCAGGGGCAGGACACATATTTTTTGCGTGCCTTCCGAAACACGGAAGCTGTTATATAAATAAATAATAAATATTCCTCAACATTCACACAACGCCATCTAGTCTCAAATTAAGTATACGAGAGTAACTTGTGTTATGAGTACTATACTCCATTTGTTTAGGTAGTTAACTAAATGTAAACAATCTTGGCGTTACTTTTTAACCAAAAACATAATTTTTAATTTGGATATTACTGCTTATAAATCAATTAACTATAGTTTTAGAAAATTTGAATGTATTTCATGTTGTAAAACGTATTTTACATTTTTAAAGATAACATTTTGTTTAAAAGACATACCAAAATTGTTTACATTTAGTTAATTACCTAAACAAATGGAGTATAGACAACTGATAAACATACTTATATATTTCTAAATACATACATATTATAGATAAAACATCCAGACACAGAACAAATGATCGTGCTCATCACACAAACATTTGTCCTGGGTGGGAACCGAACCCACGACCTCCGGCATAGCAGTCAGGGCCACTAACCACTAGACCAATAGACTCTCTTGCCTGTCTCGACACCTAATAAATCAATTAGGTCAACAAGCTAATTTATGGTCGAATTGTATTATTTTGAAGTCGGTTAAATAACTTTATTTGCTCAATTTTCAATGTGTATAACGATAGAATGATGTTATTTACTTAAACAACGACTAAGTACTTACAACAAATATTAGTTAATCGATCTTGTGTTAATATAAAAGAGATAAATATGAATGTCTGTGGATTTTTTGTAATATTTGTAAATACAATGTATTAATGATAGAATGTATTTTGATACCTGAAAAAATAAAGATGTGAGATGTGTATTTATTAGTTTTATTTTAAATATTTTATGGAGAAGTGGAAGTTAATATTAATTAGTTATTAATATACCTGCCTCAACATTCACACAAGGCCATATTTTTATAGTTGTAAGTTGAGAAATCATTAATCATCAAATTAAGTATACGAGAGTAACTTGTGTTATGAGTACTAGACAACTTATAAACAAACTTATATATTTCTTAATACATCCGGACACAGAACAAATGATTGTGCTCAGCACACGAACATTTGTAAAAGATTGTAAATAAAAATATTACAAATATTTTAAAAGTTTATTTCATAATTAACAATATGATAATGAGTAATACTCGTCATTATTATTAACATAACCCTTACAATAAATCTAAAATCTAAGTTAGTTTAAAAGATGGTTTACATCTCTCGTGACTTGTACACATATTTTAGACAACAAACGGGTCTTACTCGCGATGTAATTATAAAGGTTTGCGATGCTTCTTTTCTCTCGACGTTTCGGCCGAATTGCACCGACTGTGACCACGGTTGGTTTAGTTTAGTATGGGGTGATATGAACCCCTCAAATTGCTAACAGAGAGCCATGACAATAAAGTCACCGTTACGCTAAAAGCAGCAATAAAAACAGCTTGAATAGAAATGTATAGTGCTACAAGGATCTTTTGCCACGCGGCCGAAATCCGAACTAATGCAGTCATATATGAAAAACCATCACTTTTGACAGACAGTTGAGTTGATTCTTGTCGCGGTAACACACCAACGCACTCATGTTAATGTCATCCACGTGCTAAAAGATCCTTGTAGCTCTATTTTACAATTAAGTCATCAAATTGCAAGCCGATATTTTAGCAAGTCTAAGTTTCTTCTACATGCAACTTAACACAGTATATTTGAAAAGTATTTTTAGACTTTCATATTGAAAGCGTAAAACAGGATTCTTTTATTAAGGTTTTACCGTCATAAGCTACAATTAGTCTGAATCATCTCTATTATAACTAATCTTATTCGACTTAATCTGATGGAATATCTGAAAGAAATCCGACGTCGGCGCCAACGCACCTTTCGTGACCCAACATTTCAGCGTTTTAGCGACATTCTCACACTTTAAACTGACACTTAAATTAATATTCTTATCTAAATTCGATCTATCAAAGAAAGATTTCGTCGTTTTGATATTTAAATCTGTTAAGACCGGTGGGTTTGGTCCAAGGAGGCTGTCTACGTAATTTTCGTCGTAAGTTTTGTTAGTATAGTCTATTCCAGTGTTAGTGACTATAGGCATTGGATTGTATTCCGGTATTTCTGTCAAATGATCGGCGTTCGCGTTCCATGCTCGATCGTTGATTTGTAAAAGAGATTTCACGTCGCGCCCGTATAGGTTTGCGTTTTCGAAGCTTTTGTAGCCGAGTCCTGAAAGAAACGTTGTGTTTTAGTTATATTTTATTGTATAGGTTGATTGGTCACTGGTTAGGTAACGCTTCACGCGTTTGGTCTTTGATGGGTGACTATCTGATATGATTTCGGCCACGGCGGCTAGTGTTACTATGACACCAATCAGATATGCAGGACATATTATAGTGCACAAGCGTGTGCGAACCGTGCCTTCCGAATCATGGAAGCTGTGATATTAATTCTAAAACGCACACAACATTCGAAATGTCGGTGCGCGGGTGGGGATCGAACTCGAGGCCTTTTGACTTGGCATTCCTACGGTCTCAATAGGCTATCACAGCTTAGTGGTTGAGACTGTAGAGATCTAGACCACTTTTTGATTAGTACTAATAATAAATAAATAAATTTCACATAATGCCATCTAATCTCAAACTAAGCAGAGATTGTATCATGTGGACTAGACAACTGATAAACATACTTACATACTTCTAAATAAATACATAGATTACACCCATACACAGAACAAAAGATCGTGCTTATCACACAAACATTTGTCGTGGTATCGATTCCACGACTTCTGGTATATCAGTCAGGGCCACTAACCACTAGACCAACAGGCCCGTCGATCTCTTTTAATTCACAGGCTAACTTCGAGGAAGGTCAGGCCAGGCCTGTCAAATGAACATATTATTTTACCTTATATATTATATTAGAATGAGGACATACCTTCCACAGTCCCTTTAAGCAGTGCCATCATGGTGACACTGGAGACCAGTGCGACAGGCTCGCCCGGCGGTGTCGCTACGTATAGGACTCCGCCCTCCTTGTGCTCTGACACTAACTGTACACTCAAGTACATTAGGTCACCCAGGAGGACCGACTGGACCTAAGGGTAAAATGAAAATTAAAAATCATTTATTCAAATTAGGCTACAATGTAGCACTTTTTGAACATCAAAAATGTACAAATTAAAGACAGCACCCCATCGCCCACCCTTCACCGCTTCCTGTGCTCTCGCTGCGGGAGAAGAAACCAAGCAACAAACTTCCCAGCAGCACGCTGTCTTTCAAATAACATTGAAACACAAACAACACAAAATGAGAATATGTTACAAGATAACATTAATGTTAGGTAATTTAAAAAGAGACTCCAAAGCTTTTTAGTGGTGAAAGCATATTATAATATTAAGGAGTTCCTAATTGAAAAAGATTTTTCAATATTTTCATAATTATGTATAATTAATAATAATATTTTAAAATGGTAATTAGTTATAAGTTTTATTTTTAAATCTTTTGCATGCCTACGTGATTAAATATGGCTGTACCTACTGTTTATGTTTTTTTTTGACATCATTTGCCATCACCCATATTTGAAAAATAAAATTATCTTTATCTGTAATGACTGTTCCAGCTAGGGTCACGGAGAGCATGCGCAAGCGATCCCGTGACGCTGGCTTAGGTAGTAGAAGGGGCCCGGGGTGTTTTTAGTCGGTGGGAGTTCGATATATCCCCATATGCCCTCGGTTGAAGTCATAAGTGTTTCGCCACGGGCAACAAAAAGAAGATGATAATGACTGTGAATGAAAAATAAGTATTCCACGACTTTCACACAACGCTATCTAGTCTCAAACTAAGCAGAGCTTGTGTTATGAGTACTAGTCAACTGATAAACATACTTATAATATACTTCTAAATACATACATAATAAAGACTAGCCGTAGCCTGCGACTTTGTCCGCGCAAATATCGTATAGCTACAAGAACATTACGCTACCCTAACAGTCAGTTATGAAGTAGCTAATGTGTTAATCCAGGAGATTTTTTGATTCCATTTCAAAATAGCTTCAGTCGTTTGAGCGTGAAAGAATTACAAACACCCATTCTCACAAACTTTCACAATAATAATATTATTAGGATAAATTACACTCAGAGACGGTACAAATACGTGTGTTCATCACACAACACAAACATTAGTCCTGGGTGAAAATCGAACCCACAACCTCCGGTACAGCAGTCAGGGCCACTAACCACTACACCAACAAGCCCGTCTAATTACATTACTTTGTAGTTATCTCCACACATACCTCAGGCCTCATGCCCCGTTTATTCTTCCGCAGAGCTTGTGTGATCCGTCCTGGGATAGTCCTGATACTGACTGTGACAGGCTCATCCGTAGTCTTCTCGAAGAGACGTATCACATGCCATGTGCGAGACTGTGTTGCTACCACTGGAATTATTTATAAATACTTGTATTGTTTTTAATGTTAAGAGTGATTAACTGTCTTTGGGCCAAATATTATTATAAACAACAGACTTTTGAAATTTTAATACCAATGTGTGTTTAAGTTTTTAGCACAAACCCTAGCTTTATAATTCTAGAAGGCTGATCAATTGAATTTGCCATCAAATCAACTGATCACAACTGTGATCAGTTGACCATAAAACTTACAACCAATCACAGAGCTTAACATAAGTTCTTACTGAAGATTAATCAATTTTAGTGTTGAACAGCATTTGAGATTAATGCAAAAATGATTAAACGACGAATCACATAGACTGGACTAAAATTGCCCTCAACAAAAAGGAGTGGAAATATAAGAGGGAGGCCTTTGCCAAGCGGGAGGGGAATATAGGCTTATAAAAATAATAATGGTAGACATCACATTTTAGATTAAAATTCTCAACAAGGCCTCTGCATGTTGGACCTGTGTCCCCGTGTAAGCCTTTAAAAAGGACCGGGTTTCTTCCCTTGAAGTTATTCCATGAATTAATAATACAGTTCATATGGTACTTACATTTTAACCTCAACCTAGCAACAATATCTTCAATCTCATCAACCGTGAGAGCCTTAGAAATATGCCTGCACAGCACTCGCGCGACACTGGCCGGCTGCATAGGCAGCCTCGCATTACGGACCGCTTTGGATAATTCCCGCCATCTCACACCAAACTCAGGTAAAGCAGCCACACAGAACACCTCTAACGGCATCCGTGTTATTATATTCTGTAGCTCAGATAACTCTGAAAACGAGAAAAGACAGATTTTGTGTAAATTGTGGGTAAATCTTCATAAAATTGCGTAAAGGTTGTTTCAATGAGTTTGTAATGTGGCTGAATGATATGTGCCTTTATCTTAAATTAAAGGTTTTTAAAAAGTTAGGGATGTCAACTTGCTTAAATGCGAAGTTTTGAATTGGTTTTTGTTTATAAATGATGATTTCATATGAATTACTTAGTAGGTAAGTTAGATTATATGTATTACATGACAATATATTCAATGAATAAGCAATAATCATTTAATTATTGAATATTCTGTAAAAGTTCTCCGTAACCTTAAGCTTAACTATGTTACAGATTTACTTACTGTTCTTCACAGAATTCTGCATTTTAATTTTTTGTCTTGGAGTTTACTAGGAACTTTTGCACTTTTGCCACAATTAACTGTGGTATTTTCTAATTTAAACAACGCAGATACACTATTTTCGAGCAGATATCGTTTCAAAACAATAACATTTTAGCCGTTGGCATTCCTTCGTTCAAAATTTTGAATTGATTTGACATTTCTTTTTTTTTGCATAAATGTAGGAATGGATCACTGGGCTATTGGCTTTTTTTTAGCGTTCTAAGATCCTATATCTAAGGTAAGATCAATATTTTATTTTTATACACAGGTCCGTGTTTATAACTGTTTCCGTTTTCAAGTAACTTGTAAACACAAGGTTTCATGGGTACAACAACTCAAATGATTGATTCACACGGGTATGTTAGGCACAAGCACGTGTAATTCAATCATTTCTGTTTGTACTATAACATAAAAAAGTCATCAATGATATTGTAAGACTCCAAAACGGCCGAAGATGACAGAAGTTGGCAGATAGAAATTGATAAATTTTTACTAAATTTTTGTATGGGAAGTGTATCAGAAAAAACTGTATTACATAGGACAAATGGTGTTGTTCACAAGCTACATGAGCGCAAGAAAAAATCTGGAGTTAAACAAAGACGTCCTTTGCCAGCTGTGGGACAAAAGGCTTCATAGAAAAACAACATAACAAGTATAGTTTTTATTCATTAATATTTTACAAATTTACTTAAACTCTTAACATATTGGAAGAGCAATTAAAGGTCTAAAGTATAGTTGGCTAAAGGGGCTGGGTATAGATTACATACATACATACATAAACGTCACGCCTCTTTCCCTTGGGGGTAGGCAGAGACCACATCTTTCCATTTGCTACGATCCTGGCATACCACTTTAGCTTCATGTTGATCCACACTCATCAATCGTTTAAATGTACGCAAATAACATTTCGTTTTGATAAATCATGTGACTTAGACTTAACATCTATCTAAACTTATATAAAAGCTTATATAATATATTACACAAATTGCATTGTTTGTAATATTAAAATGACCGTTTTTTACTACATGCATGTAAAGATATGTACAGTATAAACGTCAAAATAACTTTTTTATTCTTTTTTCTGCCTGGTTGTTCCATCTGAAACGGTTAGACTGATTCTAACGCAACTTTTATTTGCAGGTAGACGATGTAATAAGGAGTAACTTAGGTTAGTTTTATTTCAGAAAATAAACGAATTAATAAAGTTAGTTGTTGTGTTGCAAATTTGTTTTGCTTTATCCTATTTTGCTACGGAACCTGCAGAGGCGTGAATCCAACTCGCATATCACCTCATTTTTCAATTGTATAAATTTCTTCCAGTGTTGTCTGTATTGACTACACGTGATAGCCGAAAGGTCAGCTTAGGCCAGCGTAACACTGTGGATTGTATTCTCACACACATAATCTTCGTCGTTCTCACCTAACCGTGTGCGCTACTGATTATTACACCTGGCCACAAACCTATGTATCAGGTTAAGACTAAGAAGTAACAGCGAGATTTTCTTCCTTGCACGCCACGGCTGTGGCACTGCAATTTTATGTCTAAACTCACGACACTGGCCATTTGCGCGACAACATAAATGCGGTGGTCGGCCGCCAGTTCCGGGGCGCATAAAATACCAAGAAAATTTTATACCACCGACGTCGCACAGAGGTCTATGCTATCAGTGCTTCCTTTGCATAAAAAACCAAAAACGCTGCAATCGCCCGCAGATCTTGTGGGCACCGCAAGCAACTGCCTTCACCGCCACCTCTTCGCACTAAATCGCGATATATTTGCATTAGGTTTTTCTTAAAAAAATATAATTAAATATTCCAGAACTTTCACACGACGCAATCTAGTCTCTAAGCTGAGCTTGTGTTTAAATATTTCTAAATACATACATAATAATATTATACATTTACACCCAGACACAGAATAAAATGATCGCACTCATCACGCAAACATTTGTCCTGGGTGGGGATCGAACCCACGACCTCTTGTATAGCAGTTAGAGCCACTTACCACTAGACCAACAGGTCTGCCAAAGATATCATGCCATCTTGCCATTACCAATATCAGGTGAAAATTTTGAAATTTAATGTCATAAGTTTCCTGTCAGACTGACATTAAACTGACAGTGTGGAAGAGAGGGTTCATTCCCATTATAGTGCGTTTCAATAAAGAGTTCCCTTCGCCGTTTTGTTGGTACTACCGACTGTCACTACTGTCAAGTACATCAAACGCTTTAACTCATCAGTGTTTTTTAATTGTTTTACGGTGTTAATCATGCCGAAGACCCTTAAAAGGGGTGAAAGAGAGTTGGTGTTGAAAGTAAAATCATTTTGTGAAAGAAAAAAACGTAACAAGGAACCAATAATTCCATTAGAACGTGTGAGACTCTTCGTCGCTACCATGACAGGTTTGTAATATAGGGTTACCAGAACTTTATGCTCTCTATTCCCCGTTGGTATGTCGTGATATTGTATGTGCACATTTTTATATTATGAAGTATACATTCTTGAAATTGTTGCATACAACCAGAAACGATACTTTAATGAAATAAATACTATGTTGACTGTATTTGTTAATTGATTTCATTAATTTATACATTTATTATTTATTGCTCATTATTAAAGTTAATTAAATTTTAAAAGAGTTATACATATCACAAAAAAGATGTCGAAATGTTTAATATACCAGGTATCTAACAGCTATGTTCTATGATATCCTTCAATAATTCTAATTTCGTTAAAAAGACTTTTAACTCACTATTATGTAATAATTTTGTTTGTTTTAGATATATCTGAAAAAACTGTTTCAAAAATTACCAAAGAAGGTGAGGTTGCTACCAGTACAGCAACCAAAATTTCAACTCCAGGAAAGCATTGTCCTAGGGAAAAAATTCATGAATTTTATGTTGTAAATAAAGAGCTGCCAACTCTTACTAAACTTTTTCATGAAATGAAAAATAAAATCGATACAAAAATGACACTTCTGACTATAGTGACACTGGAGATAGTGATAGCAGTATTATATCCGGTGTTGGGCATTTACACGAGCATAGTTGTTCGAAAAAGTAATATTGTTGTTGCAAATAAACAATTTTTACAGTTAAATAACATGAGTTTTATTTGTATAAATATGTTATACACCCCATTTATAATGTTAGTTAATCATTGTTAATATAAAAAAATATTTATATAAATATACACCGTGATTTTTAGGTCGTTTTAAAAAAGTCGTCCACACAATGTATCCGTCATAAAATACCTCTAGGCGCGAATATAATTTTTTTATCATTAATTAAAATAATATGCATGAAAAAAATAAATAATACATTGGAAATATGAAACATCCTGTTAAAAATGTTTACGTATCAAACTGTTGAAGATACATGCTACATACTTACTGCGAACATTATGATTGCAATAGTAAGACAGCTGTTTTACGCTAAGGTGAATGACCTGTGATAAGACGCCGCCGCGCCGCCCGCGCGGCCCCTTTGGCACAAGGTTCGGACCGCGCTCACTACAGAGTGTTCGTAAAACTGCCTTGTGTCATAATAATGAATAATATTTTTATTCATTCAAATCTTAAAAAAAAACATATTTTTTTATTATAAACGTTTACTAGTCATTGGATACATGAACTGGGCTGCTTTTTTAAAACGACCTAAAAGTCACGGTGTATAATCTATTACATAACTACATCAAAATATTAGGTCGGGGAAAAAGTATTTTCGCATTATAGTATGTATGAACTTGTAATAATATCTCTTTGGCTATAGTATTTGTATCTAGTTGGTTGGTATAATTAAAAGTTATTTAAAAAAAGAAAATTATAAAGAACATAATTCCAAATTCTAATTTTATTAGAGAGAGAAAGATTTTATTACAAGTTCATACATACTGTAATGCGAAATGACTTACCCCGATTATTAGGTAATATAATCATCATTACCTGGCCACACTCAATTATGCTCTACCAACATAACGGCGAAGGGAACTCTTTAGTGAAACGCACTATAGTTCGATTCATTAGTTCGATCGTCGAACTATTATAGTGAGATTTTTTTTTCTCATTAGTTCGACCGTCGAACTAGTGGGAATTTTTTTTCTCATTAGTTCGACGGTCGAACTTTATTTTTTCTTTTATTTACTTTGTTAGGAAGCCACCTTATATTTTATAAGTTTTTCAACTGTTTATTTGATCAAAGATATGCTATAGATGCACAAATATGAGTACACGAATATATATTTTTAACGAAGCAAGCGTTTTTTTTGTTTTATTACGAAATTAGTAAAACATATAAATGTAGTAGAATTATTTTTAAATCTAATTTATTCGACGGTCGAACAAATGAGAAATAAAAATTCTCACTAGTTCGACGGTCGAACTAATAAGAAAAAAAAATCTCACTAGTTCGACGATCGAACTAATTAATCGAACTAATGGGGATGAACCGAAGAGAGAGACGTCTCTACGTCGTATATAGCGCTGTCACACTTCCACAACTGCTATATTTCTTTAAAAGGTAGTTATCAGCGCCATCTATTACAGCTGTAGTAATTCAAAACAACAGTGTTACCAAAATAAAACTTTATCATAATATATTTTTAATATTACATAGGACAGATTCTGTTGTTCGCAAGCTAAAATAATGAAAAGAATATTGCTTATTAAAATATAACCACAAAACCTTATTGTATGGTTATTTACAACCTTGTGTCAAAGTTTAATCCACCAGTAGGCCAGAGACGTTGCTTACGGCATATTTAGTCATAATATTGATATGAAAAACAAACATAAAGTTGTTTATTGCTTTCCATAAATCTATTACAGTACAAAATTAAGTTTCCAACAACCTTATTTCAACCGAAGCGACTTTGTTTAACACTACATATTTCAATCCTCATTTTTAGGCCATCTTCCAAATATTGGAAACTGAAATCTTCCGCAGTGAGCTAGCATATCAGCTCAAACCATCACTTAGCATAGACCAACAGAATCTGAACTAAATAACAAAACATTCACATTATAAACAGTCCGTTTAACAATTAAATTTTCAAAATCAAAATGTTACAGTCATTTTCCTGCTCCTTGACTTCATATTTAAAATCTGGCTTCAATTTCCACCTGTTCGGGGAAACGGGAACTTCTTTTGGCAGCGAATCATTCAATATAGTCTCCTTCGGTGATAACGAACTGGGTTTGACTTTAAACTGCCCTATTTTTGTCTTGACAACCTCTTTTTTTCTAACATAGCTTCTTGGTTTCGGAGTACTTGCGTCTGGTTGCAATTTAAAGTTCTGATCAACAAAATTCTTGTATGATTCATTGAACGATGTTGGTGATTGTAATACAAGCTTAGATACATCATCAATTTTCTCAGTATCATTCTTTTTAGATTTGAAGGAGGCAGATTTATTCAAGGTAGGACTTTTAGCTTTGTAGATACCATTTTCGAATTTATCCTCTCCATCTTTTTTTACTTTCTTTACATCTTTTTTAGCATCTTTAGGCACCGGACTATGTTTCCTCTTAGTCTTCATGCTTTCTAAATTACTGGATATCTGAGCGTCGGTCAGAATTTTATTAGCAATAGGCAGGCCACGTTCCTCATTATCCGAGCACTTTAAAATTGTTGTCATTTCCAGCGCTTTGCCGAATAAATCTCTTAAAGTTGCCACATCCACCTTGGCTGCGTCGTTAACAACATTTGTTACAAGTTTCCTGAACTGTATGTATAAATCACAGTCTTCTTCCGAATCTAATTTCATCTCTTCGTCATTCTTTAAAGAAGATATTAAATGATTGGAGTACTTCTCCAAGTCTGCCGGCTTTATTACATGACCGAAGTGGTCTTTGTGGTATGTTACATGGACACCGCTTTTGTAGTTTCTAACGGAGATCATTGCTGGACAGAAGTGGCTGACAGCAGTTGGATCGGCTGGCTGGTAGGAACAATGGTAAATGTCTTTTGATTTCATATTGTTAAGCTTGACGAAGCTCAGCTCTGATTGGTCCTCGAGGTCTTTCTTCCATGCTGTGAAATCTGAAATGTTTTTGGTGTTTAAATATTCATTTATAATTTAGGTACTACTTTTCTTTGATGGAATGGTAAAAGGTAGAGGTAGAACAGTTTGAAGTTAAATAGGAGAGAGAGAGAGAGAAATGGCATAAAACATGAATTTTGATGTGCTTTAAGACTATGCATAATAATATTATTATGTAACTATGGTGTTTTTCTAGGATGCAATTTATACTATTATCACACAGACAGAAGGTATGTAATTATTAAGAACATAATATATAGACTAAACAGATAGGAATGTGTGGAAAAGAAGACATGTTGCAACAACCCCAAATAATTATTGGGACAAGAGCAGGGGAATGATGATGATGTTACTATACATAGACAAAAAGCAGTTGCTGCAGATATACACATAAATGGTTTGGAGGAGGCATTTGTGATTGCCAATTATAATTAAATACACAATTAAGTTTCTCCATACCTTCTTTACTCGGTAAGAAGTAATTCTGCACACCGTCATCATGTAACCCTTTTATATGATGTTGGAAGATAGCGAGGCTGGAGAATATCTGGTCGCAGCCATAGCACTTGTAGAAGTCTTTCGGTAATGTCGGCTTGACACACACATGTGTGTCCGTTGACCGTATCTGTTTGTCGCAGGTCATGCAATACTCTTGACGGATTGGTTTTATTAGGTCGGGTGAATGTGGTGATCTGTAAATAGAAAATAGAGATGAAGCCTTAATCAAAAATTAAAATCAAAAGGTTTTTATTTCCAGTAGGCCTTTTCAGGTATTTTCAAAACATTGCTGACTCTAGTTGTGCGGTTCCAAAATGTCATTCTTATGGAGAAGAACCGGCAAGAAACTCCATAAGTTATTTTTTTTTAAACAGAAAAATACAGTTTATACATACAATAAATATGCAACAACAACTTAAATTAGTATGTTAACGGTCTATCATGCGTATTTAAAGGAATAGTCTGGTTACTTGAACCAACAGGAATCCTTTATTATGAACTGACGTGGCGGGGCCGGCATCTAGTTCAACTCGTGACTATTTGATAAATATGCGTGAGTACACCGTTGTAAATCAGCTAAATTTAGGATTTAGTGATATTGAAATACTTTGGGACAATTTGGATGTAATCACTACATAGCATAAATCAAAGTCGCTGTTGCTGTCTGTCTATCTGTTCGCTTAAATCTTTGAAACTATGCAATGGATTTCAAAATTGTTTTAATAGATAAAGTGATTCCAGAGGAAGGTTTATACATATGATACATCAATATTTCACCTATATGAAGCTGGGCGGGTGGCTATTTAAAAAAATAAAGGATTACAACATTGGTGACTGGGTGACACACATAGCTAGAAGTAAGGACCGAAGGAGTCAAGCAGAAAACAAATGATAGCCACAGACCAGGTATAAGGGACGACCAGAAGCAAGCAAGAGTGTGGGGATGATGACGTAGTAAGGTATGCTAGAGGCATTTTGATGAGGGATGTGCAATACAGAGAACAGTGACTGAAAAAGGGTAAGCATTGGCTTAGCTATCCTTTGACATAGCAATGGTTTATTTAGGTATGGAATGGTGATTAAGTTATGGTAAGTTTGTAAGTATGTATGAAAGGATATTTAATTTTGTTACTCTTTCAAGATGAAATTTAATGGTTAGTGCAAATTCTATGGAATTTGGTATGAAGTTAGTTGACATGGATTGCCACATAGGCTACTTTGAACTGATAGTGTTAAACGCAGTTGTAAAACAATGTTTTTGAAGCTATAATAGACATTCGCAAATTTAAGAAATATGGTATATACCTACAGGAACAACAACAAACTACAGGTAATAAATAGGTCATAGACGTCTATGTTTTTGTTATCTAGAGCTCGTCTCATCCATACTACTTCAAAAGAGGTACGTAAACAAAGTTACATCTCCTCAAAAGTTGATAGTACTTACACTTTTTCGCCATTAGCATCAACGCAGTGGTTTTTCTGAATATGCCTGAAAGCAGAGAAGTAAACGGCGAAAATCGCAGCGCATACGGGACATTCAAACTTGGGTCGTTTATCCGTCGTAGCCTTTTTTCCCGGTAAGCTTGAACTGCCCTTCACTTCAGTTTTATTCACTTGTTTTGAGGCCTGGGCAGGTGCTACCCTCTTTAACATGCTCACAGGAACTACCTTTTTCTTCAACGGCTTTGTATCTACACCTTTTTTAATAGAACGCTTCCCGTCAGGTTTCAAATGCAAACATTTGTGGTGCGATTTTAGAGCTGTCGCATTCATGAATTTGCGGCCGCAAATATCACATTTTACATTTGGACGACGTAGATTAAGTTGGTCGGGTGGTTTTGCTCCCATTTTTGTAGCTTCATTTAGTTTTTTAACAATGTTGGCTGTTTATTTTAGTAAAATAATCAAAATCCTTCGCAGTTCAGGCTTGCACAATGGTAAAGCTAAATAGAACACGCGCTCCAGATACGCAGAGGTGGTACTTTAAGCATGACACAGGAAGAATAAATAACTTTTCTAAATATTTTTGGCTCGTTTTATGGTCAGAAATTATTATTTTCTCTTATTTAAGGTTTAAAAATAAGAAAGTTATATTTCGAAAAATTTTAAAAGGCCAAAACATATCGCAGTACAATTAAAAATAATCATGTTTCAAAGTTCGTCATGAATGCTTAAGTTTTTTACTGACTCTGAAACGCGCTTTCACTGACGCCAGCTGCGCTATGTCGGACACATTTTGACGTATTAATTTTTTAATTCACCTCCGTTTAGAAATAATGTCTATGGGTTTAATGGCGGTGAAATTGAACGGCAATACTCATTTACATTATAAAGCGATTGCCTAAAAAATATTTCGAAATCACTTTTTATTTTAGATTTCGTTATTCCTCAACATTGCTATATTTTTGGAGCCCCAATTGAAATAGGGGTGGTATATTTCTCACTTGGTTTCACCAGTTTTAAAACAAGTTTGCAAAATTGCTATTTTTCCTAAAATGGCTAATTTATTCCTGTTCTTCTTTAATCAGTTATTTTGATATGGTGCAGCAGAATTACTGTATATATTCAGCCCTTAGTGGTTAGAGCTGCAAAAACCATATACTATTTGACTCAGTCGGTTAAAAGTACCTAACCCATGTGTTAATCCAAATTTGAGCATGAAAGAGTAACATCCACCCATCGAAACTTACGAACTTTTGTGTTTATAATATTAGAAGTAGTAGTAAAACTAAGGTCTCTGTGAATTATTTTTTAATCATGATGTCTCCATTTTCTCCACACCCCACAGCTTTATTTCATCTTCACAAGCAGTCACAATGCAATTCTCAGTTGGATGATGACTTAAAGAAACAACTGGCTTATTAAAACTATGTCTCAACTTCTGTGTACAAGTACTACTAATTAAATCATAATAAAATACTTCACCGGTGGCTGAACCACAGATTATGTGACTGTCTTTCTCATTTACAGCATTTTCTAGCAAATAGTCTTTACTTTCATGACCGATGAAAGTGTTTAAAATCTCCCCAGAATCTTTGTCAAAAAGTTTCACTGTGCTATCAGCGCAGCTTAGTATATAACATTGTCCGTCCCTCGTTAGGCTGCCGTATGTCACAATATGTCCTATAAAATCTGATGTCATTTTACCCATCCTCAAATCGTATAACCTTACATGACAGTCTACAGATGTAGTAAAAACTTCATGATCAGTCACTTGGATGGACGTGATGGTGTCCTTTGCATCTTTTAAAACTTGTACTGGTTCTTGTCTTCTGCTCAGCACGTCCCAGAACGCGACCGTATTGTCTACGGACCCAGAGATCGCCATTGTGGACTCTTCATTGAATTTTATGCAAGTAACCGAGCTTGCATGCCCGCGGTATCTTCTTAACGGTTGGCCTGTTGTAACATCCCATAGTATTACAGATTTATCACTGCTACATGATATAATTTGACTGCTGTCACAAGATCCAGCTGCATCTAGTACTTCGTTTGCATGCCCTCCATAAGTTTTGAGTAAAAGTTGCCGCTGAGGGTTCCAGAGTTTTATTTTCTTGTCTGCTCCGCAAGTGAGGCAGTAGGTTCCGTCGACGTTAAACCTTACAGCACGTATTACTTGTTGCTTGCATTGAAAGGTCGCTAATGTCGTTAGTTCGGTCATTTTTATTCAATTTAACAAGTAAATCAACAATACTCTGTTTGTTTTGAAATGTGACTTTAATGACATTATTGACAGTTCAGCTTTCAAATGACAAAGTTTTTAGTACAGGTTAAACATGGAAACTAAACGTTCTCTTTTTATTATTTTGTTTCTTTATAAGATTAACTTACACGTTATAATCACAAAAGTATTCAGAAATTAGATGGTAATTTTTGAAAGTTAAAAATTCACGAAATTTAGACAAATGTTCAGAAAGCCATCTGTTGCCAATTTTGTGTACTATCAAGCAATAATGCCATCTATTGGATTTTCCACACAACTATGCACTGTTGTCTCGCTAACGCCATCTCTCGAAATTTCCACACAACTGAATAATGTCCACTCACTAGCGCCACCTACCGTAATTTCCACGTAACGTCGCCATTGTTTCCGCGCTCTGGGTCAGCTGAACAATTCATTCTATGTACTGTTTACTGCTTACATTGACACACTGACTCAGTTTCATTATATACATTGATATTGTGTGTTTGTGTGCGTCACACGCCCACCTTGCGTCTTGTATAAGCTAAGCTAAATGTTCGACCATTGTTGTTACGAAATATTCGATATTAGAATCGTATTGTGCTGAAAATGGGTCATTTTCGACAGATTTCTACGTAAAATGACAGATTACAGCGTAGATGGAATTATTATCAGTCTGTTTGTTATCTAATCTTTTATCTGTCGTGTGGAATGAGAGGAATATTGGTATACTATTGTCTATTGAATTGTACGCAATAAATTGGTTTTATAACCTATATATTTCCTGAGTATACATACATCTACATAGGTATTATTCCACGCTTATTTGTAAATACACAATTATGCCTAATGCCTTGCAATGCGTAGAAAAATGATAAGTAATGGGGTACAATAATTTAAACAAGATTCCGAAGATCAATACGGAAAAAATCCAAGAAGGTTTCACTTAACGTAACTCATAAAAAAGGGGGTTATTACTTAGTCTGTCAAATAAAGGCGGGGTTTTGAGAAAATGGCGGACCTTCAAGCTGTGTTGTTTTAGTTCTAATAGCTTATTTTATTTGCTCACCTATTTGACCATCGGATTAACGACTTTGGCAGTCTTCCATTGCAGCGAAGGGCACTAAAGTATTATAAAAATGCAGTTAAAATGGGCGCAGTATTTGTTTTAGATACCTATTTAGTTATAGTTGCTTTAATTGAAGCCGTATCTTTTTCTCTTCATGATAAACTTTAGTAATTTTGTAGATATGTGAAATCCGTAGCAAATTGTTTTGCAGGTATGAGTACTTACTACCTAATATACCTATTTTATATCCCACGGCTGGGCAAAATTCCTCTTTTACTTTTATTTCTTCGTTCCTTGGTATAAAGATTTTAATCTTCCAATTTTCTCTATAAGAAGAGTCTCTTGCCCCGTAATGGTTTATTTACACGCTGGGAATACTATTATTTATTACATCTAAATTAAAATTACCTAAATAAGTATATCTTTACCCAGGAATTACTAATATTGGGAATTTGGGACAATATAGGAATGAGTATTGGTTAAAAAACGTACATATGTAATAAAAACAAAAACAACTCTTTCTAAATTTAAAACACTCACTTATCTATACCTACGTAACGTTCACATTAAAAAATACAGGCACAGGAATCCCCATAATGCCGTAGTGCTGTTACATAGTACAGTATAGGGTAGTGTTGTGCGGAATGGCTGAATACGGCCGAAATGGCTTAAAGCAGGTCACTGGATTGCGGTAACCGTTATATGCAGCAGACATAATGCGGACAAAGTTCGCGCCTCCCTTATGGGCTGGACTCAGACACAGATTAAAAATTGTATTAGGTTAGCTTGTAAGAAGGTTGTATTAATGTAGGTTGGATTAACAGGAGTTATTTAAATGTGAAGTTAAGGGTGTTGATGTAGGTACACTGTATCTATATTAACGAGTTTCTTTATAGGTACTTGTTTTTTTTTATTTATGTAACTTTCATATAGCTGTAACAGTTACAGTACCTAGTATAAGTACTATAAAGTATTTTATAAAATATGAGTCTACTCATTTAGTTGCGTACATGTATGACTTATACACATACGCTTTATTTTACAATAGTTTTAATAGCATTAAGTAATAGAAATAATAATTAGGTAAAACGTTTAGTCAAGATACTTAGGTAAGACAAAAATACGACATTGAAATTACGTAAATTATAAATTAAAAAAAAGTCTTTACTCACAAAAACATTAGGCCTAAATACAGCACAAGAAAAAAGGAAACATTAAAAAAATACAACTGTCAAAACAGTTTTCGCTCCAATTTGGTATTTTGTATTTTTGCGCATAACCAAGGTGCCTGCATTGCAGCTACACTATACACAACCTAGAAACTATTACTGAAAAAGGTAGTTCCTTTATATTACGTAATGACTTTCTACATATTAACCTTCGTTCTGTTAGTAAAAGAATATTCTAGTCGTTTTTATTAAGGTAGAGTCAGAATTTGTTGATAATTTGTAACTTTTTGTGTTTTGACGTAAAATGAAGTCGTTTTATGTTTGATGCGTATGTATGTGTCAAAGTCAACGTTTACTTTTTAAAATACGAATGTTTAAATTGTCAATACTGCTACAGTTTTAAAACATTGTGCCTAGATCTTAAACAAGTAGAACGAAATTTTCTTATTTGAAAGCTAACAAGATGGCGCTAAGTTATTATATTTACGGAGAATCATGAAAATCTTCAGCTCATTCTTGAAATACATGTGGGTCTCTATATTTTGTATTATTATGTAAAAGCGACCCGCCCGAGCATCGCACGAGTGCAATACTGATGTATTATATAAATCTTCCACCTGAAACATTATCTATTAAGAAACCGCATCAAATCCATTGCGTAGTTTTGAAGATCTAAATGCTCAGATTTTCAAAACTACACAATATGTATGCACATAGGAAAAGACAGGCAGCAGGAAGGTACTTTGTTTTATACAATTTTATACTAGCGACTACAATTGTATGTATTTCTGCATATTCGTAGAAAGGACAACGCAAGTCATCAATACGAACTTAGTTTTCAAGTGAATAAACCCCGATTTCTGGAAGGCTGATCAATTGAATCTGCTGTCAAAACAACTGCCCACGACTGACATTAGTTGACTATAAAACTTACAACCAATCACAGAGCTTAATATGACTTTCGACAGAAGATTAACAAAATTTTGTGTTGACTAGCGTTTGAGTAACAAAAACGAGTAAGACTGTATCTCACTGTACTGATCGCGTCTTTTTTTATTTTTTTTTATTTATTAATCAAAGGTAGGATAAACGATAAACGTTCAGAGTTAAGACTATACAACCTCATGGAGGTACGTAGTGCAACCAAAATGGGTGGGTTTTGGTGACTTAGGTACTTTTCGTCATAAACGACCAAGTATTGTCTATAAAAGACATGTAACGACACAGCCTTTGAAATACCAAGAATCGGTTCAGGTTTCAGAATTTCACGGAAAATTCGCAATCGATTGAATACTAAAGTATATTTTATATAGATTAATAAAAATAAATTAAGGTGCTGGACATGAATGTGAATGGATATAGGGAAAGAGGGCGACCAAAGACGATGGATGGATTGTGCAAAATATGATATGGCTGTAAAGAGTGTTACTTGCGAGATGACGTCAGATAGGAACGTGTGGAAGAAGACATGCTGCACCGACCCCAAATAATAATTGGGATAAAAGCAGGGGAATGATAAAAATAAATTAAATCAGCATATTTCTTAGCTCACTCGCAATATCTTTAAAAGTAACATTACTGCAGTTGTGGGAAAGAGACGACGCTCTACAGTGTAGTGTGCTGTCACGTTTACACAACTGCAGAAATCTTACATAAGATGTGCTGTTTGATAGGCCAAGCAAGGTAGACTTGTTGACAGCAAACAATCATTGTTTATGGTACCATGGTATAATTATTGATAATGAATGAATGAGGTTTAATACCATATTTTTTTTTATTATTCTCAGTCCCTCTATATTTTGTTATGGTAATTGACGTGGGATTAAAAAACGCGAGTCATTCAGTGAAACAAGCGGACGTAAGAATGAAAGTTAATGTTTTCAAACTGAAAAATGAATAATAGGATATGTTTTCTTTTTCCTTGCCTGTAGTGTCTCACTGCTGGGCAAAGGCCTCTCCCAAGTCCTTCCACGATTCTCTATCTTGCGCCGTTTCGAACCAGTCCTCGCGGTGTTCTAATTATGTTTAAAGGATATTTTAGTAAAAAGAAAATTCTAGGGAAAGAACAAAACAATTCTGGATGGTTAAATCTGTAAACTTTTTAACTAAATACATCATTTACTTTAACAGAATCCGTATTTTAAATATGACGGTGCACTACTAAAGGCAACCAAAATCATTTATTTGAATAAAACCATCAATTTTATGTTTTTAGGAAAACTGTTAAACACCTTCTTTACTCAATCTTTTCGAGAATAGACACAAAAGTTGAGTTGACACGAGTTGTTCACGAAAATAACTCGTTTTTTTGTCAAACTCCATGTAAGTACTCTATGGCTATCAAGTTTCCTAACTATATTATACTTTACACCGGCCTGTAAGTGTCCCACTGCAGGGCAAAACCCTCCTCAAGAGCATTGATCGTCATTCCACTGCGGCATCCACTCTACATTGAGAAAATTCCAGGTTTCTTCACGTTTTCCCTACCTATAGTTACTTGGCTATTACGGATATACTTTTAAAGTAACTATATAATTATAATTTTATGTCCAGTACTGGTCAAAATAACTAGGGCAATTTCGATTTGTGAAAAAAGGTAGTTGCGGCAATATAAAAATGTATTAATTAAAATAAAACGGTATCTCTATTGATTTAATTAAAGAAAATTCATTTTACATTTTTTTTTCTTTTGGTTTTTAACTACATGCCCGTGTTTACAAATGAGCTTAGTATAAATCATAATTTGACAATAAAAAACAAGTGAAAAATAAAAGGTAAGTAAAGAACTCTTTTAATATACCTACTTGTAGTATTAATGAACGTAACAGAGTTGGTTGGCTTTACAAATTGTGTCCATAGCTCATATGTCAACAGATCTACGTACCTACTTATAACGTGCAAGGCTGAAAACTGAAGTACAATACGCTACGTAGGAAAAATGTCGTAACCAATGACGTAGAATAACAAAAATCACATTATCAATACCAAAATACGTTTTTGATAATAAAGAATTGTGTAAAAAAACTTACGCAAGCCACTAATTGTCGTTGTAGAAAAAAAAAACGCAAAAATTTATATTTTTTTGTCCCCCGATTCAAACACGGAACGCGGCGTGCGCGCGCATCCAACATCGACCGATACGTTATCGCCAGTTGAGGTCCAGCCGCCGCCACGGTTGGACGCATGTTTCAATGGGTGAGCTGCAATACCCCGGGGCCCCAAGCGTTGCTGATGACGAGAGACAGTACAGGGCTCCGTTCCGTCGGGCTCCGCAGTACAGGTGGCCCGCGTCGCAACCGCCGCAGCCCTCGGCCTTCGCCCCGTGGAGGCGGGCCCCAGCCCCCCCCCGGCCTCCAGATTACCGACGGAGTGCTTCGTACCCTGGTAAACCTGATGAGACCTATCAGGTAAGTGTTTCTAAGCTAGCATTGTCTTTTAGCCACGTCTGTTATTTTCACGATTATTGAACTACGTGTATCTTAAATCTTTCGTTATTCGGTGTAAGCAGGTTGTATAGTGTTCAATACTCTTTCGATTTTGTATTGTTTGGCCTGAAACCTTACTTTTGACAGACGATTAGTGACGATTAGAACATCGTTTTTTTAGTAAAACGTGTGTGTAATACGTGGGGTATAGTGAAAAATGATTTTATTTTGTGTTTTTCGTGAATAGTAGCTATTAAATAGGAAAATGTAATAAAACACTGAGTAAATTTTATCGTTTTTAGATACTAGTGTGAAATTGTAAGAAAAAGCTGAATTTTCATTACGAAAATGTATTAAAATTGCGTGATTCTTTTGGAAAAGTGACTAAGTTGAACAGTGATTAGATTAAATTCAAATTTCGGAAAATTTTAGACGTAAATTTAGTAAGTGATCAAAATAGGTGAATAGACAAAATACTGAATATAGGTTTTGCTGAAGATTTTCTCGTGAAAAAACAATCAAATTATGAATTAACGCCTCTTGTAGCTTTAAATTAATTCCTTCGAACAAATTATTAGATATGTGAATGATATTAGGTAGTATTAAATAAAATTGCTCTACTAAAAATATAAATATTTATTTAGAGTGATTGTAAAATGTGATAATACGTTTACTTGACGTACCTACGAAAAATTGGAAGTTTTCGTTAAGATGATTAGTAACCGTTTGACATTAAAAAAATATATTTACAGAAGTAAATGTGTAAGAAAAATTAAGTTATGTTTTAAAGTTTTCTATTATAAAATAGTTTGTAAAGAAAATACGAAAATTCTAATCAAGTGTTTTCCGAGAAACTGATATAACATATATCAGTTTCTGTTATATGTTTTTTTTTTAACTAAAGCATTAAGCTTAATTAAATAATAGGAACTAAAGGAAGCTTTAATTATTTTTCAACAATTCTAATACGAACTTATAGTAAAGGTAGAAACTTAACTAAACAGTATTTTCCGAAACTTTGCGATAAATATTAGAAAGAAGGCATTTTCTTTTTTGTATTTACTACAGCATTTGTCTAATACGTAAAGTATTATATCTACCTGTAATATTTTATTCCATCCTTAAAAGTGTTTAAAAAAAAAACAGAGAAGAACACGTACGTTACTGCTAACTTGCGTCTATTTAAAAAAAAACGAGTTTTCCACCATTAAAAAGTCAAAGACTAAATTTATTCTCAGCATTTCTTTTTTACGATTAAATTCATATTTTAACATTTTTCAGAATTTTAGACTGACCAAAGAGTTTGTTTCGATATATCTTCTAAGTCAAAAAGGAAATATCGATTCTAGCAAGCTTAGCAAAAACCTTATTATAATATTACATACGAGCGTTTGTAGATTGAATATTTAAATAGCCTCTATAAAAAATACATCCAGAATTTATCTCTAATTTTTTACATCATAAAAAAATAACATATTGTGTAATACTTTAACATATAAAACCTACTTACATGTACTTTTTAATACCTAACCTATAAATTTTAAGTTAGAGTTTGACAACTGTATCATAATGACAGTCTTGAGTATTGATTTTGTAACCCACAGCGTATCCACGTGCTGCAACTTGTTCAAGCTTAGCTTATAACCCGGTTTCACTTGAAAACTCACTTGGTTTAAAGAAATAGAGCTGTTTTTCGTAATAAATATGTTTAGGTTAGGTAAAAAGGAGAGAAAATTAACACAGGAACAACTAGGAAGTTAAATTGTAGAGTCGAGAAAATGATGTTTTTTTCGAAGATTGGACTGAAGTATATATCTATTCGGTATGTGAAGACGACACATGTTACTATCACAATGGTGAAAAAAGCGTGAAAAATAACAAGTTTAAGAAGAAAATTATAGAGTCGATAAAAAATTACGTGTTTTTCGAAGATTACATGAATTGAAATGAAGTAATGTCTTTTTAAAATTTGTCAATTTATTCATTATTAATAACTTAATATTTACTGGAGAATATTAAATTATTTAACGTAAAATGATGCATTTCCATTCATAACATATATTCGTTTCACTACGTCAATTTTCTACGTATAAAATCTAAATATGTTTATTTATAAATCGAGTCTTTTTTTCCATAGATAATGTCAATACATTTAAAAAAAAAAATCAGCTGATTCTATTTTAGTATGGAGCAGTGACAGCTTCCCTTTTTAAATTTCAACCTAGGTGTGTTTAGGACTTAGGTATGTTTTATCATATATCTAGTTTATTATGCGTACGTAAAGATCAACGTATCAGTCTCTAGAATCAGTATTAAGAAATTATGCGTGACATTATAAAGAAAATTACATCGTTTTTTTCTCATCATCTTCCTGCACTTATCCCATTTTACTTGGGGTCGGCGCAAAACATTTATTTCTTCCATTCTTACCTTCGCACTTTTATTTACTCCTTTTAAATACGTACATTAATATATGAACTAGAAAACAAGCAGTAATTATTTTGAGCTCTTTTTTCGCACTCTCAAATAACGTGGCTTTCTATTGGTAAAAGAATTGCCAAAATCGGTTTAGTAGGTCTTGAGATTACCCCCTACAACGTCACAAACTTTGACCTCTAGATAATATTAATAAAGATAATAATTACGGTCTTTATTTATATCATCAAAAATATAATTCTCTCTCACGTCACTTTTTTACTAAGATTCGTCATTTTCTAATTGACTTACTCCCGGCTTTCTGAAAAGCATTTTGAATCTGCAGTCAAATCAACTGACCACGACTGTCATTGGTTGACCATAAAACTTACAACCAATCACAGAGCTTGACATGAGATTTGACTGACGAATAACATTTGCGTTGATCCGCGTTTGAAAAATCAGGGGTTGGAAAAAGCATCTACGTCAGACGCTTAAACCAGGTGGTACATCAACCATTAAATACAAAGAAGTTAGTATATTCATAATATATCTTCTACTGGATAACACAATCATGATGTCCGGACCGATTTCGGCCACGGAGGCTAGTGTTACTATGACACCAGCCAGCTACGCGGGACATTATAGTGCACAAGCGTGTGCTAACACAGGTGCACTCTCTGTTCCTTTACTCACATAACCCGATAGGACTGCAATCCGACACGACCGGAGTGAGATCAGGCGCAGGACACACATTTTTACATGCCTTCCGAAACATGGAAGCTGTGATATTAATTTCTAAACCACAACATTCGAAAAGTTGGTGCGCGGAGTCGGTTTAAACTCGAGACCTTTGACTTGGCAGTCCTGCGGTCTTACCACTAGGCTATCACAGTGTCGAGGAAAACAATTTAAGTACCCAAGAACTGTAAAATAAACATAGATTTCTGAAAACCAGAATACAATATATAGGTACATTAGTAGAACAATACTCGTGTAAAAGTAATTTCTCGTGAACCGCATTACCGCGTACTTCCAATGCTTACAAAGAAAGATTCATACAGAATACGGTATATACCTTTTTAATACTATTCTTTGAACTTTTAATGTGATTTTAGATCTTCAAATGGTTGTGGAATGGATTTAATTAAATACTGTAACATCATAATGTTATAAACGGGAAAATTTGTGTGGATGTGTGCATGTTTGTTACTCTTTCATGCTCAAACAGTTTCGTCAATTTTGATGAAATTTGGACGAGTTAGCTGACATCTAGGATACAGATAAGTAATTTGAACCGATCCAGTATCTTTTTATTAAAAGCTTATAGTATGTTTCAAGAAGAAGGATTGTTTCTTTCGTAGAGTTAAGATTGTAAATATTGTGAAAAAGAAGAAGGATTATATGTACAATACATCAATATTTAATCCGTGCGAAGTGGAGGCGGTTTATAAAAATTACGTTAAAAAACGTCACAGTTCAAAGCCATTTCCCATTTCCCATAAAGCGTAGAGACCTCGCCTTATCGATTTAAAGGATCCCATTGACCCATATTCCTGGAGATTCGGATGTAAAGGGCCTCGCACCGCGCAGGTCAGAAACAACTGTGCGGTCAAAACGACAATGTAATGCTACTTAACTTTGAGTGTCTCTTAAATGTCATGGTGTCTCTGTCACATCGAAATCTTCAATGAAGTTATATTAATTTCTGCATCTAGGTTAAAAAAAACGCTTTTACTCGTAATTTTTTGCTTTTAACTAGATAACTCCGGTGTTTTCTTTTCGTTTACAACCTTGAGAAGAAACACCGAAATAAAATCAAGAGTCTTAAGTCCTTTCTGCCGGGGTTGCGGAATGTTCGTAAGAGTTACCGCTCGCCCGGCACTCAAAGGGCTCCAGGAGGAACATAGTGGGTTTTAGTCAGTAACAGTCTGACACTCCCTCCCGCTGCACTCACAGCGGGCGGGGTCATTTGATGAATTCCCACGAAAAAAAAGGGTTTAAGTCTCTTATAAAGTCCAGACATATTATAAACTCGCCCAATGTGTGTATAATGTACGGTAATGTCTGAAATTACCTTTACCACAGAAAAAATAAGCGTTATAGTGTTACAAGGATAAAGCACGCGGATGACATTAACATGAGGGTGTTGGTGCGTTACCGCAACAAGAATCAACTCAACTGTCTGTCAAAAGTGATAGTTTTTCATATATGACGGCATAAATTCCGATTTCGGTCACATGACGAAAGATCTCTGCAGTATTGTAAATTGTAAATGTTTTATCTCTGTTTGTAGATGGAAAAAAAGGGATAGATTAATAATATTTTAAAGTAAGCTACTAAGTTACGTTAGTATTTGGGTCATGTTTAAGACCCGAAACATCTAAATCTATTGCTTGACAAAAAAATACCGAAAATTTATTGGCGACACATTTATACAAAAGTTTAGAGATATTTCTATTTTTATTTTTTTTTGTTCGGACATATCGCTGTTTTTGAGTAACAATATTGGATGTAAGATAGACAGTCGTCCTGTGAAATTCTGTGTTTTACCTGAATTCTGTAATCTTAGAAGCCCATTCCGGATATAGCTAAGAAAAAGACTGGACTTGCTTTTTCATAAGCAAGCAAAGGAGTACAGATAGATAATTCCTAACTGACTCTTGAAGAATTAAAAAAGCAACTAATGAGTAATGCACCCATTTTCGTTCCTTTTTTTCACAAAACAATTTAGTCAGGTAACAAAAAGTACTATACATATTTTGATACGATTAACATTACTTAATCCCCAAACGCAGCGACACTAAAAAGTCAAACCCAACACGTGTAAAGCCAAGCGTGGCTGTTTCAGTAAACGCCTTTGCCGCGTGAGATGACAGCCAGCTGATCGCGTGCCGTCTCTTTCCCGCCAAGAAAATCAATACTCGCTCCGTAATGTAGGTTGAAGCGAATATCAGTTCTAGCTAATAAACACTCCAGAAGACGTTTTTGTAAGTGTTCTAATCGTTTAAAATTAGAAAAATAATCTAAAGGATTCAGTTGATTTGCAAAGGGAATTTCCGCCATTTTGAATTATTAGCTGTCAAATTTTAAAATCACCAATCGATATAGTTACTTTTATTGATCTTTTTACTGCATTATTATAATTTATTTAAATGATTTAGAGTATAAAACATGTTTGAAATTTTTAAGGTCTAATTTAGATATTAGAAAATTGTTTTGCAAGTCACAGTTGTTGGGGTGAGGTCATTGGTCCCCTATTCCGGACTGAATCGGTCTATCTACCTGAGACCATAGACAATTTTACATCGCATTAGAATAGAAAACGAATAGAAAACTTCAAATGTATGAGAAAGAAGTTACGTTACTGAGTTTGTGACGTTGTACGGAGTAATTTCAGGATCTATCGAACCGATACACTAAAATGTTGTTAAATATAATTATAATCTTGTAATAGGCTACAGCTAAACTCTCTAATTTCTCTAGGCTGTGCCCTATAGGGTCCATATTGATTCTAGACTAAAATGTACCACCTGTATAACATATGGAATGGTTAATAAAGAATTGAGTATTGAGATTTTGAAAATTCATTTATCGGTAGAAAATCCACGATTATTGTGGCTGTCGTAGGTTTTATATTAACCCAAAAATACTGCAAAACGAAGGAGGTATGGGGCAGCTATATCTTATAATATTAATAGTAATAGCGTAAGTCAAGAAGTAAAAGAGCTATTTTAGGAAGTCGGAAAACAGGCTTTTGTTTAGTATCTAACGTAAGTTGAAAAATATAGATTGCGTTAGTAATTTTCCTTTTGCAAATTGCCAATTTGATATTAACACAAGAGACGTATATTTTTGAACACAGTTCTAATAAAAATACGTGTAATGTGTAGTACTTACTAGCTGTGCCCGCGACTTCGTCCGCGTGGAATAATTATTTTGGGCATCATTTATTTTGCGGACAACCTCCTTAGCTTTATAAATTATAGCTGTTACCCACGACTTTGTCCTCGTCATTTTCTGTTATAATTTTAGACAATTTAGTTTTTAAATTTTTAAAAGAACAATTATTTTAAAGTACCTACCTACTTCTGCGTAAATTATATTTTTATTTTTATTTTCTTGTGGCAGAAGTACATATTGATTTTCTCCACAACCTGATACGTCGATACAACTTTTAGCAAATACCTTAATTTCGACCGAATTTGATTACCACAAAAACGGTTCTAGTGAGTTAATCCTAAAAGATAGACATATACTGTCTTGGACATTTTTTTAGATCATTTCAACAGGAATAATTCTTTAATACATATATTTTTAGTATCTTGAACCGTTTTCGGAGCGCACGCAACGGAAGCCCTCAAGGATGAATAATTTTCCCCGTTTTTTTCATATTTTTCATTATTTCATCGCTCCTAATAGTTGCAACGTGATGTTATATAGTCTAAAGCCTTCCTCGATAAATGGTCTATTCAACACAAAAAGAATTTTTCGATTCGACCCAGTAGTTCCTGAGATTAGCGCGTTCAAACAAACAAACAAACAAACTCTTCGGCTTTATAATATTAGTATAGATTGTTCATATAAAATAACGCTATATTATACACAGATTTTTATGCCATGCATTATATTTGATCGTCTTCGTTGTTCTGAATATTATGTAGAACATAAAAACACATAATATATATTGAACAATACAAAAATGAAAATACACGCAGCACATCTTTATATTTGGATGATATGAATGAGCTGAGGCCTTTTGACTAAGCTGCCTCTAAGCTAAAGTTATGAAAGAGCTAAGACAAGTTACACGTCTCCTCACGCTAACGCTGTACGCTCCAATGTATTGAACTGACAAGTCACAGTCACGTCACGCGTCGGCAAGGAATGTCTATCACTTTTGAAGTTTTCTATTCTAATGTGATGTAACATTATCAAGACTTTAATTACTTATTCAGTTCATTCAAAAGAACCGCATATTATGACGGTCAGCTGTTTTTGAAATAACAAATTTAAAGTGATATTGACAGTACCCTTATTGAAAGGCCCTAAGGATGATTTTCTTTTACCACAGTTGTATACATAAGTTTGTTACACGCCCTATTCGTTCGAGCAACCCCTTTTGTTAGTTAGCCTTATAAATAGGGGGTTGTTTTGTGATTATTATTATTTTGATTATTGTTTTTACTTTTACAAGATTTGGTACATGTTAATTTATTGGTGTTAAAGCGAATTTTTAATATATCTCAGCGGGACATTATTTATATGAAATCGTTCCTCATAATTTTTTTAATTTTAGGAGTACATATTGAAAAGATTTTTTTTGGAAGACTGCAATGTTTCAATGCAGTGTAATTTTGCTTGCTGCTTTTTTTCTCTTTTTTTAAACAACTCCCGCACTAAGGAACATAATCCTAGTATCGCGGCGGGTTTCACAGACATTCAATTCACATGCACAGACACCCAGACTCAGAACAAGCATTTGTGTATCTCACAAATTCTTGTCGCACGTGGGGATCGAACCTGCCACACGTCGCGTATAGTGGTAATTGGCGTGGTGACCTATACACACTCGGCTATCCGTGCAGTCAGTGCTTTTGATTTGTTTTTGAGATATTCGAGAACCTAAGACAAGTGACAATTCTACAAGCATTATTCGAATCAGCTCCAATGCACATTTTAGCATTTATTATCTTTGTAACTTTTAGAAATATGTATAAGCAATACTGCTACCTACAAAAATACCTCAACTTCAAGTATTTTAAACTTATATTTCCGCAAAAGGCTTTACTTTTGCCACACTGCAACGGCAAGCTCTTGACTTAATAACTGAATTAATTCCGCCATTTTTCTTTAAATTCCCGCCTTTTCTCGCGTAGGTTATCATAGACAATGGTTGTGTTCTCGCTGTTCTTTTATTTATGTTTTGGAGTTATACTTACATTACACTTGCTAGTGGCTTTTGATTATTTTTGAGAATATTTTTAGCTATAACTTTGCTCGTTTAAATGGTGTAATATCTAAAACATATTAATGATCAATGGAGTATGGAATGGATCTGTATTTGAGAAGGGGCATTTACCAAGTAGAAAGGAAAAGCTGGTTTTAAATAGCTTAACTTAATCGTAAGATTTTATTATATAAATTAACAATACTTTTTTCTCCATGTAGACAAAAAAAAAAATAGATTTAGATGCAAAAGGAAAACATTTATGTGTTGGGAGAGGATCTACAAAAAAAGACTACGTCAATTGAAAGTTGTAAGTTATGCTCAACCAATCACAGTCGTGATCAGTTGATTTGACAGCAGATTCAATTGCAGCCTTCCAGTGAGGGGTCTGTTGGTCTAGTGGTTAGTGGCCCTGACTGCTATACCGAAGGTAGTGTGTTCGATTCCCACCAAGGACAAAAGTTTGTGTGATGAGCACGATCATTTGTTTTGTGTCTGGGTGTAATTTATCTGTAATATGTATGTATTTAGAAATATTATAAGTATGTTTATTAGTTGTCTAGAACTCATAACACGAGTTACTCTCGTATACTTAATTTGACACTAGATGGCGTTGTGGGAAAGAAACCGGGAGAACATCCAGGTTACCAATTAACAAACTATTTGACACTTTATACCATAATTTTTTCTTCACGTTTAGAAGCCGACATTTTAACTACATTTTCGTGATATGTATGTGAGTGACTGTTGCCATTTAACGTCCGTTTTCCATGCAAACAAACAGTGAACAATAGCTTGGCTTCGGCGTTTGGTTACAGAAATGTAAGCCGCTAAAAATGTTGTTTAAACTTCAATCTCGGTACTAGGTGGGACTCCCTGAAATTCGACGTATTTGCAAGTCAAAGAAAACGTAATTACTTCAGAGCGAGTTAGTATGGTAAAGGCTTGATATAAAAATTAAGATTTGAAAGCCTGATCAATTTTATCTGTTGACAAAACAACTGTTCGCGACTCTGATTACGCGACATGCTTATCTGACGCGCCTAACCTAGTGTAATGTCTCTGGACCACCATCCAGCTACGCGGGACATATTATAGTGGACAAGCGTATGCTACCACAGGTGCACTTTCTATTCCTTTACTCCCATAGCCCGATGGGACGGCAATCCAACACGACCGGAGAGAGATCAGGCGCAGGACACACAGTTTTGCGTGCCTTCCGAAACACGGAAGCTGTGATATTTATTTCTAAACCGCACACAACATTCGAAAAGTCGGTGCTCGCGTGGGGATCGAACTCGAGGCCATTGACTTTGCAGTCCTATGGTCTTACCACTAGGGTATCACAGTTTCAAACTAGTATAAAGGCAATCACTGTAGTTTGCATCGTATTCCTGTGGTCTCTGCTACAAGAGAAGGGTCAAGCGTGGTGTAGCGTAGGTGTTAGTCGGTAAGAGTCCGGGACGACTCTTCGACTTTCCCATGATGACGGCATACAAGTTACTTGTCTCCTCACGCTAACGCTGTACGCTCCAATGTATAGAACTGACAAGTCACAGTCACGTCACGCGTCGACAAGAAATGTCATTTTCATACATTCGAAGTTTTCTAATAATTTCGTACTCTAGTGTGATGTAATATTGTCTAGGCCCTGTAGTAGGTTTGAACCTACATCCTCGCGCATACAATACCGTTGATATAACCGCAAGGCCATACACTGTTATATAATGAACAAATTAATTAAACATGCGTTTCAACGGAAGGGAGAACGCGTTAATTATTCAGAGATTAGGCGAATTAATAACTGGCACATTGTAACTCCGGTAGTTAATATTTATAGTACTCTAAACCGGCGCGGACAGATCAATACATGATGAGAAGGAGGTTCACGACTGTCATTTGTATTTCTTTGACAGTCGTTACTAGTAGCCTGAAATGTAGTGCTACAAGGATCTTTTGATATGTGGATGACATTAACATGAGTGTATTATTTTCACAACAAGAATCAACTCAACTGTTTGTCAAAAGTGATAGTTTTTCATATATGACGGCATTAGTTCTAATTCAAAACTCAATTATTTATTGCATTCCATATATTACAGAGCTGGTAAAAAACAAAACAAGTTAACTTCAGTATGAACCCTGTCGGGCACTCTAAAATTAGGAGAGAGGAAGAGGGCAGAAATTTTAGTCCTTGACAAGAGATTTAACTAGCGAGAAATAGGATTTTGTGCTATTCTACTTAACATCCGCAGTCTCCTATGCAGTCTTTATAATTTCTGTTGTAACTTTTTATCTACACGTATTTTATTAGGCGGCTTGCATTAGTAATTCTCATTCAAGATAACTGGACTGAAAAAGGCCAAGAAATAAATAAAATCCTAACCTACAAAATACAATTTTGACACTAAGCAATTTTATTCCACATCAAGTTTGGCACAAGTATCATCTTATTCTGCCAGTAAAGCTGTTAATTTATAAAGTAAGTAGATAATGGTTGCCGTTGCCTGGGTGCCCTACATACGAAGTTAAGGCACCGCTTCGTCCCGGGTTGACCTAAAAACGGTTGCCTCCAACACTGCGCTGTTAACGTACATTTAATGATAAAGGCGCGGCTGATTTGAATATTCCTTTGCTATCTGTCAAATATGACATTACATGAGATATAGGTATGCCATTTGATATTCGATGTTTTGACAAAACACAACTTGATTTCTCATCACTTTTGACGTTGGTAGAATCTTCGACATCGGCATCTACGATAGATTGCCATAACAAAAAATAGACTAGAATGGATATTCGGGGTTAAAGAAAACTGGTTAGATGTTTTTCTTAAACAGATAAGCTTAAAAAATTGTGCGTTCATAAATAAACTGTTATTTAAAAAATACTGTAGGTACAATTTTATGCCTCATCGTTTGTGTAAATAAGTTAGGCTTAGTTGTCTTTTTTTAAGCATCCGATTGCTGTTTAGTCTCTTCTTTTTTATAATAAATATAATTTCAATATATTTGTTCTATAAATCGACCCAAAAAGGTTTTTCTTAGTTAAAGCAACGATCTACTCATATCTACGTATAATGACCGAATTCCTTTGTGAATAGGCGCCGAGATTCCACAATGATAATGTTAGCGTATCCGCAGCTTACTGCGGCAAAAGATGAATGATTTATTACCATAGCAAGTATAACATCTAACAAATATGGCGAGAATTCACTTCGTCACTTAGATCTACATAGATTTTATCACTAAAGTGTTAAAAGATAATAAAACCACCAATAAGACAAGTCTTAAGACTGGTTCCTGTGATGTACTGTGATGATCCTATAAATATAATTGTAATAAGCTGTCTACAATAATTTTCAGAGTAATAAATACGAAATTTCGTTTACAAGACAAGCCTTTTACGATTTAAATTACGTTACCTAATTTATTTTTTAATTTACAAACATGGCGTCTAAACATAAGAAATGTTTACTTTTTTTTGTCGACATTTCGTTTCTGAACACAAGACATTCAGCCAAAGTATTTAATCTTATAATAAATCTGTTTTATAATTTTAACAGGTTATGTAGCTTCTATATAAATCCCTGGTATAGCGTAGCCCGACTTGCCCTATATACGATGTTTTCAAGGCTGGCTGTGACCCACATAGGGACCGCACTGCGACGGAGCCCAGATTGCGCGCGAAAATTTTTCTACTATATTTCACGTTGGCAACACTTTGAGCAGTGTAGTGTAGGTTTTTGAATAATGAATGCAGATGTTTTATTTACTTACTATATAGAGAACTCTTTTAGAATATTTATAGTTTTAAAAAGTGAATAAGTGCTTTAGTTAATGTCTTAGTTACTTGTTACCTGTAGATAACCAGGATTAACCAGGAACTTTAAAATGAAATTTTATAAATAGTTTTGAAATGATGCGTGATAAGTTGAAATGGAGATGTTTTGAACGCAATGCAGATATTTATCCTGCTTCTACAAAACATGTTAAGGCGTTAGCTAATGCAATGGGAATACACAGCACTGTATAAAATATCTAAATAAAGTTAAATATTTAATGAAACGAATTAAGCTAGCTAATAAATAAAGTAAACTGTTAATTGGAAACATCAAAACAACCTGTGATTTCTTGCAGTTTTTAAAGCTTTTTCAAATGATTGAAGCTCTTTTATTTAATGAAAATATTTTATGTTATAAGGAAAATTTTGTACTGGATTACGTCGATTGTAGTATTTTCCAAAAGTTCTTCAGAATAAACGTTTAAACGTCTTGGTAACTCTTAACTCTAAAAGATCGTGTACAGGGCCTGTAGACAAGTTACATGTCTCCTGACGCTAACGCTGTACGCTCCAATGTATTGAACTGACAAGTCACAGTCACGTCACGCGTCGACAAGGAATGTCATTCCTATACATTTGAAGTTGTCTATTTTTTTGTTTTATTCTAATGAGATGTAACATTGTCTAGGCGATCTATCTCTTCAATTAAGTCCAACATGCCGTATAATACATTAGCAATAGAAAAAAGGCGACATCAAAGAGTTTTAATAGCCCATTAGACAGATCCTGCCTACGCTAGGTACTACCGCAACCACGATCGTATATTACCATAATGTCGCATGGTAGGTTTTGGTAGAATTTAGTGGAATTTGGTTGATATTTCAGGAAGAACCTTGTTTAAATTAGATTTATTATAACTTCTCAAAAAGGCTAGCTTTTGAGGCTTTGAAATATGACTGAGGTATCATAACAAATCAAGCTAGGTTGAATTCACATAAAATTTGAGAAAAGTATAGGCTGAAAATAATAGATACAAATACTATTATTGGAATTACTATGAAAAAAATACTTACTAAGTACGAGCTCAACAGCAGTAGCTCAATAGAGGGATCTCCTTAATTATTATAGGCCTAACTGTATTTGGGTCATATTTATAAGATGTCATTGTCAGAGTTACTCAAAATGGAGAAATAAACCATCCACGTGAAAGACCGACATCCGCGCAGACGGAGTCGCGGGCGGAAGCTAGTTAGTGAATAAAAATAAATATTGTACCTAACACCCAAAACAAGAGTCGTGATTTGAAACCTTGCATAATGACGCACCAAAACAACAAAACAGTTTTCACTACATTTGAATGGTTATTAAAAACAAAACGTATTTTTAAACGATAAGATAAAAAACTAGCTAAAACAGGAAAATAATAGCTGTATAGAATTTCATTAGTAATAATCGTATCAGCCAATGAATGTTCCATGGGGCACAGGTCTCTTTTCATTTGAAAGACAGCGTGCTGCTGGGGAGTTTGTTGCGCCGTTTCTTCTCCCGTAGCGAAAGAACAAGAAGCGGTGAAGGGTGGGCGATGGGGTGCTGTCTATAATTTGTAAATTTTGACGTTCAAAAAGTGCTACATTGTAGCCTAATTTGAACAAATGAGTTTTGATTTGATTTGATTTATTTTAAAGAAGGTTTGAGCATTGATCACCATGCTGGCTCACTGCGGGTTGTTTCAGATTCCAATATACCTAATAATGACCGACGGATAGCCGAGTGGTATAGGTCACCACGCCATTTACAGTACAAGAATTTGTGCGATCCACAAAGGCTTGTTCTGAGTCTGGGTGTCTTTGTGCATGTGTATTGAAACCCCCCGCAATACAAGGATTAAATTGCGGGAGTCGATAAAAAAAAGGATAAACAAGTATTAATAATGTTGTTGGTTTGGTCGTGGTGGCCTTGCGGTTCTCTGTATGGATTCGTGTGTACGTGGTGCAGGTTCGATCCCTAGCACAGGCAAGCACCAATGAGACTTGCTGCACCCACAGCGGGCGGGGTCGTTTGATGATTTCCTACGAAAAATCACTTCTGACGTGGCAACACAATTTTGGTTAAAGGATTATTGATGTATGTATATTTATATGTAAAGTTTAGCTCATCTCATAATGGATTTTATGGTGTTATCAATACAGGAAATTATCATGACAGCGTAATATTTCATAATGAAATGAAAATTAAAGTATACGCTTGCCGACCTCGTGCGTTGAGGGTCCTGTAACTCTATTAAATTGAAAAAGAAAATTTAGGAAATAGATAATAGATTAAAAAGAGAGAGGAAGAGAAGAGATTCATTTTGTGAAACAGGTTTTACCTAAATCAGACTACAGACTTTATTATAAACACTAAATTAACTATGTCACTTCTTTTATGATGATGAGGATTTTTTTTTAATAAATGAATATCACTTCACATTCACATACTCAATTCTAAGTCTCTTGTAGCTTTAAAATCAAAATCATAATCGAACCTAAAAAAAAAATCTTTATTCCCGTGTCAACATTGTTGGACAATAATTTTCGAGTTAAAATATACCCTATGACACTCAAATATAACGTGGCTCTCTAAAGATAAAAGAATTTCCAAAATCGCTTCAGTAGATCCTGAATCCTAATCCTGAGATTACCCCTACAACGTCACAAACTCACAAACTTTACCTCTTTATAATATTAGTATATATTTTTAAAAGCATTTAAACAATACGAAAAGGTCATTAACTAAATATAATAAAAATATAAAATAAACTGTAATCAGTGAAATATTTAAACCTGATTTACTGATAAGACTCTATTGGCACGATAATGTTAGTTATGATTTATATTTATACAACATACAATATAACAACAGATATGTGTTACAAAGATAACCAACACCTTTAATTCTTAGAATAAATGATATAAACACAACTTTAAGTTAAAAATCATATAAAAGACCATTTTTTTTTCAAGTGAAGCTGTTGCAATTGGGTATTTGACTATAAAAATCTAAATAGTCCGTCAGATAGTTTTCCAAAAAATATTGGATACGTATTTTTTCATTTATCACGTTAACAAAAAAATAAGATGACACCGTATGTTAAAATCTCGTGTGACGTCGACGACATACAAGTCACTTTTTACTGTCAAGTGACGTTCGTAGCCCCCACTTCCACACTTTTCGCCACCTTTATTGCGTTTTATCTTTGTATTTTTTGTTGATTTAATAAAATAAAAAATACGCATCCAATATTTTTTTGTAATCTACCTGACTTGTCCAGTCATTTGGTAGAAAATAAGGGGGTTACCTGGAAAGTTTTCCGGGAGTTTTGAAAATTGGGTATTTTATAGATTTGGATATGCTCTTTTCGAATTTTAACTTTGCCACCTCGTACAACCGCCGCTCGCGCCGCCATTTTGAAAAAATGGCGCCCAAAAACGGTTTTTTGGGAATATCTCCTTTCTGAGGCATTTTACGAAAAAAATAATTTCTACAAAATTAAACTAGAAAAAATTTCCTACACTTTATGTCTTATTTACTTTTTCATATAATCAATAGTTTTGGATGTACGAGCACCGCAAAGTATTACTTATTCATCTGCACCACCACGTGTTTTTTGTATATTTTTCTAAAATATTCCATTACTGCCGCCGGTTTTCAAGTGAATTGTCACAAATAAAACAATTTTCCGTATAAGAAGCCATAGATCTAAGAACATAATCAACACTGTACGTCAATAAACGTACATTGATGATTCAGTCTAAACTAAATATTTCCCTTAATATAGCTTTTACCAACAAATTTTTCGTTGAAGTTTCGTTTATAGTCGAGAGAAAGGGCCCGATTCAAAAGTGACATATTACCCTGACACCTACTTCTTAAAAACCGGCGGCAGTAATAGAACAGTTAAGAAAAATATACGAAACACTCGTAGTGGTGCAAATGAACAATACTTTGCGGCGCTCGTACGTCCAAAAGTATTGATTTTATGAAAAAGTGAATAAGACATAAAGTGTAGGAAATTTTTTCTAGTTTAATTTTGTAGAAAACATTTTTTTCGTAAAATGCGTCGGAAAGGAGATATTCCCAAAAAACCGTTTTTGGGCGCCATTTTTTCAAAATGGCGGCGCGAGCGGCGGTGGTACGAGGTGGCAAAGTTAAAATTCGAAAAGAGCATATCGAAATCTATAAAATACCCAATTTTCAAAACTCCCGGAAAACTTTCCAGGTAAAACTACCAAATGACTGGACTAGACGGACTAATTAGATTTTTTTAGTCAAATAGCCTATTGTGTGAGAGACGCCGCTCTACGCCGTGTAGTGTGCATCACGCGACACAACTGCAATAAGTATTACTTTAAGATGTTGTGGTAAGCATTGATGGTAGAAGACAACAATTAAGGATGCTAGAAGGATTAATAAACAAAAGAAATCGCGGAAATTATGTTTCTGTTCTGTTCTACATGTCAAATTACTTGAAAGAGGAAACTACTTTATTAAGCACTAAATTCTTTGCCCCTAGTATCCGACCGGCTGCAATATTGTTGTATTTTACATAATAATATAGGTTATATGAGAAAAACAAAGATTTTTATCATTATTATATTTTTATTTTAATAAAACATAAGTACCGACAGAAGCAAGAAGCGATTTTGTTTTTATTTTATTTATTGATTACCAGCTGATCCGGCAGACTTCGTACTGCCCCAATCGATAAATAAAAGACCTAAAATTGACTCTAAATTTTATTTAGAAAACGTTTATATGGGCAAAAGAAAAGGGCTGTTTTTAGGGTTTGCCCGGCAATTATTCGATTTTTCTCACCTTTTAAACCTTCCCTAGACCTCCACGAACATTTCAAGACCAAGATGATAAATCCGTTCAGCCGTTCTCGAGTTTATCGAGACTAAAGAACAGCAATTGATTTTAACATGTATAGATATTAAAAATCTCGTGAAATTTTAGTCTTAACTAATGTGAAAAATGATGAAAAATAGGTACAATGCGGTCGTAGAAAACTCTTATCGTATAATAGGTTTTCAAGGCTATTTGCATCGCCTCCGTCATTTCACGTGGATTCGCCATTTTGTGCCTCTCGCTCTAACACACACTGCGCAACAGAGATAGGTATACTTTTACGAGTGCACTGCAATCGTTTTGTACTATTGACTATTTTTTTCGTTTTAGGTTATGTTTTTAAGTATTTTGTTTTGATATTGTTTTTGTAGGTTAGTGGGTAAATGGATGCAATATTTGTCATGTATGTTTTATTCTGTATGTCCCTCTTTCTATGATTCCCCTTAGGACACATGATTTGTAATCCAGTTCGGGTCGCCATCTTTTCCGAACTGTCGTTTTTTTGGCGGTAATTCGTAGGAAAATTTGTCAGTAAAACACTTTTTTTTATGTTTTGCTTAGGTATTTTAACTTTAATCTATAATTTACAATTAAAAATAAAATGTGAGATGATAAATAAAGTTGAAATTTTACCATTTTTATTCATTTAACGTAATCGGTCATCAAATTGTAAACAATTTTGCATTTTACATAGAAAATAATCAATCAGCGTCCCACTGCTGGGCACAGACCTCTTCCCATATACGAAAGGTTTGAGCATTGATCACCACGCTAGCTCCCTGCGGATTGGTGAGACTGGGAGCCGACACCAACATAGCTTGGGAAAAGTATACGTAGAAAAGAAAATCGATGGAAGAACTAAATTTTTCCGGTAATTTTGCATAATTATCTTTCTTAATGAGATTTCAAGGTGTTGCCTAGCAACGGTAATGTGTAACATCAAATAAACGTGCGTAGTGACGTTGACATTGCGTGACGTTTTTGTTTGAATACGTTTTACGTCAAAACATACAAATAATTGTCATTCCACTGATTGACGACGTTTGGGACAAATATGTGGCCCTTTAGTTACATCCGTAAGCATATAATAATCTCTCTCCGGTCGTGTCGGATTGCCGTACCATCGGGCTATGAGAGTAAAGGAACAGAGAGTGCACCTGTGTTAGCACACGCTTGTGCACTATAATATGTCCCGCGTAGCTGGCTGGTGTCATAGCAACACTAGCCGCCGTGGAGAGACACCAGAGGCCTACGGGCTTTAAAACTCTGATACCAAGTTGTACATCGGCCATACGATAAGAAGAAGAAGACTTGGCAGTCCAGACTCATACCACTAGACAACTAGCAAGAATTTGCTCTTTCTTTACGTCACAACTTAAAGATATGTTGACGATATTTCGGTTCTTAAAAACGCTTAGATAAGACATGTTTGCTTATACAAGTGAGCTGATAACCTAGTTACAGAGTAAGCAGAGTTCTTTTGAAATTATAATGTCAACATCACAGACTATACTAGCTTTAAAAACAAGGTGCAGATAAGTTACATGTCTGCTCACGCTAACGCTGTACGCTCCAATGTTTTGAACTGACAAGTCACAGTCACGTCACGCGTCGAAAAAGAATGTCATTTCCAAATTTAAATTTTCTATTCTTATGCGATGTGATATTGTTTACACCCTCTGACTAGTATTAAACCTTTTTAATGCTAACCTTTTTATTGAAAGCATAAACAAAAAAAAAGTGTAATATGGTAATACAAAACTGGTGTTTTATCTGTGATGATAAAACTTCGGTTGGTTCCATAAGTCCTCGAGTTTGACAGTTTATCGGGCGTTGACCTGACATGCAAATTCGACTGAACTGTCGCTGTTAGCGTTAGAAGTCTGCTCTTGATAATACTTACATTTGTGTAAATGCAGGAACGATAGGTAACTAAGAATGTTTACTTTTTTATTCTTTTCATATCGGCAATCAATCGCAAGACTATAAGCTGATGTTCTGAATGTTTAAGGCAGGTAAAGCGAAGAAGTCAGTCCCGGCCCTGCTTTGTCAACCTCTTTAAAAGACTTCCTTTCTTTTTCAGTCTAAGAGGCACTGTCACGTGACAGTCAAGTGACGTTCTGAAATGTATGTCTGTCTCCAGGCTGTATCTCAGAAACCATGATAGCTAGAAAGTTGTAATTTTCACAAATGATGTATGCCGTTGCCGCTATAACAACAAATACTAGAAATAAAAAAAAAATATTAAGGGGGTCCCCATACATTAAACGTATTTTTTTAATAAAACACTACCTCTTTATAACATTAGTATAGATAACAGATATAAAAAACTTACCTGTTACGAGTTGACAGTTCCCATATGACCATTATGTCAACACACAGGGGTCAGCTACACGTGAACTATAGCTATCAGCTGGCAAACAGCTCAATCAATGCTATATCTTATCACGAACAGGTTACTTATCAATATTTTGACAAAACCTCGTCATATGTTTTTACCTCCTTTTTGGTACGTTGCGTATTGCAAAGTACAGATTACTTCTTAAAAGCGGAGAAGGAATGTTTCAAAGGTGTGTCGCCACGTCAGAAAAAAACAAAAGGCTTTTATTCCGAGTAAGTAGGCCTTTTCAGGCACTTTCAAAACGTTACTGACTCTAGTTGTGCGGTTCCAAAATGACGTTCTTATGGAGAAGAACTGGCAAGAAACTCCATAAGTTATTCTTTTAAAAACATAAAACATTGCCATAGAATAGAAAACTTCAAATGTATGAGAATGACATTCCTTGTGGACGCGTGACGTGACTGTGACTTGTCAGTTCAATACATTGGAGCGTACAGCGTTAGCGTGAGGAGACATGTGACTTGTCTGCAGGCCAAACTCCACAACCCATGTTACTGGATACAATTTAAATTGAAATAGCTACATTTGAAATGTATATGAACCAGTCTCGCTATTTCGAAACACGCTAAATAGACCATCATATCTTATCAATATTTTTTTCTAATATATTGACAGTTGTGACAGATCGCTTTTATCTCAAAAACTTGTTGGTAGGGAAATCACAGCAAAATACTGCATATAAATTCAATATTTATAACCCTTCTTCAAACATGGTGGTCGTTCATAGACAGGAGTAAGAAAAACAAATGAGCATCTACTAAACCATCACGCTGTCTTCCTAAAGTAATATTATGGCGGGCGTCTAAACGCGATAGCATTAATAATAAAATTAAATATGTAATAAAGTAATGTCTCCGGACCGATTTCAGTCACGGCGGCTAGTGTTACTATGACACCAGCCAGCTACGCAGGACATATTATAGTGCACAAGTGTGTGCTAACACAGGTGCACTCTCTGTTCCTTTACTCTCATAGCCCGATGGGACGGCAATCCGACACGACCGGAGAGAGATCAGGCGTAGGACACACATTTTTACGTGCCTTCCGAAACACGGAAGCTGTGATTTTTATTTCTAAACCGCACACATCATTCGAAAAGTGCCACGCCCCGTGGAGATCGAACTCGAGACCTTTGACTTAGCAGTTATATGGTCTTACCACTAGGCTAGCTCCTTCGCAAGAATTATTTCTTCATTAACCCCATCCTAGGACCAATCAGTCTAACTGCGCTAAGCCTAACTGCAGGTTACATTGAAACCTGCCGGGGCTGCGGGATGTTCGTGAGAGTTACCGCTCACCCGGCACCCAAAGGGCTCCAGGAGGAACATAGTGGGTTTAAGTCAGTACAAGTCTGACACTCCCTCCCGCTGCACCCACAGCGGGCGGGGTCATTTGATGATTTCCCACGAAAAAAAAAGGTTACATTGAAAAAATCCGTCGTGGCCTCTCTCTTCGAAATGCGACAATGATTTAAGTGATAGTATAAATTCTGGTACCAAGGTCTTGTTTATCGAATCTCATATATCTTTATCTTATAACCGTTATCTATGGATGATCTTGTTTCGTAACATACTGTTTTAACTGCGTCTTGAAAGATTACAATTCATAGTAGTGTTATAAAGAGGTAAAGTTTGTGAGTCTGTGATGTTTTTGGTAATCTTAGGACCTACTGGGTTAATTCAAAATTCACTGCAGTATTTCTTTTAAAAAAATAAGGAAGTATATTCAACTGCTCAAAGGATTACGTAAATATAGCAACACTGCTTTCCAATAAACTTACTGGCAACTTTAACAGGCTAACAGTACCGCCAACTGACAGAATCCACAATGCAGCCAATCGCACGCGAAGCAGGAAATTAGGTTAGCTTAGCAATTCGAAAATAGAACGAAGCGAACGGAAGTTGTTACAATTTTTTTTGTAATCTTAGATATTGTCGTTTCGTGAGTACGGCATAATGCCAATGTTTTTTTTTTAATTTGCATAAAGTTGAGCAAGGAGGTTTTGAATTCTTATCGTTAAATATGTAGCATGCAACCTGTTTGCATGAAAATTATCTTTGGTAATACTGTTTCAAGTTATGGCGTATCGTGTTTAAGATTATTAACACAACTAGAACAGGTTTTGAAGTGGTCTAGACTTAGGGCAATGGATAGATAACATGATACAAATAAAACTACAAATCACTGAAAGTATTACAGGCCCTTAGTTTCCCTCGAGGTTTGTGTAATGCCCGTTTTCCGTTACGGCATGTAAGAGAGACAAATAATGATGAATGAGATGTTGACCGATTCTCGGACCTACTAAACGCAATCAAAATTTCAAGGGAATCAGTCCAGCCGTTTTGGAGGTGTACGGTAACTAACATTGTGACACGGGAATTTTATATATTAGATGTTGTTTAAGACATTCACAAATGACGTTGCTTTCTATTGGTAAAAGAATTTTCCCCTACAACTTCACAAACTCACAATCTTCACCTCTTTCACTTTTATAATATAAAATTATACTATACGTTATACATATCGGAAATAATGATTTTATCATCATATCATAATGAAAGATAGACTTCCCCTATTTGGTTAGAAGCATCCGCCATATTGGATATTAAATAGAGTGTTATTATAATACTTTTACAATAAGTAACAAGATTTACCTATATTTATTAAATTGAATAATCTTCTTTAAGAAACATTTTCGATGATCGATTCCTAACAAATACTGGACACGGATTTTTGTCATCGCGTAAACGAAAATTTGAGACGATTCAGTGTCTTGAAATCTCGTGTGACTTCCAGTCTCAATGTTGCCAGCCCCCACTTCTATACGATCTACTATCTTTAATTAATTATGTTTTCGTAATTTTGTTAATTTGTTAAAAATAAACCGTATCCTAGTTGACAAATTACACGCAGACACAGAAAAACGATAGTCCTCATCACACAAACATTTGCCCTGAGTGGGAATCGAACCCACGACATCTGGTATAGCAGTCAGGGCCACTTAACCACTAGACTAACAAGCCAAAATCTACCATCTATTTTAAGTTAACGTTCATATATTGAAATGCATAAAAATAACTTCACTAGATTAAGGAAGTCATATTGACAGATATATCCTAAGGGCCTGTACAATGTCACATCGCATTAGAATAGAAAACTTCAAATGAAAAAGACATTCCTTGTCGACGCGTGACGTGACTGTGACTTGTCAGTTCAATACATTGGAGCGTACAGCGTTAGCGTGAGGAGACATGTAACTTGTCTACAGGCCCGTTTTTCTTTTTTTTCCGGGGTGAAACTCTAATGACTTCAACCCACGGCGAGGGCACGGCGTTGGGGTATGTCGGACTCACGCCGACCAAAAGCACCCCGGGCCCCTTCTACTACCTAAGCCAGAGTCGCGGGATCGCTTGCGTATGCTCTGCGCGACTCTGGCAAGCCTCAATCCTTCTTTCTCTAAAGGGGTAGGGGAAAAGATTGTATACCGGCCCTGATTTTGCTTTACAAGTATTGATTACTTAGTAAAATATCTTGTGATAGTCTGATAAGCAGTCATTTCGTAAACAGTAGATATTCAGCTGCATTCAGTGAGACTAGAATCCGACACTAACAGTCTAGTAATGATCTAGGTAGACTTTTAAACTCAATAAAGCTATGGAAAATGAAAATGAAAGTGCACGTAAGTAATACGTAGGTTCAATATCTATATTTCACCATGATTTCAACACGTAAAAGTTGATTACATCTCTTTAATTATGCCTGCAATAAAGAGAGATAGTTTCGTAATACGGTTTTTTGAAATAACGTCTAATAACGTGTAGGGATAGGATTTTTAATTTAGTATGTTTTGTTTTGTGTAATAAATTGGAAGAAAACTGCAAGAGAATAGCATTTAATTTGCAATGTAAACATTTAGAACACAAAATCGATACAACAACCAATTATAGACGCCATTACAAAAAGTTTTCAAAGTATCCATATAACATGATCTGTCTTGTCAAGTACTTTGGTTGCATCAGAGGTCCAACTTAACTGGCAGAAAAGCCATACTGTAAACCTACTGACCTATTTTCCCGCTACGCAGTGTGACGTCATGACAGCATTGCGCCATAACGCTAAGGAAACTACAGGCAACATTGATTCTTACTACCATGCCATAAAGTCGAAAATTAATTATACAAACTACTTCAATCAACATTTTCCTGCTTAATAAAAATGAACTTTATTGCAACGGGTTAGAGTTTAATAAAGGTGTGCAAAGCATTTTAAAAATTCTTCTTCCTTTTAAAATATACTGCAAATAGGTCGAAAGGTCAACGCAATGCGATTCTAAATTCAAATTAGGTCACGCAAGTAGGGAGCTCGGTTCCCGTCTGCATTCGCCAATAGGGGCGCGGCATTTTAATTGATTTTTTTTTCTAATGCTCTATCGTCCAATCAGAGGCCGTTTAGTGTTGCTGCACTGCTACGCGATTGGTTCTCAACTGAAGTTTACATAACTTGTATTCGTTTTGTGAAACTGAGAACGTATTTGTTTTATTACTTTTTTACTGCAATTTCAGGCTTTGGTTAGGAAATTGCGTTTTAAATTTGATATTGATTATTTTGGTCGCCATTTTCGTTTGAATAAATGTTAATGCATTCTGTCCATAACTTGTGAGGCTTGTGGTTTCTAACGTGAATGGTATTGATTATTTCAACTCAAGGATGGATATAATCGTCGATGTTTCACGCGACTGTCATTGGCTGTATGGCTTTATGCTTAAGCCTTTGATGTTTTTAATATTTTTCCCTCCATTTATTAAATAGAACAAAATAGAAAATGGCGTTGACAACACTTTAATTACATTTTCATTTCTTTTGTCACAAAGTTTGATTTAAAAGGGTTCAGAGTACAAAATAAACTTTTATTCGTGGGAGGGGATTTTGTATGGCTGCCCTAAAAATACTTACAATATTAGATTCCCCTTCCCTTCAGAGCAAGTCTACGCGCGTAGCACGTGGCCTACGTAGCTTGTGACTTAGTACAATTTATTTAAGTAAGTTTTCTTGTGAAACTTCTATAATAATGTTAGGTGTTTTTTTAAGGAATAAAAGTAATGAAAAGTCCCCGTTTTTAAGCTTTGTTACTGTATCGGAATTAATTACTTGTATAGGCAACGTCCTTTTAACGAGTTTGTTTCTACATTTCTTCGTTGGATAGATAACTAAATACATGTTAAAGTAATAAAAAATTAAAAATATCCTATTTGTAGAATAAACTGCTTCTTTCATTTAATAATAATAAACCAGCCTATATCCGTCCCACTGCTGGGCACAGGCCTCTTCCCATATAGGGAAGGTTTGAGCATTGATCACCACGCTAGCTCACTGCGGATTGGCGATTTCAGATTCCAATATTTGGAATCCACATTTTCTCTCGATGATTTCCTTCACCGTTTGTCAGTAGTGTCTTAGAATGATTAATCATTCTAAGACTCTTGTACTTTCTTAAGAAAGTACATATAACTTTGAAAAAGTCACATTAGTTGATCTTTTTGCCTGCGCTATTGCTGTTGCCTGCGCTGCGGATCGAAACTACAACTCGTACATAGAAAAATCCATATACTTATAAAACCGCAAGGCCACCACGACATTTTCTTCATTTAATTACACAAATTTCATTGACAATCAGTTTAATTCACTATACTCTATATACTTAATATCTCTCTACGGTCATATCGGATTGCCGTCCCACCGGGCTATGAGAGTAAAGGAAACAGAGAGTGCACCTGTGTTAGCACACGCTTGTGCACTATAACATGCTCTTCACTGGCTGGTGTCATAGTAACACTAGCTGCCGTGGCCGAAATCGGTCCGGAGACATTATTATTAATAGCAAGTTAACTAAATTATATTAGTGTTAAGTACTTAAGCTTGAGTTACGATAAGGTTTAGAATAGAGTATTGACAGACGTAATCTCGGCTTGAAGCATGGTTAAGCCGCAGTGATGGGGATCACAGCTTGTGGTCGAGTGTCTGATATCTATTGAAAGCACATAATATACTGAAACGGAATATATCTGTAATACATTTTTCACTAATATAGCAAGCATTTCGACGGACTAAGGATGGCGAACTTATATTAATAAACATGCCATTTACTCTAAAAAAAGTATTTATATGAAATTATAAAAGCTTTAAAACATAGCGTCATGAAATTCGTCGTAACTTGCCTACAGCCTTAATTTTCGAATAGCAATAAGAGATTGAATTAACATTTTTGTTCTCTTTGTTTCAGGAACGCAGCGGTTTAGACAACATGCGATCACTTGAGCACTACTTAACAGATATTATGAGAGCAGATACTTCAGATCACATGAAAGGTAAACTTAAAAATAAGTCGCACTTAAATCTAAGCAAACGTCAAATTTTTAGGTTATGTTACTGAATGTTAACGGAAACTAAATTCTATTGCAGTTTCGTAAGGTTGAAAATGAATCGTCTTGTTTTTTTACCGCTAGTCATTTTGCTAAGGGTCAAAGCAATATGATTCTTAATTTAAAATGTCAAGTTTCCTTTTTATTGTACAAAATTTCGTAGCGACATCTATCAATATTTGTTAGTTACCCGTTGAAAGTAATAGATGGCGTTGTATTAAGTATTAGGTAAATAAAATGCAGGTAGGTACCATATTGTTATTATAACTAGCAAGGCACGTGAGAAAATGAATAAATTAACTCGGTATTCATAATTACTACTGCGTAGTATACGCAGTAGTAATTATGAATAGTACGTAAAGTTTGTTATACATAATTAACAATCTTTTTTTCTCTCTAAATATCTACTTGACTACATAATTCCCAGTTCTTAGTTCGATCTACGTTATTTTTCGAGTTAATATACCAGCCTATGGAACTCAAAAATAACGTGGCTTTCCATTGGTAAAAGAATTTCCAAAATCGCTTCAGTAGATCCTGAGATTATCTACCCCTACAATAATATCACAAACTCACAAACTCTAACTACCTCTTTTTAATATTAGTAAAAAAATTATGTGGAAAATGATTCTTTCATATTTTTTTTCTACTTAGCCGTCAATGTCCCACTGCAAGGCAAAGGTGTTTCTTGCATTCTTCCAGTATTGCTATTGAGAATTCATTTTTTTCATGTTTATGTGGAAATTCTACAGATACTTACACTTATTTGTTATTCAGTATAGTCTTTACAAATTAGTTTGACATAGCAGTTGCTGTTGTATTGTTGCTGCTATACTGTTGACTAATCTATTGTGGCTCTAATACGAGCGGAAACGGAAATGGAAACAGAAAAGGCAGGTGCCATAGTTCTGCATAGTTATTGAAAGAAACACTTACATTTAACAAATCCTATTATTAGCCCAATTAGTTTAAACTCCATAAGTCCACTCCACAAGTCTTGTAGCTACCGTGGGCCGTCCATGTCTGTTTTTCCATAGAGCAGGGGTAGATGGCCCTTGGTAGATGTCCCATCATATTTTAGATTAAAGTTCTCAACAAGGCCCCTGCATGTTAGAACTGTGTCCCCGTGTAAGCCTTTAAAACGGACCGCGTTTCATCCCTTGAAGTTATCCCGTGAATTAAATGAGATATAGGAAGAGTTTTAGCCTAGTGGTAAGACCGTAGGACTGCCTGTCTCTCGTGTCTGTCACGTGACCCGCTATACTCGTAGCCGCGCGTAATGCTATGATGTTAGCACATCGTGAGTTCCTTTTTAACGTCAAACGGTACAGATAGAAACGTGGAAAGGAATAAATTATTAATGACTGGCCTGTTGTTCTAGTGGTTAGTGGCCCCGACTGCTGTAGGTACTGGAGATAGGTTCCATCCCTATTGTGTAATTTATCTACAATAATTATGCAGGTATTTAGAAGTATATCAGTATGTTTATCGATTGTCTAGTACTCATAATACAAGCAACTTAGTATATTTAACTTGAGACTAGATGGCGTTGTGTAATTTTTGAGGAATATTTATTTTATAAACAGGAAGGAGGCCTGAAAATTATGAAAAATAGCAGTGATATTACAGCACTCGTTATTCGTACTGGGACTAACAAAAATAACATATTTATTTTATGTAACGTATCTCTCTATCGAAAAAATGTCAACCAAAAACGTTGTAGCGCTTTCATTTCGACTCTAACGTTTCTGTACCTCAAAAAAAAAAATCTTTATAAGGCTACATTCTTGTCCGATTTTATGCACATCTCAATCTAAATACACTTCTGTCATTAGTAATTACATAATAAACAAAAACAGCATTAATATAATAAACTTGACACAGTTTATTTTGCTGACGCTACTGGTCAGTAGTAGTTAGCAGTCACTGCTTACAAAGATGTTTAAATACTAGATACGTTAACATATTATTTACAGCAAATATTCTCTTTTTTAATCATATGGTTGATGTCAAAGTTTAAGTCACCCGTAGGCCTCTAACGTGCTGCGGGATGTTCGTAAGAGTTACCGCTCGCCCGGCACCCAAAGGGCTCCAGGAGGAACATAGTGGGCTTTAGTCAGTCACAGTCTGACACTCCCTCCCGCTGCACCCACAGCGGGCGGGGTCATTTGATGATTTCCCAGGAAAAAAAAGGCCTCTGACGTCGCAACACTTTCCTAAGCAGTCCAGTAGACCCTTACAAACTTATAAACCTTATACCTTTTTTTCATATATATTAGTATAAATAACCAAAAATACTTATACCATAGTATTTCTATACTAAAACACACATAACATTTAAAAAGCACTTATTTTTTATTAAATCTTGTCGCGAACGTTGAAATAACCGTTAACCCTCTTTATATATCCTTATGTCAACCATTTTGCCCGCCATTTTGATTATATATTAAAAACAACCCGTGATTAGGACGCTTATGACGCGTAATAAAGTTTTATAGTTAAGTCCTCGTTAAAATAAGTATATGTATTAAATAACGAGTTATTTTTGCACTGTTTAAGTGTTGGTACGAATAGCAATGACTTTCAGATTTGAGTCGCTTATAGAGCTACAAGGATGACATTACCATGAGGGCGTTGGTGTGCATATTCGTAACAAGAAAGAACAGTCCGACGTGTAAGAACTCTATCGATAAGAGTTAGACCTTATATGAAGTTTAGATGCAATATTTGCGTAGCGAAAACCAAAAAAAAGACAGAAATAAAATTATTCGGTGAACATCCACAAATTCCACTTAAAACAAAAGTGGTGGGCAAGTTTCTTAAAACGAAATAAAACGACGTTAAATACATAATGTAAAATGCACTTTTATTGTTAAATATTTCATATAAACCAGTACAAAAAATAATTTCACATCTTTCTGACCTAATGTCACTATCTACTCAAAAATCTCAACTACGCTAAGTCACATCTAGTCTCTCTACATTTTACACAGCCTTCTACTAACCTTGAAGCTTTGTAAATGAAATAACATGCACAATACTGAAATTATTCCGTTTTACATACATACAGCAAGAATGACACTTAACTATGTGACGTTTTACAATGTCTGTCTATGTATGGAGTTGCTTGCCGGTTCTTCTCCATAAGAATGACGTTTTGGAACCGTGCAACTAGAGTCAGTAACGTTTTCTACGTACTCGAAATAATTTAAAACCTTTCATTGATTTAATATTTTTAAGACCTTATTTTTAAGTATGGCTATTACACTTGTGGAAATGAGACATCGCTCTAGGCCATGTAGAATACTGTCACACTTCCACAACAGTTTTACTCTATTTATTTACTTATATTAAGGATCTCCAAAGAAAATTTGTGTAAATAATTTAAAAAAAATATGAAGTAGGACCATGCAGAAAAATGAAATGAAAAGTGAAAACCGCGAGAAAAATGACGGATTTTTTTTTCTTTTATGATTAGGAAATGACAGAAAACCACTTGAGTTAAGATATTATTATTATTGTTCTGAGTTTTTGCTCTGAATTTAATCCTATCACTTGCTTTTACAAAAAAAAAATGTTTAAATCTAGCTGTTTTAGGAATTGTAGAGTCAATTTCAAGATCCATTACTGTTTTGTCTTTTAACCTGTGTTGGAAAACAAATGCCGTAGTGAACGCTAGCAATAGAATGCGACATTTTCAAAATAGCTGGGTCAAATAGCATCATTTGATGCTCTTTTAATAGTCACACAGTAAAAACAAAAGCTATAATATCAATGCAAAATAACCACGCAGACGCCTGACATTTTCACATTTGGCTAGCTGGTCTTAGGCAAGTTAAAAATAACTATATGCTACTAAAGTGATGGCTAGCGCGTGACTTACAACATCGCTTACAGTTTCCACGGCAACCGGCCAAATTGCATATTCATTTATTCATACTGCACTGATTCTAAAACAGAACGTTCCAAATTGGTAGCGTTATTTTCACAGTATTAAACTACCAAATTGAAAAGTTACACGGTTGGTAAGTTTCGGTAGGTTGGCAACGGTTTTTAAAATAGCCGGGTAATCGATAACAATCGAGTTGAATCTCTGATGTGCGCTGTCAGTAGGTGAGCGCGCGCGACCGAGGCGCATGCGTCCGTAACTTTTTAAAATATACGAAATTAGAACCGTGGGCGTTGCGTGTTCGATCTATTTTTATAAAAAAAATATTACGCGGGCCGTTTGGAGTGCAGTGAACTCTGTTACAAAAATTGAGATAGTTATTTTTTTGTTGTGTTTCAAGAAAAGTGGATATCGAAATTTGGGAATTTTGCTTTTTTTGGTAATATTTCTACGAAACATTTTTTTTATTTAATTAACATTCATTAATTGCAACATTTACAATTCATAATCGATTAGTAAGTCGAGGTGAGGATGTAACATTTTCCCTTTGCCTTGGCGCGGTAATAAATTAAAAACTTAAATGGCGTTGACCGTTTCAAGTACAGAAAACGAAATAAAATATCAAATGCAAATAGAAAATCTAAATTAAAATAAATAAATATTATTTTATAAAACGCCCATGTTATGAAACTAAATACGAATTACTATTTGAATCGTATTTAGACGCAGATTGTTTATTTTTCGCGCCACGAGTGACATTTCTTTACGTTTTATTTGCTTTTCTCTCAAGGCTTAGATATCAAAATATACAGCCGCATTCTTTCATGCTTGTTTTGAAATTCGACACGCTCTTTTTGTTAATTAAATTCTTTTTTAAATACGTAGTAAGTGCTAGAGTAATTACGTTAGTGAAATAAAATTTAGAAATAATGTTTCATGTTACAATTACAAAATAAATGTGTCTGCCATGAATACATTTTAAATAAAATACCGAAATGTTAGATCGCGTAAAATGATGATAATTATTTTAGAAACTGTTTTAACTATGATTATTATCAGAATAAACTATTTGCATATTAATTGTTCTAGCATTGTTAATCTGTCTAAGAAATAATAAAATAGCAATTTATGAACATCTAAAGTACACAAATAAATATATACAGCTGTAACTTTTTAATTAAAAACAAACTGATGCTTTATTTGCAATCATACTTATCTATGCATCACAATAATATTATTCAGGCGAAAATTTGCGTGTCTGTATGTTTTTGCCTTGTTCAAGCTCAAATATTATTATTAAAGAGTAATTACAACTATTCTATTCTATTCTACAACTAGATTGATACTAAGGTAGCTGGAAATTTCAAAATTAAAAGGTTTTTATTTCAAGCCGGCCTTTTCAGGCAATTTCGAAACGTTACTGATTCTGATTGCGCGGTTTCGAAATGACATGTTTAAGTCACTTGCAGTTTTCTGTATCTCCCTGTTAGATTTTTAAAATTACTCAAAGGATTTTGATGCGGTTTTTCATAGATAGTATGTTTCATGTGAAAGATTTATAATTATATGTATACATCAGTATTGCACCCGTGCGAAGTTGTGGCGGTCGCTAGTTTCCCATAAATCATTAAAAGGTATAGTTTTAAAACTTCACGCTTCTTATCGAATCAATACTAATATTATAAAGAACTAAAGTTTGTGAGTTGTAGGCGGTAATCTCAGGAACTACTGACAGCGATTTTGGATATTCTTTTACCAATAGAAAGCCACGTTATTTGAGAGTATCATATTTTTTATACAAAAAATAAATAAATCGATCGAATATTCTTTATTGCACGACACATGAGAAACAGATTTATCAAAAGTAAAATTATCGCTACAGCTATTAGCGTAATTACTACTTCTCAATGTAATCAGTATTTTGCCGCTCAAATGACATAAAATGGCGTCTTTTTAACAATGTATATTTGGCAACAATACCTTGACATAGCTGCTTTTAAATCGTTTGAAAAACAATACCTCGCTTACTGGGTTGAGGTGACCAGAGCGTGTATTTTTTGTCAACGTTTACCTTAAAAACTATCGCGGTTATATTTTATAACGAGCAAGTAATCTTGTATTTTTATCCGTCTTAGTTCTGTTTCTGTTTTTGTTTATTGTTTTTGTTTTATAGATTACATTTTTGACAATTATTTTTAAATTAATTTTGTTTTATAGCGTAAAGAAGTAGCTTAAGCCAGTGCTCATGGTAGCTGCATTACAATAATAGTTAGACACATTTTAAAAATTAAATGATGTTTTCTTGTGAATATCATGAAATATTTCAATTTAACTATACTTTATCTACAAAGAACTTTTGTTTCTCGCTAAAACTCTAAAACGTCATGAATAGTTCGTGTCATTTTAATACAATTAAACAGTTTTGTTGTCAAAATTAATTTCAGTTTGAATACCTAGATCCAGTAATTTTAAAGTTTCTAAAATAATATTTTAGGCGTACTGCAAATAAAAACTCTTTCATTTTAGGCGGGGAAAATTTAAACATTGATATATTATGATCAAAACCTAGTAAAAATACAGTATATATGTGTCTCCTGACCGATTTCGGTCACAGACGCTAGTCTTACTATGACACCAGCCAGCTACGCAGGACATATGTAATAATATTATAGTGCACAAGCGTGTGCTAACACAGGTGCACTCTCTGTTCCTTAACTCTCATAACCCGATAGGACGGCAATCCAACACGACCGGATTAATCAGGCGTAGAATCATTTTTACATGCCTTCCGAAACACAGAAAAAATATAGAACATATTATGGTTCTACATAACCTGAAAACGAAATAACGCCGCCATTTTGCAGTAGCCGTCAACGCAGTTAGTTACAGGCTGCTAATATCAATGTAAACATTTCTGTAGCAAATGTATGGCCTTGAGTTGCGACAGGTACTACACTACATAGTTAGTACACGCTACTGTATTTGGTAAACATGAACTCAGATTTGCTAGTCACGGAAAGAGATGAAAAGACTTCTTTTTTGTTCGTAGTGACATTTTTACAATGGTTGGACGATTCAGACCAAATCAATTTTATTAATATGAATGAAAACTATTATTTTGTGTAAGTTTTGAAAGTATGAAATCGATATTCGTTACTCTATCACGCGCTATGTATTAGTTGCTTTCATCACTAAGTGTGTGTATAGGGTACTTTTTACCCTAGTACTTCAGAGAGGGATAATGTTTTTGCAGATATAACGAACATACGCGCTGGCGAAGACTCAGGCAATAGGTACAAACACATAATTTTGTTATATTTATTTACACATACACAGCAATTCCTACTTATCAAAGTGGTATGGGAATGTAGAGTCGCTTTGTAAAGTACAGTATTTAGTTTAATTTAAACTAGAAGTCGAAACCAACTAGCAACTAACTAACAAACAGAGTGGCCTGTTGGTCTAGTGGTCAGTGGCCCTGACTGCTATACCGGAGGTCGTGGGTTCTATCCCCACCCAGGGCGAAGGTTTGTGTGATGAGCATGATCATTTGTTCTGTGTCTAGAAGTAATTTATTTATAATATATATTTAGAAGTATAAGTATGTTTATCAGTTGTCTAGTACCCATAACACAAGTAACTTTAGTATGCTTAATTTGAGACTAGTTGGCGTTGCGTGAATGTAAAGGAAAATTTATTTACCTAACTAACAAACTGATGCTTTAGAAAATGTAGCCATTTTTAATTATCAGATCGATCTGGAACTTTCCTCAAAAGGCCAGTCCAGTAAATACTCTGCATTTGTTTATACACTCACACTCGATTAAAAACAATTGTATGGACTTTAAAAGAGACAGAGACCCCTGAGTTTGTTTCGAAATTTCTTCTCAGGGAGTTGACATTTCTGTTATGGAGTTTCTTGCCGGTTCTTCTCCATAAGAATGACATTTTGGACACCGCGCAACTAGAGTCCGTATCGTTTTGAAAGTGCCTGAAAAGGCCTACTCGAAATAAAAACCTTTTAGGTACTCAGTTCGGAAATGTCGAATCCTGCGAGCTCGAACCATATTTAAGGCATGTAAACGTAATATAATTATCCTATTAACGGAATAAATGATTTCATTTCTTTTCAATTATAGTAGAATGATTTCATCGTTCAGCGCCGTATCGTCTGCCCGTCTCTTACGTTTAAAAACCTATATTTATTTACTACAGCACTCTTTATATAATAGACTGTGAATGTTTGGCAGGTCTAACTGTATTGCGTCATATATATAGACTACGCCACGTAATGTAACGTAAAAACGTAGTAACGCGACAATAAAACGTTGTTCATTGATACAGGGAAAATCAAATATACAATTTTCTATGACTTTCAAACAACGTCATCTAGTCTCAAACTAAGCAGAGCTTGTATTATGAGTACTAGGCAACTGAAAAACTTACTTATATACTTCTAAATACATACATATTATAGATAAATTACAAATGGAACCTTAAACCACTCTTCTTTTAGGTAACTTTAAAGGTATCCAAACACATTACCGTTTTGCCTGTATAGTTCACTAAAACAGGGAAACCGGATCCTTTATGTGACAAAAATGTGTAGTTTTACAGTCAAAACATGATCCAGTTTGTCTGTACTATTGAACTGTACAGGCAAAACTATGATGTGTTAAAGTGTTTAGATAGTCTTAAAGGTGTTTATGATCCTATTTATTGCTAGTTTACTATTTAAAGTGACACAACAGAGACTGTATCACATTCAAGGTAGACTTTTAACTGTAAGTCACTTATGAATAGAGCGTTGAAATTGATGGTGTTTCTTTAATTATAAGAACAAATAAACCCTTAATATCATAAATGGTAATAATAACTTCAAGAAAACAACTATCTACAGTAGGAAAAAATAACCTCCTTCATTTTTAAGTCGGTTAAACAAAACAGCAGCCTACCTAATTAAATTTTCGCACACAACGCACACTAAATATAAATCGCTTACGCAATAGTGATGTGCACACTTAGTCGATTCAACTCGACTACACTAGTGCGGTCAAGGCTATATTAAATGCATTTCTCAAACAGCCATTGTTGAGCATAGACAAATCAAATTGTTTTTTTATTACATTCTTGTTCATGGTCATGGGTACTTTGCTTTATAAATATTGTTTATGGCCTTGAGACCGTTTTTTTTTTTGTTATGACACTACATTATTACATATTTATGTATTTAATTATACAATTTGGAGTTTTTATAGTATTTGCTTTAGTTTTTGTGAATTAATTTCGCGGTGAAGTATTTTTGTTTACATAATATTCTGTTTTGATTTTAAATCTAGTCTTGTGACTTAAATGTATTCAGAGTAACTAAATATTTATTTTATATAATTACCGTCAATGACTACTTGTTTATTTCTTTTAAAACTTAATCTGTGTCATCAAAGCATACGTATATGAAATCGAAATCTAGAACTAAATTATTATGAACAAAGCAGGCAGTTACAGACGTTCTTGAGTACCAATTTGAAAAGTTTTACGTTAAAAACAGTTTTCTAATACAAAATCAAACTAAAAACACTTTCATGTTTGTAAAAATATCAATGCTCAGGTCTTTCTATGTGGCAAGCGGTCTGCGCCTAGCAGTGCAGTATTATTATAATTATTTATTTTTTATGACATATACGACAATAATACGTTATTTCTTACCTGAAAACAACCAAAAACCAGCTAATTTCCATTACAATTTTAACGCATAGGTACCTAATCTTCAAAAGATTTTCCGACATCTATTTGAAATCAAGTTTAATTGTCAAATGGTTAATACAAACACAAACTAGCGCAAGGTTATCCATTGTAGTTAAGTTAAACCTCTTTGTCATTGTATTATAGCGTAGTATGAAGTAAAACTGTGATTCAAATAACGTTTAGAAATGAAAAACATAATAGATGAAAGGATTTGCGGATGATTTTCCAATATTATGCATATGAATGTGTAGTATTTATATATTTAGAAGTATATAAGTATGTATATCAGTTGTCTATTACTCATAATACAAGCTCTGCTTAGTTTGAGGCTAGATGGTGTTGTGTGACAGTCGTGGATCTTTTTATTACATGTGTTGCCTATTATAAATATCAAATGTTGTTGGGTATATTCTACTGAATACCAACTTTTGATAAAAATAAATCTGTGAGTTATCTAAAGAGCTAAAAATCAAAGAGTTTATATTCCAAGAAAACTTTTTTCAGGCATCTTTGTGACAAACATTTATTAAGCTATTTTTAAGGTTCTGAATTTCCCATACATTTGAAGTTTTCTATTCGTTTTCTATTCTGATGCGATGTAACATTGTTTACGTGTTAGAAACCGGGATTTACCTAGTAACAATGCGGTATTAATCATTCTCCGACAAATAACACAATATTATTAAATAACTTTTTAATTTATGGCTTGGTCTTTGAAAGATTTATGTTAAAGAGATTTTTATTAGTAATAAAGTATTCAAATTAATGTCGTTTTGAATGTTTTGAGGTTAAGGATCACAAGTTGTAAAATAACATGTTTTTATTTAGTTCTGACTAGAGTTTGCCTTCGACTATATTCGCGATAATATAGCCATGAAGTTAAGCATTCGCGGTAGTTTGCAGAAAGCATTCCCGTGGCCCCCGACAATAGGGAACGGAGAAGCACTCCGGTGGTTTTAGCCGGTAAAAGTCCGGCACATCCCATCGCCTTCCCCAGGGCGATGGAAGTCTATGAGGATTTCCACCGGGTTAAAAAAGGCATGAAATTAAGCTGTCATTAGTGTCATTATTTCTTTCCAAAGTGATTCAACGTTTATAAAATTGTACTAAACAGCACAATAGGTTAAATAACTTTCAATTCTTTTATTACTAAGTATTACGAGAGATCTGAAATACAGAAAAATATGTTTTTGTTAATTCTTATCGTATGGTAGATGTACAGCCTGGTGTTGCGGTGTGCGCCGCCCTTAGCCCTCTGACGTGGCGACACACACGCGAACACATTCTCAAGTGTGCTGGTCTCCTCACGATGTTTTCCTTCTCTCTTTTTAGCAAGTGATCATAGTTTTTACTGCTTTAGCATATTAAATTAACTGTTATGATATGGACATAAATAATCTAAAATCAAAAGTAATTAATTAAAATTAGGCTAAAATGTAGCACATTTTGAACGTCAAAATTGTAATAGACAGCACCTCATCGCCCACCCTTCACCGCTTCCTGTGCTCTCGCTGCGGGAGAAGAAACGGCGCAACAAACTCTCCAGCAGCACGCCGTCTTTCTTTTACATATTATTATAGGAAAGATAAATAATTATACAAAGGCATTCACAAAGGCTTCTATAAAGAGAATTTATGTTTTCCAACTTAGACTGATCGACATCAACAAAAATACTAGGAATAAACGTTACAATATCATAGTAAAATACTAAGAAATGCATAGAAACGTTGCAACATAATCTTAAAATCTTAGTAATACTTTATAACAGTAATATAAAAATATACGTGTGTAAAACTGTCGCACAATCACGTAAGTGATAAGGCGCGTAATCTGAATCATTGATAACAGATAATAAATAATTATCTATGATGGTTACACGTCTAGTATTGGAGAAAATATATTAATGACACATGTATTTTAAATAGTTGTATCTGATTTTAAAAGATAATATGTTACACAATGAGTGCATACAATGACGGGCTTTCGTTTGAGTTGTTGTTAGTTTTTATTGCAAGTAGGAAATGTAGGCGGTTTTAAAAAATGGATGTAAATTTCTGTTAGTATGGTCTCAGCTAATTCCATATCAATTTTTTTGCAAATCTATCGAGCCATTTAAGCGTAAAAATGTCACAATCACATATACACTCATGATTTGCTTGTTCCTTTTATACTACTAGCTACTAACGACTCGTCGCTAGTAGCGACCCACCTTACCTCTCACGGGTGCAATACTGATATATTGGACATATAAACCAACCTCTTGGAACCAATATATATCAACAAAAACCGCATCAAAATCCATTGCATAGTTTAAAGAGCTAAACCTCAAAGCATACATAGGGACAAACAGGCAGCGGCAAGCGATTATGTTTTATAGTGTGTAGTAAAAATCAAATAAATTAACACGGCTGCTGTTTCAATCATCTGTCATAGATGCTAGAGGCCAATGATGATGTGTAGTGAAAATAAATTCATGTCACAATTATATAGTTAATAGTGCGGTTATTTCTTAAAAAAAAGTTAAAAGAAATTAAGTTTTGTAAAAAAATAATTTCCATCACTATTTCGATATCCACTTATCTAAATGAAGTGCTCTTTTTTTCAGTAATAGTGTTAAATGATGTGTATTTGATTTTGTTCATAATAAAGTGATTTTGAAGATATATTTAATGACTATGATCAACGAACACATGGTCAGTAATATGGCCTATTACGGTAAGTAATATAATCTATTATTTAAATAAACAATATTTTTAAATTGTATCCGTGACCGCGCCGCGTCAGCTCATGATTAAGGACTCCGGTTGACTATTCCGATAAACACTTGTGAGCTAACTGTATAACATGTAATTATGAATCCACCTCAAGATAGTTATTACAATAATCTTCGAAATTTGGTTTCAGTTCGTGAAAATTAACAGAATTATCCAGGTAAATTAGACAGAGCAAAAATAATTAAGTTTTGCATTGACATTAATGTAAGCTGATCAAATGTTGAATGGAAGGATCGTTTCCGAAATTAAATCGGAAAGAACTAGTTTCTATGAGAAAGTTATTTCCCTTTTCCAAACCAGTATTTTAAATAGGTATAATAAACACACAAATTAAAATTAAATAAAAAAACCTTTCAAATCACTGAAGGTCTCAATTAAATTATAGCTTAAAAGCCATCCATTACCCACTTTTCCCTGTAAATCTGAAAAAAAAGACAACTAAATTAAAGACCAGTCAATAAGTTACAAGAACGTCAAAAATACGTTCAAAGGAGGTCGAAAAGACATATATCCTCTTTAACCTATAAAAATATTTGGACAATGATAGATGGCCCCAAATGGTGATAAATGTCACAAGAGGAAACTTACGCTGGAAACGCATCGATTTCATCTGTACAAATATTGACAGTATTTGATTGGTTAGCAAACTATAGCAAAGTTGACAGGAAATTTAGAAAGAAAACCTTAAATTGACAGAATGTAACACATTGTATAGTGCTACAAGGATCTTTTGGCACGTAAATGACATTAACATGAGGGCGTTGGTGTGCATATTCGAAACAGGAATCAACTCAACTATCTGTCAAAAGTGATGATTTTTCGAATATGACGGCATTAGTTCCGATTTCGGCCACGTGACAAAAGATCCTTGTAGCATTATAGGTACAATATGACGTGCCAGAAATAGAATATTTACCATTTCTAATGTAACTGTTGCCTTTTTACACAATTATGACGAAACGATTATAAAAAAAATGACGAAACTAAAAAAAGGGTTTTATTCATTAAATGCCTGTAAAAGCCGAAACAATTTTTTAAAACCTCTTTCAAATGAAACTTTCATCAGCAAAATATAGGTGTCTTCGTCTACCCATTTACTCTTTCTCTCTATAAGTATAGAAACCAGGATATTTGATTCCAAACAAAAATATCTGTAGGCTCTATAGTTTCCAATTATTTATTATATAAATGTACACAGTTACAGTGACACAGTTCCTTATAACTGTACTATACATCACCCTGTACGAGCGCAACAAAATTCCTTAAAACATATTGCTGCAAATTGTCTTAAAAGTTAAAACTAAATATTGTACTATTTAATTACCTCTTCTAATAGTTTTAATAATTAATTAATGTTATACACACAGCCTGCATCAGAATAGTTCCTAGTCTATACGTCAATACACGTTTTGTACCAAAGGTTTAATTTAGGTCATCCGGGCCCGGTGCCCCACATTCGGGCAGGTCGCCCTGACAACGCCGCCATCTTGCGGTTACCATGGTTACGCGCATGCGCAAACAGCTGATAGGCGTGTCTGATACCCAATGTATGTTGGCTCGAAAGGGCATCACACTTTTGCGTTTGTTATACAATGCGGCGTTTGTTTGGTGGGAACATAATGTTGGACTGTATTGGTGAGCAACGGATTACGATTTTTTTAGTATAGACTACTTAGTTAACAAAAAATGTGTGTGGAATTCAAATTGCTTTTGGTTACAATGTTGTAATTGAAAATTGATTTAAGGATTGTTATTTCAGGAAAAATACATGTGGTTTAACAAATAGATGTTCAGAATATGTGATAACCATCTACTTCAATATAAAACGAAGGGAGATTTTTAACTGCTTCATATTAATATATACATAGCCCAAATTCGTTTCATCTCCATAATAAACAATATTTTTGTTGCTAACTTGGGCCGTCCATGTCTGTTCTTACATAGAGCAGGGGTGGATGGCTCTTGAACATGGTAGGTGTCCCATCACATTTTAGATTAAAGTTCTCAACAAGGCCTCTGCATGTTGGTCCTGTGTCCCCGTGTAAGCCTTTAAAAAAAGGACCAGGTTTCTTGAAGTTATCCTGTGAATTAAAAGAGAACAAAAACTCGAAACTCGCTACCTTTTTAAAACAAAAGTTACTACCAACTTAATAAGCTAAATAACTATGGTTTTAATTGCATTATGACAAAACTATTGGAACTCGCTATCTTTTTAAATCAAAAGTTACTACCAACTTAATAAAGCTAAACAGCAATATTTTTTATTGTATTATGGCAATACCAGCATATATTTCATTTGACAAGGCGTGTAACATCAAAATCAGCTGTTCTGTATGACCTAGTTTCCCGCCCTTACTGAGCTGTCATTATTGATTTGTTAACTGTGGTCCGTATCACGAGGGGCTGATATAACTAAAGGGTTTAAGTCACAAGGGTCAGTGGGGTTGAGTTATATGACAGTTAATGAAGAAAATCTAAACTGTAGGTATATAAAATTCCCGTGTCACAATGTTAGTTACCGTACTCCTCCGAAACGGCTGGACCGATTTTCTTGAAATTTTGTATATGCATTTAGTAGGTCTGAGAATCGGTTACTATCTATTTTCCATTCCTATTTTTTTTTGTTTGCAAACGAAGTCGCGAGCAATAGCTAGTAACATTGTAAAGAGGTTCAATTTGTGACGTTGTAGAGGGTAATGTTGAGAACTACTGATCTAAATATAATTATTTTAGTAATATAAAGTTATTTGTGTGTCATAGGCTGTATATACCAGGAAACGCCCTTTGAACGTGGGTACGTGTCATCTTAACTCTTATCTATCATGTTGTGTTATCTATTGGTACAGTTTCATAAAACAAAGTTCTTGACAGACTGATGAATAACCTTTTCATAAATACACTTTTTCCGAGGTATAAAATACAAAACAAATAATACCGAGAATAATTCTACTAAATTATGGTCTACGATATTTCTTTATTTACTAAAAACATTTATAACAGCGATTAACCACTTATACCTATACTAATATAGAATTTAATTATCTTTTCATTAAGAAAAGAGGAAATTTTTGACTTGTACTAAATTAAAAATTAAATTATCTATTCATTGAAAAAGGCGGAAATTTCAAGTTAATATTAGTTATCAATTATAAAATGTCAGATTCCCTTTACTCAAATTAAGAATAAAATCGCCAGCCATTTTGAAACGTCAAAACCCCATTGTTTAAAACTTTCATCGTTTGATAGTAAAACCGTTACGGTATTTATAATGGCGATCAGTCAGTTGTTAAATACTTTGATTTCTCCACAATTACGAAAGAAAGAAATTAGATGAACTGTGACATTGTTTGGTAGCTCATTTTATTTTAGAATAGAATACTCTTTATTGTACACCGTAGTTACTGCTATGAAAAGGAAATTATATACAGAAAGGGTACAATGGCGGTCTTATCGCTAATAGCAATATCTTCCAGACAACCTTTGGATTGTACAACATGTTTTGATGGAGTGTGTCCGGAATGAAGCTTTAAGATTAAATCTATTCAGATCCACATATCATTTCGACGTTGGAAAGTGTAATGCCATTCTGGCTTCTCCTTTATCGGTAGAGGCCAGAAACTTGTATAAACTTGCTTTTTTTATTTTTAAATAGTTAAGTGACTTGTAAGTAGGTACCTATCTTATGGTTGTAGTAAGTAAGTTTTTTAAGTTGATGTTACAGGGCGACGTTATCACCAAGCGATAAAGCCCTTAAAATAAAGAAAAAAAAAAAAAAAAAAAAACCTTTGGATGGACAGGAAAGAAGAAGAAGATATATAATAATATATAAACTTGTCTACAGGCCCTAAGCTCAATATGTACTGGTACCAACCTTACAATATTCAGATCACAAGACATTTAGGTTGCAGTACTTCTAAACTTATTTGACATAACTAGTTTAACAAGAAAATTGTTCTAAGCATGTCAATTTGTGACTGATTTGTGTTTTCAGTGCATGTCATTTGTTTAAATTGCTTTTTGTACTTTCTTGTTAGAAGGCCCTAAGCGTCTTTATATCGATCTTTATATTAAGTTAACGTTGAGGTACAGTGAGCTATGTTACTGGTATTATTAATGTTAGTAGTATAAAATTACAGGTACAATAAGGGATATCACATTAACCCCTGTTTCCGGAAGGCTGATCAAATGAATCTGCTGTCAAATCAACTGATCACGACTGTGATTGGTTGACCATAAAACTTACAACCAATCACGGAGTTTAACATAAGATTTGACTGACGATTAACACATTTTTATGTTGATCAGCGTTTGCGAAACCAGGGGTTAATTGTGATGTTATTTGTGAGCGATATCGTTCCTGCGTATCGAATCAGAATCTGGCAATGAAATAGCGACAGTTGCATCACAAATTGCATCTAACTCTTTGCTTTATGTTTATTTTTCCTTATATGGCCTGCAATAACTTTATTATTCAAATAAATGTAACAATAAAAAATCGGTTCAGTTGATTGAGATTACACATTACACCCTACAACGTCACACACTCACAAACTTTACCTCTTTATAATATTAGTATAGATTGTACAGATACTCCCCTAAACGCATTGGCAGAACGGGTGGTTCCCAAAACACAGAATCAGCTGATTTCTGACGTAAAACTCAATATGGCGGATACGACCAACGCATAGGATAGAAAATCATTCTATTTACAACGATTTATAACTAAACATTGCTTCTATCTTCATTTTATATCATGTTATACATATTCACATAGTAAATTATGATATTTGTCAATATTATCAAAACATTTTTTTAGGTTATGATAATTTTTCAACTTTACTACAATTACGCAATAGAAATTTTGTCTTAAAAGAGATTTAATTACATCTATTCCAAGAAAAATATATACAAAAAGTACTATTACATCCCTTAAAACATATTTTCAATAGAATTACTCTACTTGTTAGGATAATTATCCATTTTAGAACATTTTGAGGACTAGAGCGTAGTACGCATGCGCGGGTAGAGCACGTGCGGGGTCACTAACCTTGCCGCGATTAGGCAGATTCGGGATCGGAAAAATGTAACGATGCTTGCCCTATTTTAGTATACATGGCTGGTTTTGTTTCATTGTATGTGTATTGTAATGTAGTTAGCGAGTAATGGATGGTGAAGATTTTCGTTTGTCGTTTTGTGTCTCGATTTAAGTTGGTTGGTAGTACTTAATTGTTTTTCTTTACGTAATAATTTGATACAGTAGTAATTGCTTTTTTGGTAAGAGTTCTTTTGTTTTTTCTATGAACATTTAATAGTTTTTAGAGACATGTTACAGATATTCAGAAATAAGTATTTGGATAGATAATTTTGCTATTTTCGTCATTTTCCTAACACGTGGCGCTACCCGGGTGCTTATTTATAAACTTAAGTATTTAAGAGTTATTACCGAAAAGTAATTCTTTGAGGTGATATTGCATAGCATCGGATTAAATTTACGTTAAGTTTCTAATTATAAAACCTTTTAAAACCTATATATACCTACTAGCTATCTGCCGCGACTTCGCATGGGTTCAATTAAATTTTATTCAATTTTGTACAATGTAGTACAAGTGATAAACTGCAAACAATTGAAATGTTTTCTTTACATAATTTGATCGTCTTGTCACCCTTTCAAAGTAAGAACTAGGGCGTCGACTTACATGGGTAAACACTCAAGTAATCCATTTTGCAAGGCGTTAGGTTATTCTCGTGCAATCCTATTTGTCTTTAGCCTGGCCTAGATATAGCAACTGCTAATACTGGCTTAGGTGTCACATAAAATGTAAATAGATTAGTTGTATGCAAGACTAACTTAACTAAAAGAGAGAATCACGTGGTAAGGAAGGTGCTGGACATGAATGTGGATGGATATAGGGGAAGAGGACGACCAAAGAAACGATGGATGGATTGTGTGAAAGATGATATGGCTGCAAAGAGTGTGACTTGCGAGATGACGGCAGATAGGAATGTGTGGAAGAAGACATGCTGCGCCGACCACAAGTAATAATTGGGAGAAGGGCAGGGGAATGATGCAAGACTAACTTGAATTTGTAAACTATGCTGTTGGTGTACTTATTATAAATAAAGTAGCTGTTACTCGCGAATTCGTCGCAAGAAAATAGGGATGAAAATTATATGTTGGCCGACACTCAGATCTACTGAATGCACATACAAAATTTCAAGAGTATCGGTCCAGCCGTTTCGGAGGAGTACGGTAACTAACATTGTGACACGGAAATTACGTTTGTTGCACCCCCCTAATATTTAATTTTATTTTAAGTATTTGTTATAGTCGCAACCCAAAATACATGATTTGTAAAAATTTCAGGTTTCTAGCTATCACGGTTTATGAGATACAGCCTGGAGACAGACAGACAGCGGAGGCTTAGTAATAGGGTTCCGTTTTACCCTTTGGATACGGAACCTTAAAAACAACCTATCTTCAACGATACTGATATAAAACCAGCCCTTACAAAACTAGGTCATTGTGAAACAGCCACAAATCAATAAACAACGTCATATTTCTACAACCATAGAGTAAAGAGCATAGACTGCAGACCATAGAGTATTTGTGTAGAGTTTTCTAGGTCAGGGCACGTGAAACTAAATCAATAGTGATTGTCTCGCGTCACGCTACTATTACGTGACATGCATATTATTATGTTATGTTGTTAACTTGGGTTTGTAAAGATCAATAGATATACTAATATGTAAACCAGTCTATACACGTCCCACTGCTGGGCACAGGCTTCTTCTCATATAGGTATACTTCTCATAAGTGCCTGAAAACGCCTACTCGAAATAAAAACCTTTTGATATTGATAGAGAAGGTTTGAGTATTGATCACCACGCTAGCACACTGGATTGGCGATTTCAGATTCCAATATTTAGAATCCAGGTTTCCTCACGATGTTTTCCTTCACCGATTATCAGTAGGTAGTGTCTTACAGTATTTTTGAAAGTATAATTATGTAACTTTGAAAACGTTACTTTGGTTTGCCTTCCATATCATCCAAACCATTGATAAATAATAACCATAAATACACAGTCCTGTAAATTTAACCCTCAAAAGTGTACTTAATTGGTAGTTAGACTAGACTAACCAACTTTCTGGATTAACACATCGTGAGGAAACCTGGTTTTTAAATTTTGTAGTCTGAAATCGCCGCAGTGAGATAGCGTGGTGATACCGTTTTTTTGTGGGAAATCATCAAACGACCCGCCCGCTGTGGGTGCAGCGGGAGGGAGTGTCAGACTGTTACTGACTAACACCCACTATGTTCCTCCTGGAGCCCTTTGAGTGTCGGGCGAGCGGTAACTCTCACGAACATCCCGCAGCCCCGGCAGAGCGTGGTAATCCTCAAACCTTTTCTATATGGGAAGAGGCCTGTACCTAACAGTGGTACGTATACAGGCTAGTATCGGAATGATGCTTTATAGTTTTTTACTTGACTGCGCAGTGCATTGCGCATGTCAGTTTATTACACGAGTATCAATAGCAAATGACATCATTCCTTATAGCATCCTGAAGACCTAGTGCATACCTACGTCGCCTTAGTATAGAAAACTTCAAATGTATGAGAATGACATTCCTTGTCGACGCGTGACGTGACTGTGACTTGTCAGTTCAATACATTGGAGCGTACAGCGTTAGCGTGAGGAGGCATGTAACTTATCTACAAGCCGTTGATTTAAATTTATTAATATTGACGATACAGTCTTTAAATTATATAGGAAGCGTCACTTACAATCCGGATTCCAGAAAATTCATTCATTCCCATACAGGACTCAAACTCCCCCCTTCCTATATACAGGGTACCACACAAGTTCAACTGTCGACATGAAGATCACCTCTATATCTATACCGTTAAGGTTTATAATCGTGCTTCAGTTGCTAACTTGTGAGGTGTATTGTAACATCAGCTGAGCTGGTATTGGTAGGAAGTATCCCATTAAGGATGACCTCTATATGAAATTACTGTAACTATTGTGGCGTAGATGCAGATATGTACTAGTTTTAGCTAGTAATGGCGTATCCAGCTTAGATATTACACTTTTGGCCTTTCCACTGCTAGGCACAGGCCTCTTCCCATATAGGGAAGGTTTGAGCATTGATCACCACGCTAGCTCACTGCGGATTGGTCGTTTCAGATTCCAATATTCGGACTCACGATGTTTTCCTTTAGTAATGTCTTAGAATAATTAAGAAAGTACACATAACTTTGAAAAAAAGTCACATTGGTACTTGCCTGTGCGGTGGATCGAACCTGCACTTGGTTCATACAAATCCATACATAAAACTGCAAGGGCGCGACATCTCAAAATTTGAAGTTTTCTGTTCGTTTTCTATTCTCATGCGATGTAACATTATCTAAGGTTTTTTAATCGTTGCTTGTAATACTATGTAATATCAAATTGTGGCATATAATGGTACTTCAAATTATAGGACAGACAAAACATTTATACATTTCAAAACACAGAGCCTGTTTGCAAAAGCACGTCAAGCCATTCCTCCCGAACTATTGTACGTGCCTTTTGACAGTTGTTACAAATGCCATAGGATACTGCAAATAGTGGGTGTGTAGAAGTCAGATAGGCAGTAGTTCAATAAATATTCGTGTACAGGCCGACCTCTTAGGCTAGCTAACTGCTAATATTACTTTAAGGCCATCTTCAAACACTCGGGAATTCGGAATCTGAAAGTCTGTTCTTTATTTCAATCCAAACTACTTTTAAGTTACAGGTAAGCAATACTAACTTACTTTATTGACCGAGGACAAATATTTTTGTGATGAGCACGATCATTTGTTTTGTATCTGGGTGTAATTTATCTATGTATGTATTTAGAAATGTGTTTATCAGTTGCCTACTACTCATAACACAAGTTACTCACGTATACTTAATTTGAGGCTAGATGGCGTTGTGGGAATGTTGAGGAATACATGTACATTCACAATAATATTACTAGTGATGGTAGACCATCAGAAGTTAGTAGAATAGAGGCTTAATTATTCAAAGCCTCACCATCGATCGCTGTGGGAACTAGGGCATATAGCTGCCTATTTATTATTTATAATACCATGAAGAATGGATGAAATATTCATGAAAGAAATGGCGTATTGTTTGCAGCTGTCCAATCGCACGATAAGGGTTGTTTTTTAAAGAAAACGTTAGTTACGGCTTGTTTAGGTTTAGATAAAGGTTTTGTCTAAATGTGTCTAAATTTTTTTATTATTGGACGGACTTTTAAAACAGTTTTTCTTTCCTGAAATTGAATGAACATAAAGGAACTGGCTTAAATACGATTAATTTTATTGCAAAAGAAGAAGGCCCTCGATTTGAGTTTTGAAGTTTTATTCACAAAAACAATTTCTGTAGCCATGTCATATTTTCATTCATATCATAAATGCCATTGCGTTCTTAAAGAAGACTAGACGAACAACCATCTACGTTTTTTTTTTTTTTTTTCAAATGGTAGACGGTCAACATTCAGCCAAAAAAGAAAATAAAAACCCAGCATTTCGATCCTCTTTGCAGTACCCACTCTATAAAAATATAAGACGAAATATATAAAAGATACTGTGACAAATCGTTTAACTAAATCTGTGATGCGTCAATATAATCAGCATTGCGACACTATACTGCAATACGACATTGGCTGTATACGACGCGGGTCAAGGAGAATCGACCTCCGGACGGACTGTCAAAATTATACAGATAATAAATATCGGTGGTGTCGTTCCCGCGATTTTTGCTGTCAAAATGTTGACTTGTATAAAATATTGTTTAGATTTTATTTATAGCTAGGCATATGTTTGAAATATTAGGTTTAGTTATGATTGTTATTAATTGGTTTTAATATATTAGGTAAAAGTAATGTATGGCGTAATTATTTTTAGTAAATCAGATGACAGTCGCAAGGTCAATGACCTTTTTTTTTAATTACTATCCGTATCCGTAAAATTATTTGTAATAAAAATACAACTTATCTAAATAAAAAAAAAATTGGGAAATAAAATGAACTAAACACTTTTTAATATGTAATAATTAAATTAAAAAATAATATAGAAGTCTGAAAAACAAACCTTGAAATAAACATCAAAGAGGTAGATACAAAAGAGGCTACATAATGTATCTTGTTACGTGACTTGCTTAACTATGAAGACAAAGTAATGTGGTATTAAAATAATAGCAGTGCATTCTTAGCTATGAATAAGTAGAATTTAATTATCAATTTGTAAAGTGACAATTAAAACAGCAATTTACCGTATTCAAGCGCTTATGCGTCTTTGGAATAAGTATTTCAAAATGAATAGGTGTTTTAAACTTGTAACAATTGAACATTTTTGAGCCAGTTATATAAATATTTATTTTTATAATCATTTTTTGTTCGACGTCAATAAAAAAAAGATGTAGTTATGTTTTATAAAAAAAATGTAGTATAAATTGGTATACAACCTCTTTTCATAGCACATTGAAAAATAACAAAGGAGTTCCGTTACTAATTAACGATTACTAACTAAATATCATCGTTTTATTATTACATTTTCCGCCCCAACGAAGCTAACAACCATTCATAAAATTCAAAATACTAATCACATAATAACAATGGAATGTAATGGCTACTTAGCAACTATTTTCAACTTTATCATAAATACGCGATCGAATGCCGCTGGCATGGCACGCTAGATTAAAAAAAATCATTTCAAATTTGGAACGTTTGTCGATCCTACTTTTTTTCCAATCGCGTAGTCCGTCACAGCGGGGGTCACACGTTTTTTCAACAAACATAATTATTAATTACTATCTTATTCAAAAACTAACACCGGTTTTTTGAAAGTAATCGTTTAAAATATTATGTCGGTGCATACTATACCTCTGGTTACACCTTTCATTAGAGGCCCGAGGTTCCCGTATAGAAAGAGTAAGTGATTCTAATTTTTCTTTACTGATAATTTTCTCTTCTTAGTTTTATCTTCAAGCTGCAGTTTTTCTTTCAGGATAGGCTAAATATAGATAAATGTATTTTATCTTTTATATAATTTTGATAACGTGACGTAAATGGCGGTCGACAGACATTACCAAACGTCATGAAATATAAAATTTTTGAATGTGTGTTTTTAAACTTTTTGCTCGACAAATTTATTACAAACTCATAGACGTTTTTCATACTTTTATTTACTGCAGTTTTAAGATATAGCTCGGAGTATTTTTATGTATGTTCTAAAACTAGAAAAATACGCTAATTCAGTTTGATTTTTTAAACTGGCGACCATTTTTATGTTTCTGATGTTTTACATGTCTCACATTTTTTTTATTTAGTTTTAAATATCTTTACATATTTAAACTTGTTTTAAACATTGTTCCGAATTACGTACGTATTTACGTACACTTAATCTAGACACTGCTTGACAGTGGTGGCCACTAAAATAAATTAGATTTTTTTTTTATTTAATTATTAACAGTTTGACCAATTTAAAATATGTTTAAATGCTACGATTCCCTACGAACATTTCCTACAGTGAACAATTTCAGTATTTCCAACGGCTTACAAAAAACCTCTATATAAAATATTTTTTCTTAGTAATTAATCTCTGATCAGCTATCGTATATTAAATGGCTATAATTAGTGTGTTGTTGTTGCAATCTTGGAGCTCTGCCCAGCCTGTGAAGTAGAAGGCGTGATAGAGTTGTATTTTATACATCTATCTGTTTTTAAACTAATGTTATAGTACTTTAAATGTCTCGGATAACCTTTTTTCCAAAGTAATTGCTTAATTCTTGACAAAACATTAGGCTTTCCCGCGTAGTTTCCTTTTTGGTATCTAGAAGTTATTTTCTCGTGATTTATTAATTTTGTTTATAGTATTTTGCTATATGGAATGAAAAGGTAGCATATCAGTCATAAGAATAGTTAATATAAATTAGCTGACCCGTGCTATTCTGCACTGGCTCATTCTAAATCAGTTAGGAACTGCCAGCAAAAGTTCTATTAAAATCGGTCTACCCTTTACATAGCTTAGCCCGTTTAAATAAATAACACTTTATTACCATTTAACAGATAGTTTCAATTTAGTCTGAGTAAATAAATAAATTCTTATATTCATTAATCAATTGAAAAGAAATATCGATGCGTGTTTCATAATCTTGTTTGGCGCCTATCCAAAATACACATTTTTCATTAATGTCATTGACTTCGAAGCGTTAATACTTTGCTATAGTAAATAAATAATTAAATAATGCATAATACTAGTCTAGTCTAAGATAAAAACTATAGACTTTTATGATAATCAACTTTCGAGCTCATTAAAAATCTGGCATGGAAACTTAGGTTTCTTTTTGTTAACTAGCTGTCTTCGAAACCTAGTCTTTTCCTGTGACTTATCAGAGTAATAGGTAGTTTTTTTTTCCTAGCCTATAGTTTCCCACTACTGGGCAAAGGCCTCCCCCAAGTCCTTCTATAATACTCTGTCTTGCACCGCTTCAAACCAGTCCTCGCGGTGTAAGTAACGTTTAGGGATATAAAATTCTATCCAGTGTTTTTGCTAACAGAAAATTTTAATTTTCAAAGTCGTTATTAGATTTAATTATCATCATCTTCCTGCCCTTATCCCATTTTACTTGGGGTCGGCGCAACATGTTTTTTTATAAACATGTTGCTAATGGATTTGGCTATGGTTTTATAGTCGGCCGCCTGCCTGACACTAACCCTCTTTGGGAATGCGATTGTTGGTTGTTTACCCGCCACCATTCGGGTGACCCAAGGTGCTTGGTACAGTGCACTGGGTCTTAAGGTCCATTAGTCGCCTTTTACGACACCCAGTGGAGGATATGGGGTGGCGCTATTCTTTATATCCGGACACCACACGGACGAACGTTACTAGATTTAATTAATTAGCTAGATAATATATTCTGTCTTATTGCGCTTTAGCCGTATAAATCTAACATCGGGACATATTTTTGCAGTATCATTGCTATTGCACAATATGGTAGCTGGCAGCAATATTAATATAGGTGTTAATTAATATCATTTATTTGCCAATAACTACCTATCTTCACGCTGTTTACACTTGGTGAAAACAATTATTAATTAAATTGTTCTAACATATTTTAGACGACAGACTCTTAATCGCGATATAATTCGATATATTTTTTCTCCTTTACTATTATTGTTCTAACGTTTATGGCTTTAACAAAATAGGTGTGTCATCGTTAGACTGGTCGTAGATTAACTTGTCTATCTGAATAGATGGCTTAAATAATATATGTGGTATTTATGTAGGTAAGGAACAGACTAGAGGCTGTACCACAAACCCTTAGAGTAATATTATTGCAATACAACTGCTATAATATTACTTTATCAGGTGGTCGTAAGCCCTTAAGGTTCTTGTAGGCTGTCTATGATAAAAAATGCTTAATTATAAAGTATAATATGTATGCTACAATCTGAATACAATACCGATATTTCTGTTAAATACAAAATAAATATATCCATTACATTTTTCGCGTTCATTTTCCATCTTACATAATATAGCTCCGGGGTTATTCTTTTCGATAAATCTCGTAACTTAGACTTCTTCCATATAATCTAACTAAGTTCGCTCGTTTTTTCATAGAAATTCGTAGTTTTATACGAGATGAAAGCTTCATCTCTTACAGTACCGATGTCTGCATTGAGTGTTGGTGTCAATAATACCATAAAATGTACTGAGAGTAGGGAGACCATAATACGTTGGTATAAGTAGATAAAGAATTTTGTCATGTAGTTAATCTATAACAATATTATAAAGTTTAGAGGTAAAAGGTAAAGGGTCAGGTCAGGAGTAGCCTAAACCGACGGGCGTGTATGAAGCGATTGATGAGTGTGGATGAAGCTAAAGTGGTATGCCAGGATCGTAGCAAATGGAAAGATGTGATCTCTGCCTACCCCCAAGGGAAAGAGGCGTGACGTTTATGTATGTATGTATTAGAGGTAAAGTTTGTGACGTTGTAGGGGTATTCTCAGGTCTTGAGACTTTATTAATACTTAAATCATTATATTATATACTTAACCTAATGTCACAAAAGACATAATTATGTAATGTTATTATTATTGTAATATTTATACTAAAACAATAGTATATTAATATTTATTATTATATTCTAGTCATATAAATTGTAATAATACCTCCTTGTTATTTGATCTCTGTAGGTCATGGATATTAAAATAAAAATTATGGTTATTGTTCTAAGTGTTTAAAAATATACCTTAAGTAATATTTTTCTTGAATCCTTTCTCAATAACTCACTTTTAAGTTAAATATTCTTTTAAAATATAGTATAGTAGTTCAAAGTCACGTAAATAAAACCTAAACCGACGGGCGTGTATGAAGCGATTGATGAGTGTGGATGAAGCTAAAGTGGTATGCCAGGATCGTAGCAAATGGAAAGATGTGATCTCTGCCTACCCCCAAGAGGCGTGACGTTTATGTATGTATGTATGTATCACGTGAATTATACTGCTGACAGTGCAATCGCTAAATTCTATTTAGTATATCATCTTTCATTATAAAACAAACTATATTAAAAGATTTTCTTTTACTCACAGTACAGTGCAAAACATTTTTTTACATTACATAAATACCTGTATAAACTAAAAATTAATCTAAACACATGTCCTGCTTGAATAGCAAATCAACGCCACCCCATCGGCAGGACACACTGGATTTGTAGTTCATTGACCTGGTGAATTTGTGACCTCTTGGGGTCACGCCGGGTCGCTGCCGATGTATAAATGTTTGGTGCGGACTTGACGATGATCCGATTAGGACTTTGATTTGATTTGATTTGTGTCATTATAGAAGATGTTGATGAAATACTATGTTATTTTTCCTACGAGATAGTTTTTTTTATCTTTGTTAGAGAAAATTATTTTTTTTAGGTACTACTGGTAGTATTTATTTAGTCTCAATAAACATTCAAGGTACTGATTGATCGGTTTATTTATTTGTCAGGTCCTATTTCGGTGGAAACATTTTACAGGTTACAGTTTTTAATGCGTTACGACAAGAATTATTTTTTTAGTATAAAATGACTATTTTAAAGCTTTTTCACTTAATGGTAATTATGATTTGTACAGTAAAAGTATTGTCGACAAGCCAGCGTTTGTAATCAAACGTACAATAAAAACGCATTTCGTACGCAAGTACCTAATCTTAAGACTTACACTTTTAATCTAAAAGGTTGTGGGGCATCTATCAAGGGCCATCCACCCTTAAATAATAATTAATAATATAGACGCCCCATCACATTATAGATTAAAGTTCTCAACAAGGCCTCTGCATGTTGGACCTGTGTCCCCGTGTAAGCCTTTAAAAAGGACCGGGTTTCTTCCCTTAAAGTTAGCCCGTGAATTAAAAGAGATTTAAATATCGGCTTTATACTAACAGTTGGTTTGTTTGTCTGCAGGCAAGTCGCCGTTCTTCCCCGGCGTGGAGGAGGCGGCGGTGGCGGGGGGCGCGGCCGGCGCGGGCTCGCCCTCCGTGCCCGACCAGGCACAGGATGTGGTCTCCAGGCTGTCTGCGGCCGGTAAGTACACATTATCAACCCCCTAAGGTGTTCCAGAGCGGTTTTAGGCCTGTTGGTCTAGCGGTTAGTGAGCCTGACTGCTAAGCCGGATTTGGGTGGGTTCGATTCCCACCCAGGACAAATGTTTGTGTGATGAGCACGATCATTTGTTCTGTGTCTGGGTGTGATTTATCTATAATATTTATGTGTTTAGAAGTACATTTAGTATGTTTATCAGTTGTCTAGTACTTATAACACAAGCTCTGCTTAGCTTGGGATTAGATGACCGTGTGTGGGTATTGTTCCAAAATATTTATTAAAAAAAGGCCCTGTAAGGTGGTCCAAATAGATGGTCAGATGGATGGATTGAGTAAAAGATGGTATGCATGCAAAGGGTGTTACTTGCGAGATGACGTCAGATAGGAATGTATGGAAGAAGACAAGCATTTATTGTGATGATACACTTGAGTATTTCTTCGAGCATTTCCTTGAATTGTAACGTTAGCGCGTATAGTACATTAAAAACAGTTTCTGTATTCTGTCAGAAAAATGTAGGTTTTAAGTTCCTCATATAGGTTTTAAGTTCCCACAGCAGTAAGTCTCTTTCCTCTTTTGACTGGCCTGTTGGTCTAGTGGTTAACCACTGGTTAGTGGCCCTGACTGCTAAACCAAGGGACGTGGGTTCGATTCCCACTCAGAACAAATGTTTGTGTGGTGCACACGATCATTTGCTCTGCGTCTGGGTGTAATTTATTTACAATATGTCTATATTTAGAAGTATATCAGTTGTCTGGTACTCATAATACAAGCTCTGCTTAGTTTGAGACTAAGAAGCTATGATAGCCTAGTGCCGTCCCATCGGGCTATGATAGTAAAGAAAGAAAGAACAGAGTGTGCACCTGTGTTAGCATACGCTTGTGCACTATAATATGTCCTGCGTAGCTGGCGGGTGTCATAGTAACACTAGCCGCCGCGGCGCCGTGGCAGAAATTAGTCAGGAGAGACATTTTTTTATTTTTTTTTAGTTTGAGACTAGATGGCGTTGTCTTAAGTCGTTATATGAAGAGGAATGGTGTATGTTGTAGGTCTGTCGATGTGCGTAAGCGCGCTGGGCTCACCGGCGCGCTCGTCGCCCGTGTCGGCCGGCTCGGAGCACGGCGAGCGGTTCAGCCGCAAGGTGTTCGTCGGTGGACTGCCGCCGGACATCGATGAGGGTGAGTCTGTGTTACTTTTCTTACGTCGACCTGACGTCGCGAGTGAAACGCGCGCGCCGCCGCTAGTTCGACGTGAACACACACACAGGTCTCAAGCGTTTGAAATTGTCGCGAGCTCGCCGCGCGCGCCAGTCGCTAGTTAGCCCGCTAGTTGGACCGCACGTGCGTTTTGAACGTGAACACTCGGAAGCACCTCATATGTTTGATATTTCGTGACATCGCCCGCCACCGCGCCCGCGAGTCAACGTGTACAAGCACTTATAGATTACACGAATGTTTCCTGGCCTGTTGGTCAAGAATCGCCTGCGGACGAAACAAGAAGCCAAGAGCGCTATAAGTCCGCAGCCGTCTCATGATTCGGCCCATATGACAAATTGTCGGTGGGGGCCATGGGAAGGTTGGAGGGATTGGCCTGTTGGTCTAGTGGTTAGTGATCCTGACCGCCAAGCTGGAGGTCGTGGGTTCGATTCCCACCCAGGAAGAATGTTTGTGTGATGAGCACGATCATTTGTTCTGTGTCTGGGTGTGATTTATCTATAATATGTATGTATTTAGAAGAATATAAGTATTTTTATCGACTGTCTGATTGCCATAACACAAGCTCTGCCTAGCTTGGGATCAGATGACCGTTTGTGGATATTGTCCCAAAAAGATAAATATACATGGCACTGTACACATCCCATAGGTAACTAGGTTAACAGGTGGTGGACTTGCACACACAGCACTCGAACCACGTACTGGCTAGGCCCGCAAATGCGTAGCTCGAACAGCAAAGAACAGATTTATGGGAAAATAGATTAACTTGGGTTTTGTGACGTTCAAAGTTGTAGGTAACCGATGGTTTTAGTTTATTCGTTGTTGATTCATAGCTTCTGCAGGCTATGATGTCAATTTAATAATTTCGAAACTATAATGTGAAGACTAAGACTTGTTTCTAACTTATTTTAAACATCTTTAGGTATACAATATTGATTTTATCGTTTTCCAACAACTTATTTCACTAGTACACTTGCAATAAACACACTAGAAAATATCTTTTGAACGTCTCCTGCCTGCGCAAAAACTTATCAGATAGGTACTCCTTTTTACACAGTTCGGTAAAGAGTAGGCTTTTTATCAACAGACTTCTAAGAAGGTAGGACTTTTAGAATGTTTTTTTCTAATAATTGTTGTATGTTGTATCCATAATTTCAACCCTTCAATGATTAAAATTAAATTCATGACAACCACAGTAGGTATAATAAAAATTAACGTCACTATTAACATGATTTTCAAACAGGGTTTTTCATTAAGGGTCGCTTATTCAATTCCGTACTGCCTACTGCGTTTGACCCACATTAAGCCCCTAGCAATTTGAAAAACATTGTCATTTCGCTTAACGTTCGCGTTTTAGCGTTGTGTTGTGTGTAGCTAATAGCCCTGAAATGCAAACATGTTTTGTTGGGGACGATGTTTAACGTTACTGAATATATTTTACGTATGTTCATGTTAATGCTGTTTTTTTGTATGTATTTTGTCTTAAAATTAATGTTGCATACGTTTTATACATAGAAATGTGCTAGGCTAAATGACGTGGCTTTACACACCCTTGAAAGATTCTCAGGTCTGCCGGTTTCCTCACGATGCTTTACTTCGCCATACGCATAAGTATACTTAAGAACTGACAGATAGACAGCGGGAAACTACTTCTATAGTATGTAATGTCTACCATCATCTAGGGCAGCTGAGTTAATTTTACACGCTTTTATTTGACTTGCCATGTTCGTTAGTTGGTTATTTCGTACGGACCAAATGTTGGAAACAAAATTTGCGCCACCTATCGATTTCAGATTGATCTGTAATTTCGCAGAGATATGCGAATTGGGTGACGATGCAATATTATTTAAATGTGCTTCGACCTAAAGGGCACAGGAATTGCCGAGTGAAACCTCGAGAATCAGCTAGTAGTATTAATTAAATGAGAAGGGTAGTCCCAACCGCTTATTTATTTAGCACAACGGTATCTATCACACAATATCCCCTGACTTTAGTCCAGTCCGATCTAAACATTTAACAATGGACATTCTGCTATTGTCCCTTTATCAGGACAGGTTGACAAGCCTCTCGCTTTGTGCTAACTGGGTCGCACTCGCCATAGATACGATTCAAACGAATTAATTGTGAAACTGCGAGATGTAGATTACGTGGATATGAATTTAGTGACGTTATCTAGTTGTGAGAAGTCTGTAGACAAGTTTCATTTCTCGTTCACTCTGATCGAATCGATCAAATGTATTAAACAGTCGTTAAGTTATTAAGTTTCGTTACTAATCATATGTATTTAGCTGCAAGGATCTTTTATCACGTGGATGACATTAAAATGAGGGCGTTGGTGTGTTACCGCAACAAGAAGCAACTCAACTGTCTGTCAAAGTGATGGTTTTTCATATATGATGGCATTAGTTCCGATTTCGGTCACGTGACAAAAGATCCTTGTAGTATTTTCATTTTAGTAAATTGCTGTAGACTAGTGTAGACTGTCCATTCTTTGGGAATTTATAACAGTAAACAGTTGACCCCTGCCCACTTCTTTGGGCAATATTTTAAGATGATATAAACTTATGACACACACAAATAACGATGTTTTCTATTGGCAAAGGAATTCCTAAAATCGATGCTAGAAAATACCATCTATTTAGAAACATGTTGACTAAGTATCTTATAACTTATATATTCAAGCCAAATAGGAATGATTGATATCCAAATCTACATAGAGAGCGCGGAACGAAAATAACATGTATTTATGAATATGATAAGTACGTAAGCGTTGCCAGAGTTCGATAAAATTCGGACAAAATCTGGGCCTTTTTGCTTTTTTCGTGGGAAATCATCAAATGACCCCACGTCAGACTTTTACTGGCTAAAACCCACAATGTTCCTCCTGGAGCCCTTTGGGTGCCAGGGTCGCGGTACAAAATCTGGGTCTGTAGACAAGTTACATATCTCGCTATCGCTGTACACTCCAATGTACTGAACTGATAAATAAGACACGTCACGCGTCGAAAACCAAAGACATTCCTGTAAATTTGAAGGTTACTATTCTAATGCGATCAAAATATTGTAAGTTTGTTAGGCTAGCCCGCGATTTCGTCCGCGCGAATATCGGTTATAGCTGCAAAAACTTTACTCTCCTCTAATGCAGTTGGTTAAAACGTAGCCTGTATCCAAGGTATCTGCTAACTCCATACCAAATGTCATTAAAACTGATCCAACCTTTTGAGCGTGAAAGAGTAACAAACATCCATCCATACTTACAAACTTTCGCGTTTATGATATCAAACAATCATCTTTATTTATGAACATAGGTAATGGAATACATGAAAGGTCTTTTAAGGAACTTTATATGAACTCTGTTCTACCACCGATATTAGTAGGATATTGTCCATTTTCCAACAATACTGCATTACCATTGATTAGTTGCTCCACAAACTATAAGCAGGTCAATATCGACGCAGGCGTGTAGCCTTGTAGCCGCCATTACGTTGCAGTGGGCCTTCGACTGACCCAAGACTGTTTGTGTCCCCGTTGCCTAGCAACCGCCTACCATTGTGTAACTAGCCAATTTGAAGCAGTGAATGATTTAACATTGCAGGAAAGCGCTTGCATACAGAATTAGCGGTTGATTATGGCTCTGACGTTTTTAATGCCGTTTTGAATGGTTTTTTTTATTAGTTTAACAAGTTTTTAGTTTAGATTTGTATTCTTTTTTAACTAAATTAGATTGTGTTCCCATCTTTTACGTTTATCTGTTGTATTATTGCTGGCTATTTATTTACGGCTCCGGTCGTGTTATATTATTAAATAACTTTAATTAAATAGCGGTTTAGTCGTTTTCGTGTTCAAAAATTCGATGAGACTGAAAATCGGCGAAAAAAATATAGTACAATTATCTTTTCCAAATTGAACGTGGAAAAGATAATCGTACTATTTTACTATGCACTCCGTACACCCCAATATTAGCCTGAAATCGTCCCACTACTGGGGGCATAGGCCTCATTCCATAAAAGTCTGAGTCTCGTATTGATCACCACGCTAGCTCACTGCAGGCGGTTTCAGATTAGCATCCAATATTCCTCACGATGTTTTCCTTCTCCGTTTGTCATTGGGTGCCAAGAATAATTAACAAAGTATATAAAACCACACCGGTACTCGCCTCGCGGAAAAATATTTTAATCATGCAGATAAACTATTCAAAACCCATTTCATTGGAAATCTTGGGAATTAGCTCATTTCTTGGGAAATAGCTTATCTAAAGCACAACGTAATAATTGCAAGTTAACTTATTACAATTGCGGTAATAAATTGGTTATTACCAGTAACGAAACAGTCTGAAGTAATTTACCGTATTACTTAGGTAGGTATAGTCACGAGCAAAAACATGTATACTTACTCGATTAAACAATTGAAGTTTAACTCCTAGTCAAATGATTTATGAAATCATGAAATTTCACTCAAATTAAAAATCTCATGTTTAGCTTACATTATCAGGAATATTCCATAACAGCTTCAGAAATTTGACTGGCCTGTTGGTCTAGTAGTTAGTGGCCCTGACTGCTATATTATGGTCGTGGGCTTGAGGACAAATGTTTGCGTGATGAGCACGACCATTTGTTCTGTGTCTGTATGTAATTTATCTATAACTAGCTTTCCGCTCGCGGCTTTACCCACGTGTAATTTGGTGGCGTTTTTTAATGATCTCGACAGGACTTTCTTTCATAGGCTAAAAAATTGTTACAATTTGAGTTATATTATACAGCTTGAGTTACTCAGGGATGATGTAGCTTTCTAATGGTGAATATTTGAAAACGATAAGTAGTTTTGGAGTTTGTCGATTACGTTATGTAACAAAAAGTAAAGCGAGACAAAAACATCGTCTAGAAAAATTAAAAGTATCAGTAGACCTCCCCCCCCCCCCCCCCCCCCGCCCGCTACCTAAGGGCTTGCTACTCCAAAAATCCCTTCTTAGTGGTCAATTGTGTTACTAAAGGAAGCCTTGTTTAAAATATTAGACTCCTACACCTAGCGGTTATGGCTGCGCGAAAGTCAATCAGTCGCCCAATCGCAACCCCCTAAATCACTATTGGAGGGTAGTTTGGAAAAAAATATAATGCCAAACTTATTTACTTGACCATATACGTGTTTGTGCTAAGTTTCAAGTTTATAAACCCAAGGAATAAGATAATTCATAGAAACGTTATGACCCCTTTTTACCCCCTTAGGGGATGAATTTCCAAAAATCCTTTCTTAGTGCACCCCTACATATCTCAAGGAACCTACATGCCAAATTTCAACTTCCTACGACCAGTAGTTTTGGCTGTGCGTTGTCTGTCAGTCAGTCAGTCAGTCAGTCAGTCAGTCAGTCAGTCAGTAACGGAAGAGTTTTATATATATAGATATGTATTTAGAAGTATATAAGTATGTTTATGTGTCCGTGTGGTGTCCGGATATAAAGAATAGCACCACCCCATATCCTCCACTGGGTGTCGTAAAAGGCGACTAATGGACCTTAAGACCCAGTACACTGTACCAAGCACCTTGGGTCACCCGAATGGTGGCGGGTAAACAACCAACAATCGCATTCCCAAAGAGGGTTAGTGTCAGGCAGGCGGCCGACTATAAAGCCATAGCCAAAACTTTAAGCAACATCGTCTAAAAGACGTGTTGCGCCGACCCCAAGTAGAAATTGGGATAAGGGCAGGGGAATGATGATGAAGTATGTTTATCAGTTGTCTAGTACTCATAATACAAGCTCTGCTTAGTTTGAGACTAGATGGCGCTTTGTGAAAGTCAAGGAATATACCTATTATATTAAATTTTGTATGAGAAATCTACTGCAACGGTATAGTCGAGTATACACATGTTTACTCGTGACATAGGACGTTTGATTAGCAAGCAAGGCACGTATAATAGTTTAGCTTAAGATGCGTTACCGTGCTCTGACGCCGGCTTTAATCAGAGCCAAGGGCAGGCGTGGGCAGCGTTTGCAATCTCACTTAATGTACTGAGCTGTATAAAGGTATACACAGCATCTATATTGAAACTAGTATTTAAAGGCAAGAAGAGTATGTTTGTTGCTCTGTTTTTGCCTTTGAAAATGAGTTGAATTCAACCTACGCTGAAAATGTGTGTGGTAGTCTATCTGATATCTAGTTTCGTAAGAGTACTAAGCCACGCTAACTGCATTGTTGGTGGTGCTATACAGGTCTAAGGGTCATCTGCCATGATTTAAACTTAGTAATATTATTGCAGAACAGTTGTGGAAACGTGACCATGGCACTACAAGGCGTAGAACAGCGTCTTCCTTTTCAACACCTGCAATAATATTACTTTAAAATATAGTGGTAGACCCTCAAGTTCTGCTTAGACCAAAGTGTCAGGATATCTCGCATATACACTAAAATGGGACCTTTTATCCTAGCTTTGTATCATAGCATGACGTTGTGGTATCTACTCTTTTTCCGTTCGTCCTTTTTTCTCGTTATTTTCTTTTTTTTTAACAGTTCCAAACAAATCTAGTCAAACCTTTAAAAACTGCAAACTTCTTATAATACTTATCCCTGAAGAAGTAATTTAGTTTCAACATTTATTTATTTATCTACAGCTAAGTAATAGTATGTACGGAATCAGATACTTAATATATTATTATAACATAAAACAAAATATCTATAAATAATATAAATCTGAGAAAAGAGAATGAGCTCAAAGGACCCAACTAGTGCTCTATATACTGTACGAAGCTAACTACATACATACACTCATACATACATATAGTATGTGCACATATACAATGATAGAAGAGGTTACACGTGTACGTAATGCCCGCGGGATTGCTACGAGCTGCGTAAATCTTAAGCGGCTCAGGATAGAGTTATTGTTGTTTTCGTCCTGTCTACATATTTTATGGGATTCGGGATTACACGGATTTGTAGCTCGGTGTGAGATTCATTGATTGGCTGTTAGGTTAAGGCGTGCTTATTGCGGTTAGAATTTGGATGGGTTGGCATTACTTAATTTCGAAACAAAATTTTTCGAAGAATTAATAAAAACAATCGTATTCCTAAGTATCTATCTACCTATCGACTAAATTGGTGCCAGAATTAGTTGACTCTTTGAGTTTGGTTTTTACTGAATAAAATATAGAACTAGGTACCTACATTTAAAATTATAATTATTTTTTAAATTAAGCAAATTGATTGTAGATTCGTTATTTTTTCTTCAATAAGTTCCTAAACACAAGCGTGAAACGATAACGTGACGTAGAAAAAGCGAAATGAATAAAATTGAACCTTCGGTCAATGACCTCGTTAGCTTAGGTCGTAAGTTCAAGTCATTTGGCAATAGAAGGAGCCCGGGGTGTTTTTGGTCGGTGTGAGTTAGACATATCCCTACGTCGCGCGTCGTGCCCTCGGCGTGGGTTGAAGTCATTAGTTTCACCTCGGAAACCCAAAAAAAAGGTTCCTACAAATAATAAAAAAATTAAATCTGCAGCCATTTTAGATATTTTAACGATCTTTAAGTCCTGCCTATTAAATGTTTTCTTATACACATGTACATATTTATTTTATTCTTGTTATTGTATCTCTTTTAATTCACGGGCTAACTTCAAGGGAAGAAACCCGGTCCTTTTTAAAGGCTTACACGGGGACAGGTCTAACATGCAGAGACCTTGTTGAGATTTAATCTAAAATGTTATGGGGCAACTACCAAGGGCTATTATTTCACTCTCGTTATTGTTATTATTTATATACTTATGTTGTTGTATATTATTTCCAGACGAGATCACGTCGTCGTTCCGCCGGTTCGGGCCGCTGGTCGTCGACTGGCCGCACAAAGCCGAGAGCAAGAGTTACTTTCCGCCCAAGGGTTACGCGTTTCTACTGTTTCAGGTATAAATGCTTAATTATGTATGTATACTGTAGACTAGACGTGTCTGTAATATGTATATTGATTGGAGTAAAATAGACTAGGGCCTGTAATGTGTGTGCTTGAATAAGGGTGGTTGTTTTTTTTTTGGAAGCGATATGTTGCTAGATTGGTTTTCAACGTTTGAGTCTAAAACGTGTGTCGTGTCGTCGCCAGGACGAGAGCTCAGTAGCGGCTTTAATGGAGGCGTGCATCACGGACGACGACAAGCTGTACCTGTGCGTGTCGTCGCCCACCATCCGCGACAAGCCCGTGCAGATCCGGCCGTGGAGGCTCGCGGACGCTGACTTCGTGCTCGACGCCAGCATGCCGCTCGACCCGCGCAAGACCGTGTTCGTGGGCGGGGTGCCGCGCCCGCTCAAGGCTGGTGAGTCCACTGTAGCCCTGCTGACGCCAGCATGCCGCTCGACCCGCGCAAGACCGTGTTCGTGGGCGGAGTGCCGCGCCCGCTCAAGGCTGGTGAGTCCACTGTAGCCCTGCTGACGCCAGCATGCCGCTCGACCCGCGCAAGACCGTGTTCGTGGGCGGAGTGCCGCGCCCGCTCAAGGCTGGTGAGTCCACTGTAGCCCTGCTGACGCCAGCATGCCGCTCGACCCGCGCAAGACCGTGTTCGTGGGCGGAGTGCCGCGCCCGCTCAAGGCTGGTGAGTCCACTGTAGCCCTGCTGACGCCAGCATGCCGCTCGACCCGCGCAAGACCGTGTTCGTGGGCGGAGTGCCGCGCCCGCTCAAGGCTGGTGAGTCCACTGTAGCCCTGCTGACGCCAGCATGCCGCTCGACCCGCGCAAGACCGTGTTCGTGGGCGGAGTGCCGCGCCCGCTCAAGGCTGGTGAGTCCACTGTAGCCCTGCTGACGCCAGCATGCCGCTCGACCCGCGCAAGACCGTGTTCGTGGGCGGAGTGCCGCGCCCGCTCAAGGCTGGTGAGTCCACTGTAGCCCTGCTGACGCCAGCATGCCGCTCGACCCGCGCAAGACCGTGTTCGTGGGCGGAGTGCCGCGCCCGCTCAAGGCTGGTGAGTCCACTGTAGCCCTGCTGACGCCAGCATGCCGCTCGACCCGCGCAAGACCGTGTTCGTGGGCGGAGTGCCGCGCCCGCTCAAGGCTGGTGAGTCCACTGTAGCCCTGCTGACGCCAGCATGCCGCTCGACCCGCGCAAGACCGTGTTCGTGGGCGGAGTGCCGCGCCCGCTCAAGGCTGGTGAGTCCACTGTAGCCCTGCTGACGCCAGCATGCCGCTCGACCCGCGCAAGACCGTGTTCGTGGGCGGAGTGCCGCGCCCGCTCAAGGCTGGTGAGTCCACTGTAGCCCTGCTGACGCCAGCATGCCGCTCGACCCGCGCAAGACCGTGTTCGTGGGCGGAGTGCCGCGCCCGCTCAAGGCTGGTGAGTCCACTGTAGCCCTGCTGACGCCAGCATGCCGCTCGACCCGCGCAAGACCGTGTTCGTGGGCGGAGTGCCGCGCCCGCTCAAGGCTGGTGAGTCCACTGTAGCCCTGCTGACGCCAGCATGCCGCTCGACCCGCGCAAGACCGTGTTCGTGGGCGGAGTGCCGCGCCCGCTCAAGGCTGGTGAGTCCACTGTAGCCCTGCTGACGCCAGCATGCCGCTCGACCCGCGCAAGACCGTGTTCGTGGGCGGAGTGCCGCGCCCGCTCAAGGCTGGTGAGTCCACTGTAGCCCTGCTGACGCCAGCATGCCGCTCGACCCGCGCAAGACCGTGTTCGTGGGCGGAGTGCCGCGCCCGCTCAAGGCTGGTGAGTCCACTGTAGCCCTGCTGACGCCAGCATGCCGCTCGACCCGCGCAAGACCGTGTTCGTGGGCGGAGTGCCGCGCCCGCTCAAGGCTGGTGAGTCCACTGTAGCCCTGCTGACGCCAGCATGCCGCTCGACCCGCGCAAGACCGTGTTCGTGGGCGGAGTGCCGCGCCCGCTCAAGGCTGGTGAGTCCACTGTAGCCCTGCTGACGCCAGCATGCCGCTCGACCCGCGCAAGACCGTGTTCGTGGGCGGAGTGCCGCGCCCGCTCAAGGCTGGTGAGTCCACTGTAGCCCTGCTGACGCCAGCATGCCGCTCGACCCGCGCAAGACCGTGTTCGTGGGCGGAGTGCCGCGCCCGCTCAAGGCTGGTGAGTCCACTGTAGCCCTGCTGACGCCAGCATGCCGCTCGACCCGCGCAAGACCGTGTTCGTGGGCGGAGTGCCGCGCCCGCTCAAGGCTGGTGAGTCCACTGTAGCCCTGCTGACGCCAGCATGCCGCTCGACCCGCGCAAGACCGTGTTCGTGGGCGGAGTGCCGCGCCCGCTCAAGGCTGGTGAGTCCACTGTAGCCCTGCTGACGCCAGCATGCCGCTCGACCCGCGCAAGACCGTGTTCGTGGGCGGAGTGCCGCGCCCGCTCAAGGCTGGTGAGTCCACTGTAGCCCTGCTGACGCCAGCATGCCGCTCGACCCGCGCAAGACCGTGTTCGTGGGCGGAGTGCCGCGCCCGCTCAAGGCTGGTGAGTCCACTGTAGCCCTGCTGACGCCAGCATGCCGCTCGACCCGCGCAAGACCGTGTTCGTGGGCGGAGTGCCGCGCCCGCTCAAGGCTGGTGAGTCCACTGTAGCCCTGCTGACGCCAGCATGCCGCTCGACCCGCGCAAGACCGTGTTCGTGGGCGGAGTGCCGCGCCCGCTCAAGGCTGGTGAGTCCACTGTAGCCCTGCTGACGCCAGCATGCCGCTCGACCCGCGCAAGACCGTGTTCGTGGGCGGAGTGCCGCGCCCGCTCAAGGCTGGTGAGTCCACTGTAGCCCTGCTGACGCCAGCATGCCGCTCGACCCGCGCAAGACCGTGTTCGTGGGCGGAGTGCCGCGCCCGCTCAAGGCTGGTGAGTCCACTGTAGCCCTGCTGACGCCAGCATGCCGCTCGACCCGCGCAAGACCGTGTTCGTGGGCGGAGTGCCGCGCCCGCTCAAGGCTGGTGAGTCCACTGTAGCCCTGCTGACGCCAGCATGCCGCTCGACCCGCGCAAGACCGTGTTCGTGGGCGGAGTGCCGCGCCCGCTCAAGGCTGGTGAGTCCACTGTAGCCCTGCTGACGCCAGCATGCCGCTCGACCCGCGCAAGACCGTGTTCGTGGGCGGAGTGCCGCGCCCGCTCAAGGCTGGTGAGTCCACTGTAGCCCTGCTGACGCCAGCATGCCGCTCGACCCGCGCAAGACCGTGTTCGTGGGCGGAGTGCCGCGCCCGCTCAAGGCTGGTGAGTCCACTGTAGCCCTGCTGACGCCAGCATGCCGCTCGACCCGCGCAAGACCGTGTTAGTCGTACGAGACTGCTTAAACTGTGGTAGGCGACTGTCGTGTTCACTCAAAACTTCCTACGCGGAGATGTTGTAATCGGAAAAAAAGAATTTTACAATCTGCGGTTAACAATATGTTAACAATATGCGGAGACCTTTTTTATGATTGTGGTTATCAAGCACTATAAATGCTGTGCAATGGCTAGTCTCCTACGTAGACATTTGCTGATTTTGCAGATTTGTGCAAAATAGTCTGTGCAAGACCGTCTTGTGCGTAGTGCACGTACTGTCTTGCTCTTAATGCTTAATCTTCCAAACCCCTCAGATAGTGCGATTTGCAGTCCAAATGAAACACTGCACGGAATGATAAGTTATTGTCCTGTATAACATTCCCTAATGAGATGGTCTATGTGTTCCAGTGGAGTTGGCGATGATAATGGACCGGCTGTACGGCGGCGTGTGCTACGCCGGCATCGACACCGACCCCGAGCTCAAGTACCCCAAGGTAATAAATACCCACTAGTCAATTAGCCCACTGCGTCCAGTCCACTGCTGGACATAGATCCTCTACCTTCCGTATCCAGTCTGTCATAGACACCTTTACCCATTTGATTATGCGAATTTAAATAGAAGAGAATAAAAGTAAGCTCGCTTTCCTTCATTTATTCTGATGTCATCATGGAGAGATTTGAACTTTCGGTCATTGACCTTAGTACCTTAGTGAAGGAAGTAACAAGACTTTGGTATTCAGTTACCAGAAAAATCAAATTGCAATTGGTCTAAAGAATTTACCCAGTACCAGTGTACTACCAGATACCCAAATAAGGATAACTTAAATGATTTTTTTCTTAGCCTACAATGTCCCACTGCTGGGCAATGGCCATAAATGTTAGGCTAAAAATATTTATTGTTTTATGGCCCATATTTATTTATGGTCTATCTTTTTTTTGTTTAGTGATTATTGTATGGAGGCTAAAAAAACAATAATTTCCATTAAGATTTATTAATAACTAGCTTTTGCCCGCGGCTTCGCACGCGTTAAGAAGTATTATTGTTTAGCAAGTTAGTGTAAAAATTAGGGCCTACAAAACTTCCTTGTACACAATATTCTTAACTAATTTGTCATTTGGCGCTAAACCTATCAAGCTACTGGGAGAACTTACTCGTGAGCAAGCAACATAGAACTGCCCATGAGAGAAGCAATGTTCTCTCAAGTCAATACCCGCAAATTTGAGAGTTTGCCCCTGAGACTTGTTTATAGTCATGGCTAGTCAAAAATCTAAGAAGATTTCTACAAACATCCCCTATTTCATCCCCTTAGGTGTGGAATTTATCAAAATCTTTCTTAGCGGATGCCTACATTATAGTACCTATGTGCATGTAAAGTCTCAGCCCGATCGGTTTAATTTTGCCAAAGTTTCATAAAAAATTTCATCCCCTATTTTATCCTCTTGGGGGTAGAATTTATCAAAATCCTTTCTTAGCGGATACCTACGTCATAACATCTACCTGCATGCCAAATTTCAGCCCGATCCGTCCAGTAGTTTGGGCTGTGCGTTGATGCATTAATTTCGATCGAATTTGATTACCATAAAAACGGTTCTAGTGAGTTAATCTTAAAAGATAGACATATACTGTCGCGGACATTTTTTTAGATCATTTCAATAGGAATAATTCTTACATACATATATTGTGTGTATCTTGAACCGTTTTCGCAGCGCACGCAACAGAAGCCCTCAAGGATGAACAATTTTCCCCGTTTTTTTACACATTTACCATTATTTCTTCGCTCCTAATAGTTGCAACGTAATATTATATAGCCTAAAGCCTTCCTCGATAAATGGTCTATTCAACACAAAAAGAATTTTTCGATTCGAACCAGTAGTTCCTGAGATTAGCGCGTTCAAACAAACAAACAAACAAACTCTTCAGCTTTATAATATTAGTATAGATAATGCATGTGTTGTTGTTTGCAGGGCGCGGGTCGCGTGGCGTTCTCCAACCAGCAGTCGTACATCGCGGCCATCTCCGCGCGCTTCGTGCAGCTGCAGCACGGGGACATCGACAAGCGCGTCGAGGTAAACACACACTTGTATCTAAACATAGTCAGCTAAACTCCTTCATCTTAGAAGCAAAAACAGCTCATCAGTCAAAAAAAAATTTTTTTTGTAGCTTGTCTGAGATTCCATTTCTGGACAAAGGCCTCCCCCATTTTTTTTCCAATCCTTTCTATATTTTCCTTTAAAAAAAAATACTTACATTGATATAAATATGCATGCATACAAACTTTCGTTCACGCTGAAACGAGCAGAATACAAATACCACTAGGTTATAGAATCGACTGCACAGATAGCAGAGTGGTATAGGTCACCACGCCAGTTACCACAGTACACGACGTGTCGCGGGCTCGATCCCCGCGGACGACAAGAACTGCGATCCTCAAAGACTTGATCTGAGTCTAGGTGTCTTAGTGTATGTGAATTGAATGTCTGTGAAACTCCCCACGATACAGGGATTAAATTCCTTGTGCGGGAGTCGTTATTAAAAAGAAAATGTATAGGCTTTTTACCAGCTTTTATTTGACTTGCCGTGTTTGTTAGTGTGTATATAATATATTATTAACATAGTTGTGTCGTACTGTCGCAGGTGAAGCCGTACGTGCTGGACGACCAGATGTGTGACGAGTGCGCCGGCGCGCGCTGCGGATCCAAGTTCGCGCCTTTCTTCTGCGCCAACGTCACCTGTCTGCAGGTAACGTACCTTACACACAGACATACACATATTAGGTCGGGGAAAAAGTCTTTTCGCATTATAGTAAAAACTTTCTCTCTCTAATAAAATTAGAATTTGGAATTATGTTCTTTAAAATTTTAACTTTCAATTATACCAAACCAGCCAGATACAAATACTATAGCCCAAAAGATTTTATTACAAGTTCATACATACTATAATGCGAAAAGTCTTTTTCCCCGACCTAATATTTTACATTTCCTACATACTCAATTTCTTCTCTTGAAGCTAATTTGTTTCAACTATTATGGAAAAAGTAACACAATGTAAAAGAAAGATTTGAACTCAATGACATTGACCTTGATACCGCTAGTAACTATAATAATCAGATCAAATTTCGATTGTTAAATTTTTACTTTTTAATAAAACCTAAAAAGTTATACACGTTTATAAATTTATCTATTAACGTGCAACAAGTATGATGAAAAAATTTGAACTATCGGTCATTGACCTCTATAGTTTGGTGGAGAAAGAGACTGCAGTTGAAGAATTTTTGTTTCTGTGAAGTCAAATCATATATTAGCTATAGTATAAAATTTTCGTGTCACAGTTTTCGTTGCCATACTTCTCCGAAACGGCTGGACCGATTCTCTTGAAATTTTGTATATGCATTTAGTAGGTTTGAGAATCAGCCAACATTTATATTTCACCCCCATTTCTTTTCTTTTGCGAACGAAGTCGCGGGCAACAGCTAGTTAAACACAAAATTTAGTTGAATAAAGTGAACATATAAATAAGCTGTGTGTGTTACATTGCAGTACTACTGCGAGCACTGCTGGGCGACGATCCACTCGCGGCCGGGGCGCGAGTTCCACAAGCCGCTCGTCAAGGAGGGCGCCGACCGCCCGCGCGCCGTGCCCTTCCGCTGGTGTTAGTACCACACACTCCACATACATGCCCATACACACACATACACGGGACACGCAAGGCACACCGGGGGGGGGGTCACGAAAAATACTGGTTGCTTGTTGGCAAAGGGGGGGTAGTAAATAATAATAATAACGCCAGCCACATCCTTGGCCGTAAAACTGACACCGACAGTAAAGTGGTTGGTTAATATTTTTAATCCTTGGCGACTTGTACGGTCATAAGCAACTATATAACGTGTATGCACGACCAAACAGTTGCAGGAGATTTCTTATGTGAAATTTCTGAAGCTGAGAATATTCCTGATATCATCGTAAGCTACACGTTCAATGTTAAACTTACATTAGTAAATTTCATGATTTTATAAGTCATTTGACTAGGATTTAATCTTCAATTGTTTGGTCGTGTGTACATGTAATTTATCGTGACTGTGCACATATTTTTCTCTCCCGACGTTTCGGACGACTTGCACAGACCGTGGTCGCTGACTGAGGTCAGTCCACCCGTGACGTCGGGAGAAATTTGGTTGGTTGCCGGGAAAAAAACATGTTTACGGCAACCAAATGATTGGTTGTCTGGTAGTTTGTTTAAGCAAAGTGTCCCAAGTTGTTTCGGGATGGGAATTAGCTAATGATACTATATTATTGTTGAACACTCGTGAGCTTGTGAGTAAAACGCCGCGTTTGATTGAACAATAACTGAGTACTTCAGAACGCCACTTGAAATTCACCTTAATAACAACTAGATTAGAAAAAATATATGGGCCTGGTTCAACACTTACCACGAGGTGAAATATAGTCAAAATGTAATTGGGCTTTAGTAAATGGGGAAATTAGAAAGTAATTTTGACACAGCAACCACTATACAATTTCGTTTTTCGTATCGTGCGTGTCCTGCGTATCGCTCTACCCTACGAATGTCGTATTCTAACATCGGATAGTACCTAATACCTGCACTAACATGGCACCAGATTTAAAAACTTAATATGACAACTCTAGGGACAGGTATTCTAAATATAATAACAAAGAAATACAAGTTTCTTAACGGATATTACGCGTCTGTGAAAAGCAAAGCGATTGCACAATGATTGCTAATGGTATTGAGATACCCTGTCGTAATGACGTGTATAATTTTGAACGCGATGAGTGAAAATTTTGCTATCGCTCTGCTAAAGACGTAATACATCTGTTGCTCACATTTGCAAGCATATTGCAGTTTGCATATATTTCCAACACCTACAATTAAATTCGTATGCGTAACTCAAATGTGAGTAACTTGACTCGTAATCAAATATTCCTACACGTACTTGATCAGGCTTGCATTTGACCAAATCGACTTCTTTTTTGATCGACGGCTTTCACTGCTCAACCAAGTGTGAAAAATATCAGTATTATGTAAAACTTGTCTTTTATTAGAAGTCGATTGGTTTCAAATGACTATCCTTACCATATTCCGATTTTTTATCTTGAATATTGTCAAAAATACACAAAATGAATACTTGTCCCATTATCTGGTGTCAATAACTACCTTCCACGACGCAGTCTTTAGCAAAGATGAAATATTTTCCAACAAGAAAATAATTCAACTTTGCACGAAATATCTGCCCAATTCACACATCGGGATACAATAAAGAAATGTCAAAAAAAACTTGTCTAAATACTTGGCAACACTTAAAAAGTTGCGTTATGCTAGCAACACTGATCGCCGGTTTCTAAAAGACTTTTGAATTTGCGAATTTTCTTGAACAACCGATGACTAATTTATTAGTACAACATTGGTTGACCAAAAAGAAGTTACAACCTATTGCAGTACTTGACTCTCATAAAAATCCAAAAGTTCTAAAGCAATGCGAATTTTCAACTTTTAATATCGTTATTATGTCATTGCCTGTGTTTAATATCTATCGCAGAATTATTTCTCTTGAAAGTTAATAACTTTAGTTTCTGAAAGGTTGACGAAGAAAAACTTGATCGTCTTATATTGGTTGTCAACATTTTGATCAAGCAGGTTGCTTTGATGAGATTACATTGAATACATTGCCTTGCAGTAACAGCGTCAAGTCTTTAAAGAAACCGGTGTTTTATGTGTGATGTCGTTTTAATATACTATGTTTCGACGGATTTGGCTGCCAAACAGAATTTTCTGTAGTAGCCAAATGCATTGACAGATGGAGTATTTAAAACGCCTGTTTAATTATATTTTTCACGCTATGCTATCCCTTGAGTTTGGCAGTTAAACATATTATAATTTAATGTTTGTATGAAATGTTCAAATAAAAATATCTGACTGCACTTTGGCAGATAACGCACTAGGCAGCAGCAAGCAGCAGGCCGCGCACCCATCATTATCGAAACCCGCGGCCGCCGCCAGGCTATTTTAGAGGAGAGCAACACTGCTGGCTGGCTGTCTAGTGCGGTATCTAAGCTTACGACGACTACCCTCGTTTTAAACAAGGCGTGAAGGTATAACACTAGCATTATAATTAATATATTATTTAGACTAGTTTTTTTTCCAGTGAATTTTCGAGATTTTTCGCACCAAAACGGATAGGATTTCTTTTTTTTGTGATGGCAACATTTGCTAATGGCATGTCAGTTTGACAGCTCAAACGGACTTGATTTGAGTTTATGATCTGTGGACAGGTAGATTGATGGATTACGATTTTAATTGTTAAGTTTTATTCGATTCCCGTTTTCGATTGAATTAGAAATTTAAATATGAATTTGCTTTTAAGAAATATGACTTTTGTTAAGTATAAACGACTTTTAGTCTCCTATTAAGATTAATTAAACGTCTCGGTGAATCGCCGTGTCGCTTAGAGAATTAACAATTATACTTGCAACATTATCCAATGTTAATGTTGAGCAAAATATTATAGATGAAGTACAAGGCGTCGATTCAGCACGATTTGTTTACGAAAACGCCATTTTTCATTCTGCAGCTTGTCTCACGTGATACAATAATACATAAATTGGTTTATTGTGCTACTAGATTTAATTAATATAATATATTGTAGTTGTTTGTTGTCCTCGTTTGAAAAACTGCGTTAATATTAGTGAAGAACAATTTTCTACTTACGTATCAAGTGACGCAAGCTGCAGTGTTGCCAGTTTACAAAAACAAATTAGTTTTGAAGCAAATAGGTCCAATTTGAGCAAAATATGTATCCAAACGTTAGCTAGATGTCCGTTGTTCGTGGATAGGTGAAGTCTTGAAGTGACACTCGCCTTGTGCGCTCACTTGTCGTAAGATACTAAACTTAAGACATTAGAGGAATGTCTAATTTTTTGAAAGATAACTGTACCTGTGTAGCTAGAGACAATTTCCTGATGTTTTTTCTTTGTTTACTGTTGATTAGGATTTTCGACTTGGATATTGTTGCGGTTGTCGCGCTGTCTGTCGCACGCACCATCGACTATAGAGCGGGATTGCAAACAAGTTGTTTTTCCAATCATTCCCTGTTTGAATCCTAAAGCCTTGAACTTGTTGCAATGGACGCGGCCAGAGCTGAGAGTGGAATGTTAGGACGGTTTGTGTAGGAGTGATGTGTAGTGCAGTTGTAGGTTGTTTGCTCGCTCGCTCTGGCTGCTCTCCCGCTCTGACAGCCGACGCGAGGGCTCGTCTTGATTTCGACAAAGGGAGGCGGTAGGGACTCGTTTTAGTACAAACTTTAACAAAACTGTTACCAATTTGGCTGTAGCCTTGCTCTGCAAGTCCGTGGGGATGCAACTGCGGCCGGACGCGGGCTCTTAGATAGTCATAGTGACCATAGACGGTTTAGTAGGAAATAGTAGTTTTTGGGAGTTTCCCCAACCCTCTTGTTACAATTACGGCCATTCATCTAACTCTAACGTCAGAGCCTCGCGCCGCGCCTGCGACCAACGTCCCCACACATTTTATTTTTAGCGTTAAAAAGTAATATATTTAAAATAAAAGTATTTTTTTGAATTCGCCGGGGTAGTGCAATAGACGGTAGTATAGGATCTAAATATATAGGCGTGTCAGCGGCCTCAGCGAGCCTAAGACCGCTGGCGCATCGTTTTGAAACTATTTAAGATTATAATAACCTTATTAAACCTAGTGTAAATAGGAAGGTTTCACAATTTTTGCCTTCGCGCTCGTTCACTTGGGATTGAGATGGACTAAATTTAAGTGGAGACGACGGCGTTTACTATTTGAGGCGTTAATATATTTCAGATTAAATTTAAACGAGTAGAATAAGGTTCGATCGAGAGTAACATCCACAAGTCCATTTTTTCGATTCGAATAGCACTATTTCTAAACTAGGTAATTCTAAATATCTAGGTAATAACACAAGATAAACAGTACTAGTCAGTTTCGCCACCAAATCATTGATCGGAAATATATTGGCTGGACTTTAGTAAACGCTTTCTGTTAGCACCGATGTTTAATTTGTCGTGACGTTTGTCCGCGTATGGACCAATCGCGTGCGTCGAATGATGCGCTCTTAAATGAATTAGAAAGAAAACTTGTCAAATAAGCGTTGTGAGTCAGCTACGGAAAAGTAGCGAGTTTTACGCCTTTGCCTTACGTCCGAAGCAACGCGATTTGACATGGTTTACAGTTGAGTCTTGCTGCCACTTGGCTTGATCACATTTGGGATTTACTTTGGTGATTAATCAAGTACAACCTTAGCCGGTCTAACTAGGCTCGCCGTCTCCAAATGTTTGCAGCCAAGTGGAAAAGAGATTGAACGCAAAATTTTGGATATTTTTTTCAGTATAACGTGTACTTAAAATCTAAAGTATAATAACAACGGATACACACTGTATGGAGTTAGATAACGTATCCCGAAAGACCACGGAAATAAAATAGACTGTAGTAAAAAGACTTGCGCGGATTTTTTGATGATTTTTTTCATGATTTCGATGCGGTTTTTTCGTGTTGTGTGGTACCTTTTTTCGAAAATTATCATGAGGCTTGATAGTGCCTTGTTGCGGCGTATGAGTTTGGTGTACCCCTCCCGACGTAGCTCGAATGTACGGAACTGGCTCGTTTTACTGTTCCTTGTGACGAGTCGAAATTGTCATTTCCCCCCGGTTTGGCTCGCGTATCGGTCAAATATGGGTCGGTTTTACTCATAAAATTCCCTATTTTTAATCTTCATCGGTAAAATTGACCCGCACTAAAGGATAAGTAGGTACAATTTGTATTAATAGTAGAAGCATTTTAGTAAATATGCCATATAGACGCGCGCCGCGGGACACTTTCGCCGATGGCAAATGTTCAAGTATTAATCAATTATAATGTAGACAAATATTCGAAGGAAATAATAATATTATTATATTTTCTTAGTATTTAGTATGTATGTATAGTATTTTGGCGGCAAGTGTGTCACGGCGCGCACAGAATTTATGAAAATCGCACGCGAGTGTGTCTCTTATAAACAATTCGATTTATATTTATTGTAGAAATACAAAGACACCAGTTGATGCAGCAAATGTTGGTATTTAAATAATTAACAATAGTTTGCTAATCAACTCGCCCTCTTGGTAAGTTTCTAGCTAAATATAAGATCTGTTAGTAAATTAATAGTTTCAGTATAAATAATAGCAAATGCGAATACGATTTCTCTAAATAAAAATAGAAGTTTGTTAGACAAATATATAAAACACACGCCTTGATCGCCCCGAACACGATATATAGGAACCATTTCCACTTGCGCACTTTGTATCATTGATTCATTTTTTATCGACTGATTTTCGTTTTTCTACTGCATTTTCAAATTTGGTAGTTTTTTCAACGATTTTGTGGCAACACTTTTGAAAAAGAAATTTTTGTTTGTAGCGTTTTGATTCTGCGTCGGTGCGTTGAGTTTAGTTTTTACGAAAAATTTATTTTTATGTTTATTCTTTGTGAATTTCGTACACTCGTTCGATGTTTTTGGTGGTTCTTTTTCATGAAATTGCTCAATGTTTTATTTTGTAAAATTGTTTAGTACTCCCTACCCCCCTAGTTGAAATTAATATGGCGGGCGATGGTTGAATGTATGGTCGCACTGTCCCATTTTGTATTTTTGTATTTTTATAATAAAAAAAAACGTAAATAATGTGAATTCGGATGTGATTTTTTTACTTTACGCGCAACGTTGTAGTGTACGCTTGGGTTAAGAAAATTTTATAAAAAAAATAATGACAACAGATCTTCAAGATTTCTAAATTGCTTTTTTGAATGATACGAAACACGATTTTCATTGTCGTGTAGGATCTAGTCTGAGACTGATCTCAAATTTAATATTTTTTAAAACTTTGTTATAATTGATTTGTGTTGAAACTGTTTTCATTAACTTACACTGGTTTTGTTATTCGCATTTAATCGTTTGTGAGTTGTCTATATTTTTATAATTGCGTTCGAAATTAAATAAAAAAAAACCCTTGAAGATCTGTTCAACCCAGCGGTAATAAAAGTTAATAATTGGTGTTAGTATAAACCGAGGTGTGTTTGGGATATGTGGTCTGCCTGCGAGCGGTGGGCTGTGCACTGCCGTCGTGTATCGCTGGTCGCGAGCCCACCATTGTCAACTATGTTACTCTTCCTCTCTCTTTCTCAAATACTCTCTCCCACTCTCTCTTTACTCATTCGGTGTAGAGATATAAATGTCGTGAAACGTGATTTGACTATTGAAGCAATGTTAACTCTAGTGTGGACGGTTTATTAAGATTAATCTCATTAATGCTGTTTGTCTCACTTTAGCGCTTCGTTTGACTGAAGCTCCAGTATTATCCTAACGTCACGAAACAGTTTGCGTTTGAGGGACATAGTTCACAATAACTTGACTTTGTGTGACCAGCAAGAACGCTTACCTACCAATTTGGTAGATGCGGAGAATTTTTAGTAACTAATTTTGCTATTTAGTTGAATGAATATATCGCGCGGGGGAAAGTTTCAATTTGTCCACCCTTATCTTTATATTTATTTTGTCTTGAGGTTTTATCCTGTTTTCGCTTGTCTGTTGTAGTTGTTAATGTCGCCTCGCATTATTTTAGTTTTGACTATCGTTTAGTTCGGTCTAGTTTTGATGGCATGTAGCGTTGTAGCGTATTGTTTAGTTGATTTGGAGCGGTGTTTAGTTTGTTGAGGCGGGGCGGCCGTGCTGCTCGCACGTACATTTAGTCGCTAGTTTGTAGTTGTTGTTTTGTCGGCGCCGTCGCTAAGCGGCCCTCGTTCACGTTTGTACGTTGTCTGTTTTTTCTATGGACGGGTGTGCTGTTCTCATTAATTTTAGATCGTAATTTTGTCGTTTGCATATCACTGCGTGCGGTCACAGCAGGGGGGCGTCGCGGTGTCATTCTTATACATTTTTTGACGTGAAATTTGTATCTTTATAAATGAATTGTTGTTGTTGATCGGTGTATCGTCCCCCACGTTACTCCCGAGTGTGTTTCGCACTTCACATGCATGTAAATAGGAGTTAGGTGAAAACAAAATTTTTAAAAAATCCGCAAAAAAAGAAATGTTTTTTACGATTATGTCGGTGGCGGAACAGTTAGTAAAAATTTTTTCGTCTTAGCGTCGCCCGTATCGCCCGGGCGGGTTTTGTAAATTCTTGTGCTAGAGTTTTTAGTGAAATTAAAGAATAGCAAAGAGTAGCGCAATTTAACTAACCTAGTTGAGTCTAATAATGTACCTAATATCTTGTACCGTTGCTAGGACAATATTATTGTGTTTTTTAATAATAAAAATGATTGCACCGTTTTACCTTCTGGTGTTTTTTCACTGTTTATATAATTTAAACTATATCGAAAGTTGCGGTGGATCTAAATTTATTTTTTTAAAGAGTGTTTTCGAAGTTCAGTGGGCTTTGGTCGATAGTGTTTATCTGTAGAGACACTCGAGTTGAGCAAACGATTAGAAGCTTTATCTAAACCATTGTTATATCCAAGACTTCTCTATAGACAAATGTAGGTAAATGATTGAATTAACACGAAGTCTTTAGTATTAACTTTAATAATTGATATTCGTTTGAACTGCGCCAGTGTCTCCAACATGCTGTGTCTGTGCTTCAAAAAAAGTTTAACTCAGAGAATTATTACCAATTTAGTAGAAATATTTTGTCTTAAATACATTTTTCTGAGGCACAGGCACATTACAAACACCCCGGAGTCCACATTATAATTTAAATTGATTTAAAATAAGATTTATATATTTTTATATGCAGTTGTTTCATTCATTGTTATATAAAATCAATTTTGTTGATAATTGTAATGAAATTGAAACCATTTTTTTGCAGTTCGTTTTGTTTGGTGCCTTTGGGTCTAATGTAGATGTGTTCTGTAAGCGTTTTACGATACCTAGTGACAGCTTTAGTGAGAAATAATTAAGATTAATTTTTAAGCTTTCTTTTTAGAGTTAAGTACATTTTCCAAATGTGCAGTGACGGTCACGGTGAATACAGAAAGTGGTCGCGATATATTAGTCGAGTTAATGCATGCACACTTTAGAATGTTTACCCTATACACAAATTGTTGGCCTGAAATATTAACACCTCTTTCGAGCCACGATTTTTTAACGTAATGTCAATTTACTTTAGACTATCGCTTGTACTGGTTTCATATTGATCTCCAGATCGATTTAAGTTCCCTGTCGTTGTTTTAAACAATATCAGGAAGGTTATCTGCCTATTGTAGTAACAACTTGGCTATTGTGGATGCAAAATGCCGCTCTACAAAGTGCCCCACCTTGCTTCCACAATAGCAAGTGTTATGTAAAGGTTACGCTATCCAGTACAAAGCGGTTCTGTATTCCCCTTGGCCGCCGCTCGACGTTAGCCCAGCGGCACCAAACCACGTCCCGTGCCCCTTGTGTTGGCCACGACACTCGCTTAGTCTTGTTTCACGCCTGTGACTTACTTTACGACTACTGTGAGATATTAAAATGAATTTGAAACTTTCGCCCTGTGTTTGTATTGTAGTTTGCTTTCTGGGGTAGTGCAATTGTTGTTGTTCGCCTATTTTGCGGGGCTGCGAACTCTTACAGCAGTTTGTGAGTTAAATATCAGTAGAAAAACAGTTTGGGTAATGGCAACGCAGTGCAATTAATGACATTGACATCTGTCTAGTTTGACGTTTGAGATGACGTCACAAACTGCAAGGAGGCCAGTATCAGCCCCAGTTTGTCACAGATTATTTTTATAAGTACATCTTTTTTTATTAACTATATCCCTATAGTTTCGACCAAAGACAGTATGCGGCCCAAAGTTACCTACCAAAAAGACATATTTGATTCCTATTTTTACTTAATTTCTGGTGAAAATACACGTTTTTTGTAATCATTTTTTAATCACCCGCTTGTTTTGATGTATTTTTGATGTTATTCCTATTTATTTTTTACCAATTTTTGTATAACTTTTTTATCGATTAGTAGTTTTATTCACTAGTAGTTTTAGTGTTACATTTTTTCAGTATTTTTTTCGAGTTTTTTTTTCTATTATAGGTAATTTTACACAGATTAGTATAAGCTTTCAGCGAATATAAAGTTTTTGCACGTTGGCCGTAAATTAAGGAATATTTATGTATATTTAACTTGAAATAAATAGAAAAAATGTAAAAAATCTGTTTGAATATTGCAAATTAGATTCAAATTTCTAAAAAACGGAGCTTTATTGGTTTTTTCTTTTTAATTTTAATAAAAATAAAAAATGTATTACGATTTTTTATATATTTGTATTTATGTAAAAGCTACATGATTATTGTAGATGGTAGTTTTGGATTTACCTGCGTTTTTCCTTATTTTAAGAGTGTTTTTTTTATTTCATTTAGTTGTTTGATAGTATTACTTAGTGTTTACGCCTATTGGGGACCGAGTAGAGGTAATGCTTATTATTTGACGGCAGTTTGCATCGCACGATGTAATGTTCCTAAAACATATGTGTATTTAGTCAAACTATGTATATATCAATACTAGCTATAATATATTACGTTGAAAATTATAGTTTATTAAATATAAAATAAGTTTATGTATTACATAATATAAATATAGAATTATATAAGTACTTAATTTGTTTGTTTATATTGTATTTCCGAACCGTGTATAGATCAAGTTGTCGTCAGATTGTAATGATTTTCTGATGTATGGAAAACGCCTCTTTGTCCCCAATATGCCTGTAGGTATTGTTTAAAAACTGAAATACTTGAATTTTTATATGAATTTTATTAATATAATATGGTATTTTACTAAATATTAGTCCAATATTAAATCTTTAATGATTGTTTCATTTACAACCTGCCCTTTCTTTGTAAGGACGAATATTTATTGGAGGCTCATTGACCCTACAGTCAAACCATTTCTACGGTTTTGATGGGCTTAGTTTTAAGATACATTATATAAATAAATAAACTAAGTAATTCAAATACTTACCAACACAAAAAAAAAACACAGTAAAAAAAGTACATGAGAAATAATCACAAGTATTTTAATATAACTATCTTTAATCAAGAGAAATTGAGCGAATTGCATTGTGCATGGTGCCTGGAAAAGCTATAAAAACAACAGTATATTTTATATTGCATGGCTACTGTAAATATCGCATTTACATGCTAATTAATATCTAGAATTTGCTTTAGTCTGATCAAGACAAGATTTTTGCTGCAGATGTAACTTCACACAAAGGTTTGATACTTGAGAAATATTCGCTAATATAGGTTCCATTACCTTAGAAAATACAAGTGTAGGTGAGTATTACAACAATCACAATAATATATAAACGATGGATAGATTGTGTAAAAGATGATATGGCTGCAAAGAGTGTGACTTGCGAGATGACGTCAGATAGGAACGTGTGGAAGAAGACATGCTGCGCCGACCACAAAGAATAATTGGGAGAAGGGCAGGGGAATGATGTTGGCATGGACATTCGTTAGACCATTTCAGAATCTCAAATATCTCCACATTTTAAATGGCTATGGTGAGTAGTCACAAGGTCTTTGGGAACATTTGGATTTAAAACATTGCAATGGTTCCGTAGAAACATGAATGAAAATCTGGCAACTCTATAGCACTGTCAATCTAGTTCCAAAAATATTGGAGTGTTCTGTTTTTGGGTTCGATCCCCGTACGGAATCAATGTTCTTGTATTCCAAACGTCTGTTTAGAAAAGAGTAATGATGCCTGTATAACTCAGTTGAAAAGGTCAGATGGACAGTCGCTCTGCAAAAAACTGGTAACGCTGCAACCATTTATAGTCCAACAAATCTAAGAAGTACCGTTTGACGTTTCATCATTTTCAAACCGAAACAACTTTGTTCATGCGTACAATACTCAGTTTCGACAACCTTTGTCATAAAACCATGAATTTAGAGAGATTTTATTATTGTATCTAAAAATTTACAATTTTTAATATCCTAATTTAATTGAAAACTTTCAAACAAAGCAAAATAACACATATTTACATAGTAAATAATTTCTAATAGTTCTATTTTTGACCTCATTGCAAGGTCACGTAGTTAGGTCACTGCTTGTAGTGTTGTGACTCTCCAGATACACTTGTATGCGAAAAAATCGATTACATATATGAAAAATCGAATGTATTACTTTCAAATTATCAATTGACGACACGTTACTGCGCGACCGCATTATGCACTTAATACATAGGTACCCTAAAATAAATTACGACTTCGACAGAGACGTACACTTTGATAATTTCATAGATAATCAACTAGTCATTAATTTAAATGACGATGATGACGAAGACGATGACGATTCTAGTACTAGTAGTGTATAAATAAAATATCCTAAACATAACTTTTATTTCATTATGACAATTCAATCTCTTAAAATTCGGATGTTATAGTAATCGATCTCTTAAAAATCGGATATTATAGTAATCGATTTTTTTACTCCCAACCCTATTATCCTATTTGTCATAACTGTCAAACGGTACTTCTTAGATTTGTTGGACTATAGACTGGAAACCGACCCCAACAATTTGGGAAAACGACTAGGTCGGTAATAAAAATTCCTCAACATTCACACAACGCCATCTAGTCTCTAATTAAGTGTACGAGAGTAACTTGTGTTAAGAGTACTAGACAACTGATAAACATACTTATTTACTTCTAAATACATAGGTAAATATTATAGATATTACTCCCAGACATAGACAAATATAATGGCCAAAAGGTTCTAGATGCATCCACTGATTCAGGATAGGGATTGTTATGGATTATTTGATTTTATCTACGACCGCCCGTCAATCTATGGCAGAGCACGCGGGTAACTAGCGGGTGGGCGGGCGCTAGAACTGCGGACAACTGCACACGCCGCGCCGCGGGCTTTAATCGCATCGTGAGATTAGCATCAGTATTTACATAAATATCAACATATCATTCTAAAGAAAATGGGGCCCGAAACGGAAGTGACCGCGGAAATGTCGTTTTCTTCAGCCAACGACTGTTATAGCTTTTGTAAATTTTTGACCGTGTGACCAAACATACAGAAGTTCGTACTAAAAGACGTCATGGTGTGCACTGTGCATGACGCCAACACCCTCATGATAATGTCGTACAAATGTCGAAAGATCCTTGTAGCGTTTTAACGCAGTTTTCCTATGTTTAGTAAGGGTATGACCATAATAGTGACTAGGTTTTTGAGTAAGTATTGAGTGTGAAAATGTACTTATCGTCTATGCTGCAACATCGCGCATCAGACTTTACCAACCGCTATTTATCACACAGAATACCAAAAAATATTTCATTTATAAAGTAGTTATTGTAAATAATGCTTAAATCGATATTTTAATAAATTACTAAAAAGACACGAGTCTAAATATTTATTTCTAATAGCAACTCTTATCTGTCAAAGCAAGTCTCATTGATTGTTGTGTTGCGTTCCGTTTTAATTACAAGGTTTAGCATGAGAAAGAGTAAGAAATATATTTAGTGCTGTAGTGCGACAAGGACAACATAAGCCAAATATTATTGAAACGAAATGCACCTGTAGTACTAGGAACAGTAGCCTGTCGTGTTTATATGGGGCCGAGTTTTGTATTATTTTGTCTTTAATCAAAATTATGGTTGACAATAAAACGAATTACTTTCCAAGACCTATAATCGAAAGTAGCAATGGTACTAAATACGCCATAAACCCATTCGCCACTGCCGAACATCAGAACCACGGCGGACAAATAAATAATGGAGTTAACGAACGAGTTATGCTGTTTTGCGCCCACTGCGATCTTACATTCATTGATACCGAAGAATACGAGCACCACAACGTTGAATTACACGCAAAAAAGAAGATATTAAAGTGCAGTCTTTGTGACGCAACATTTAGGCGGCAGGACCATCTCAAACGTCACGTACAAAGCCTACACAACAATCAAAAATACTGCGTGTGCCCTGTCTGCGGCAAGGACTGTAAGCGGCAAGACTTACTACTAAAACACATAAAAAGAAAACACACAACCTCCACAGAGGTTTTCCGTTGCCGCGAATGTGAATTTGAATGTGGAACTCTATCTGATTTGGAAAAACATGAATTTACACACACGCTGACTGACAGACATCTCTGTCCGCACTGTAATACTACTTTTAAGAGACGAGATCATATGTTAAGGCATGTTAAATCACAGCATCTCAACCAAATGGTTGTCTGTCCGATCTGCAACCAGACTTACAAGCGGAAAGACCATGTAGTGAGGCATGTACGAGAAAAACATAAGATGGGGTTACTAAACGGAAAACTTGTGACTTCTTCTGACATTCTTTAGGCTAAATTGTAATGTTGATGTTATTTGTTATGCACTGCTTGTGTTTACATGTGGAGTAGTATCTGTACCATTTTTTGATGTATACAGAAATACAGTACCACCTATACAGAGTGGAGTTTACTAAATGTTATGAAGTTGGCAGCCCTGACTATTTTAAATAAGGAGGCTTTAATCTCTTGATTCTTTCTTTTTTTATTTGTAATAGACACTGTTTTTTTGATGCAAGGCAGGATTATTGTACCAAGCTAAGCTAAATGAATTATTTATCATGATACCCAGTTAATGTATAAAAGGCAAAACAATAGTAATTCTTATAGAAAGCAAGTTTTTATTTGATCACAATTTCAGCTAAATTCATGAAGTATTTTCTATTACTTAGCTTTCTCAATATGTTATCAGGCAGCAACAAAGTCATTTAACACAGTTTGATTTACAAAATGCCAATCTTTCAGTGGTGTAGGGATTGTTCATTAGTATGTTTTAACTATACTAGGTTTCAAGCTTGTCATTATCTGATAGTGCAACAGTAATTCATTGGATACGATTGTGTTATATTTTAAAAATCTATTTTATTGTTTCTGACCTCTGTTGTGGATTGTTCTGCCACTTTTTGCAGATTTTCTTTATTGTACTTGTCAATTCCCTTCTATTTTTAATAGGATTCTTAATAGGGATGTCAAAAAAGTTATAGATTTGAATATAGATTGCATTGTAATTAATTTGACATTAAAAAAAAAGAAATTTAATAGTTCTCATAGACATTTATTATAAATATTTAAGTTTTAGTTAAAGAGTTTAATGACATCTCTGGTAACTTAAAATGATCAATTATTATTATTTAAAATGTATATTTTCAATATTATATAATAATATTTCATATACTCGATCGATATAGAACACGGACCAATATGCTACCAACAGCTCTTAATTTTTTTATACCCCGTTTTTAGATCTGAACAATGAAACATGTCACATTTAAAACTACAATGATCTTTTGGCATGCGGATGACATTAACATGAAGATGTTGGTGTGCATATCCGCAACAAGAATCAACTCAACTGTCTGTTAAAAGGGATGGTGTTTCATAATTGTATGACGGCGTTAGTTCCGATTTCGGCCACGTGCCGAAAGATCCTTGTAGCGCTATAATGTCTCGTAAAAATGCCATTTGTCTGACAAGAATTGTGTCTCTCTTTTTCCACTTTTCAAGATACATACCTACCTGATTTTGTAAAATGGCTTAGTTTGAGTTATTTGATCAAAACTACAATGAACCTATATTTCAGTTAAGTTCTTATTTTTTTAATTGGTCTGAAAGAAATTGTTTCCAAAATATTGTACTAAATTTATTTCAAATGACTATATTTGCAATTGTTTGAATTAATTATAATTTGTTATAACTTGAAGCCCCAATTAGAAAAATGCTTAACGAAAATTATTAATTGTTTTTATGCAATCATATTCTAAGCTAAATATAAGAAGAAAACTGCCTATTTTCATTCTTAACAAACGTATGTACCCTATTTATTTCTGCTTTTGCAGTTGTTTATATATTCATTGTTTTAAAACAGGAGTCTCATTACAATTCTCTATGATTCAATACTTGTTTCATTTCGTGTCCTTTCAGCATTTACAGGAAAATTTGACGTATGATGACTGGCTGTTTCACCCCTATTTTTGTTACGGCTGTTAAAAGAAATATTTTCTTTTTTCGCAGTCGAATGAGAAATAATCCCAGATTTAAACCAATACAGCTTTGCGCCAGTTATCTTAATTTTACTTATTACTAATTGACTGCACGGACGACTGAATGGTATAGTTCACTACGCTAGTTACTGTACGCGACGTGTCGTGGGTTCGATCCCCGCTAAGACAAGAATTTGTGCGACCCACCCAGACTCAGAAGTCTGGTGTGTGAAGTGAGTCTGGATGTGTTTGAGCATGTGAATTGAATATCTTTGAACCCCCCCCCCCCCCGCAATACAAGGATTATATTTGCACTACTCTTGTCATTAAGAATGCTAAAACGCGTTTCATGTTTTCAGCTCCGAGCGCTTCCGCTTTCAGATCTCTTCCAGTCGATCTATGGGAAGTAGCCTGCTGCTTTGGACAAAAAGAAAAAAGCGGACTGATGCTCCCCGAGCCTGTCTGTGTTGACGGGCCTTTGACAGTTTTCGAGGAATGGGGATTGAAAATAATTCAAACTTCGCTGCACTTCCACTACTCCTTATCTATTTAAGAGATATATAGCGGTTTACTCACGCGTATTTATCAGGATAGCCCGACTAGTTTCGGACCAGTTCGACTCGCGACCCTGCCGCCGCGTCAGCTCATGATTAAGGACTCCGGTCGGGTCCGAAACTAGTCGGGCTATCCCGATACATACGCATGAGTAAACCGCTATATATCTCTTAAATATGAATCACTCCTTATCTAGATCTACTGAGTAGTTTGTCATAATTTTTATATCGCAGCAACTTTCAAGAGTGACACGAAACGTTACAGAAACTGACACCCGCACCATGCTACAGCGCACAGAGTATAAAAAACAATTTAACTTTTCGTCCGACTCGGGATTTGAACCCGAGATTTCGTATAAATACAGTCGCTTTAGATACCACTAGACCAAAAAAATCAGTTAATTTTTCATTCCATATACAGGGTGACTTTGAAGTCGTGGGCAATATTTTAAACTAAGACACTATTAATGATACTAATTGCGTTAGGGCTATTTTTACTTAAAAAAAATAAATAATGCAGGTCCTAGTTCCCCCCGTCGGGGCCGGGCATCCGACGCCCAGGCCACGACGGCCAGGCGCAGGAGGGGTCGCGGAAGTAATCGTCTTGGTTTCCCGTGACCCCTCCATGGTGGCGCACGCCAAAAACCCGGGGGTTTTAGTGGGTACGGGGCCGCCTCACGGCCTAAGCCCCACACTCCACCATTTTTTTTTTCTTTTTTTTTTGCGTAAAAGTAGCCCTAACGCTATTAGTATCATTAATAGTGTCTTAGTTTAAAATATTGCCCGCGACTTCAAAGTCACCCTGTACATATTTTATTGTATATTATATGGTGTATAAATTTCGATTGGTTTAAAAGAAAAAAACATTTTTCTTAAAAATAATTTAATTACAAAGAAAAACAAAATAAATACTGTTAAGTATATTCGAGTTTGTTTCGAGACTAATTACAATATTTGTTATAAATAATCAGTTATAACACTAAACAAAAAATAAGTTTTACTAAAAATTAAAAGTATTAAACAAAAAGAGAAAAAAATAGAAATTAAAAATTAATCGCAGAAAAGTTAAAATACATAAAGTATTTAATCAAAATAATCGAAATTACGAAAAAAAAAACAAATTCACAAAACTGAAAATAGCAACAATATTATAAAAAAAAATACACACAATGCAAGGTAAATAATATAGAAATTAAACTAAATTCTCTGCTTTTTGTAGGTAGAGGATACATTATTAGATATTTTTGTCTATCTGCTGCCTTGTTAAGTTGTTTTCCAATCTATTTAAGGATTTCCACAAATTTATATTAACTGTAGCAACAAAAATTCATAAATACAATCAGATTTACATACAAAACAATAGGTCTTAGAACACAAAAATTATAGATATCTAGATCTACGGCAGACCTGTTGGTCTAGTGGTTAGTGACCCTGACTGCTAAGCCGGAGGTCGTGAGTTCGATTCCCACCCAGGACAAATGTATGTGTGATGAGCACGATCATTTGTTCTGTGTCTGGGTGTAATTTATCTATAATACGTATATATTTAAAAATATATAAGTATGTTTATCAGCTGTCTGATTACCATAACACAAGCTCTGCTTAGCTTGGGATCAGATGGCCGTGTGTGGATATTGTCCCAAGATATTTATTTTGCTTATTAGATAAAGGAGATGTAACAAGATTCAAGCACATTATCAAAGGATACACTATTTGCATTGCTTTTAGTAAATAATTGAGTGTTTGAGCTTAGCTTACCCACTTAAATCAGACTCAACTTTAAATCCTTATTAATATAAACAGAACCAGATATTATAAACAGAACCAGATATTATATAAAACTAGGTGTTGCCCGCGAATCGTTGGCGAAAAACATCAATTTAAAATTTACTATATAAAAATCGGTAAAGTATGGTGGAGTAAAGTCGGAGGAGTACGGTAACTAACATTGTGACACGGGAATTTTATATACGAGATAATACAACAGTACTTGGAAAAATGAGTCCAAAAAAGTTTATTAAAAATATAATGTTCTCCCCTACAAATATTAATTGTAATAAGAAGACCAGAATGTTTCTGACCACCTCTCTGCAGAAATATTACTTTAGAAGCCCCACAGACCATTTATATTACTATTATTAAGAATTCATTGGTTTGGACAAAGGATTTAGTCGTTTTCTGGCAAAAATATTAAAAAAATGGTAAGTATCTGTTTATATTATATGTATGGTTAAAGTTAAATAGACAGATTATTACAAGTTGAGTCAGATTGAAGTTTCATGATACAACTTAAATAGTTTTAACTTAAGTACAAAAATAAATATAAAAAATTAAGCTTAAGTAATATTCACAAACTTATTTATTAATAATTAACAAAAGTACAATCATTTATTCATGAAAATCAGTATTAATTAAATCAATTTTATTTATTTAATGACATTTTGGTCAGTAAAGAAAAAAAGTACTTGCAAAATTAATGTAAAATTTTACTAAACAAAATATGAAGCTAACCCCAACTATAAAAATGTAAATTATTAAAACAAATAGGCTGCCTACTTTAAATTTAGTTTTGTGTAGATTTGAACTCGGTAAACATGGTACAGTCAACATCAAAAGTCAATTAAAACATTTAGATTTTCAAACGAACTGTAAACAATCGAATTTAATGAATTACAGTTGTCCTATTAGGTAACAAAATAAGCTTGACACCTGGTATAGTTAAAACATACTAAGCACCAATTCCTACATGTCATTGAAAAATAATTACACTTGGTCAATCGGTTTGTGTTAACCAACTTCTGATGCTGACTGTACTACATCTTAAAGTTTGCAATTGTGGTTGAAATGCCAATCTATGCTGTCTAGTGCACTGCCTTGCTTCAGAAACATTAATAATATTACTTTAAGGGGTACATCCTCAGACTTTTAGTCAAGTAACATGTTCTAAGTGACACTAATTGAATTGAAAGTGATACAGAAATGTTATTTCCATACATTTTGAGAATTGAGATAATTTTATCTCTTTATTTCAAGATAACTCTAAGGGAACAAACCATAGACCTTTTTAAAGGCTTACATAGGGACACAGGTCCAACTAGCAGAGGCCTTGTTGAGAACTTTAATCTAAAATGTGATGGGGCAACTACCAAGGGCCATCCACTCCTGCTCTATGGAAGAACAGACATGGACGGCCCAAGATAGCTACATTTTTTATATTGTTAATACTTGTACAAATTGACTAGTCTATGTGGCCAAAAGTAAGACACTTAAACTGGTCTGTAATTTTTAAATTTAAGTTCTCATAAAGAAAATCTCGTATCAATCAATATACTAATGTTATAAACTGTTATTTGTAAATCTTTTAAGATATAAATGTGCAAGATTAGCAATTTAACTTTTAAATTGTGTATACTATAATTTACACCACATTTTATTCCTAATAAACATTAGTTTTAAGCAATTTTTTTTGATAGAAATGTAACTTAGACATACACCCAAATTTTGAGATAATTATATAATTTGATAACTGCCAATTTATAACAAAAAACCTAACAAAATTATTTCTGTAATATTTTTCAGCTAACTATGAAGAAATATGCCCATAAAACATTTTTTTTAATTAATCACTCTGTTGTTTCTATTGTTTTCCTATAGCTAATTGAACTATTTCAAACTTATTATAATAAAATTGGATTAATTGCTTTTATAGTACTTAAAAAGATACTGGAAGGCACTTTGGTTTTTGAATTTAATTTCCTGTATATTGTTTTATATTTCTATTATAAAATGGGTAAAATGATTGCTATAAACATTATTTACTGAAAAAGAGATATTTTGAGAACAAATTATAAAAAAAAAACATGTATTTAGAATATGAGTTTCAAACAAAGTACTTGCCATAGACAATTTGAGTGTTTTTACAACAAAACTTTTTTGTTTGATGATTGAGTTAGGTTTTATTAATTATATAAAAGATTAGGAGTTTTAATAGAAATTTACAGGTGTTGTTAATGAATGGGAAATGAAGCTTACAAGAATAATTAACTTTAAAATAACATTAATTAAACCTATCTACATACTATTTACAATAATGTGTACCTATAACTGTTAACTTTTATAACTATTAAAATTTCCTAGAAAATCATAATTTCTTGTGGATACGAGCCAAATGACTCCGTAAAGATTCTTCAGCTTTAAATTTTAATGAGCAAAGTGTACATTGGTACGTAACATTTTTAAAAGTATGTTTATTTTTTACATGCTTAGCTAAACCTTCTTTGCTGGTAAACTTTTTTTGACATTTAAAACAAGAATTCTCTTGTAAAATCTGCTTCAATTTTAAATGGCGTCGAAGACAGTACCTGGATTTGAATGTGATAGCACAGCTTTCGCATTTTGACTTGCTTTTTATCTGGTGATGCGTTTGACAGTGCAAGTCCAAATTACTCTTCTTGTTGAAGACAATTTGACAATCATTGCACTCAAAAGTCGCTGCTTTTTGCTGAATCTCGTGGTTTGAAGTCATGTGGCGGAAATACTGGCTGTTTTGAGTAAATTTAAGGCGACAGTACTGACAGGAATAGACGTACTTTCGGTCGTCGAATATAGCAATCGAATCCTCAGTTTTCTTCGATTTAAGCGCTGGTCTTGTTATCCTGATCCTGGGGCCGGTTCTCACAAGTTTTTTATTCATAACTGAGCCGATTCAACAAGTTTGCATAGTATAATTAGACAATTTTTTAATAGATTTTCTAAAATCAACACGTAGGCAGGACACTTGTTCACAAATTATGTTTTTAACACACCTTGTAGTTGAGTATTGGTTTAATTTGTATACTGTCAGTAAAACACTGGTTCTTTTAACTATAAATTATGTAACACTAATAAATATTTGAGTATTTTCTGGATTATTTTTCATAAATTCGATGTAACCACAATTTTGGACGTCAAAACGTAAGTTTGGAGTGCGTTAGGAAATTCGATGCTTGTTAACTTTCACTTTGCGGTTCGCATAAAACTTGCATATAAATTAACAAAAAATATTGAAATTGTTATAATTACTAGTTTTTCAGCTGTGAATGAGTGATTGTTATTATAAATTGTAAGAAACAACCAATTAAACGTATAAAACAAAATATTTCTGAGAAGCTAAATTAATGAACTTCCATCTTATTTTGATTAAGTTTTCGAATGTTCGCACAAATATTTTGTCATGTGAGTGTTCGTATTTGCAAAATTATTGTTTTGAATACAATTAATTGAATGAATTATGAGTTAATGAAACACTGTTCACGACAGATTTATTATATTTTCAAAAGTAGCTATTTAACATGATTAGTTGTCAACTTCATTCATAGATGTCGCTCTAAAGAAGTTTTCTGCTATCAACAAAAAAAAAACAACACAATCTTGTAAAACCGAATTCAATTTAAATCAATTTTACCAGGTTCTATAAAGAATATTAATGATTCATAAAAATGTTGACTAAGTATTATGATAAAAGTAAAAACATTGCAGTTCTTTGTCTTGAAACAAAGAAATGATTATGACTAATCAAAATCTGATATTGAAAACGGTTGACAGTTGTATTTTGCAAAGTTTGTATACTCGCTATGTTTAAATCGTTCTTAGTTTACCTAGCTCTGAATTTATTAATCGATATATTTATGTGTGATGGAAACCAAGCTAAACAATAAATATTATCTAATTTATGACTAAACACCAATATGAAAATAACGTAGGTATTTATAAAGCGTCACGTATACCTACATATATTTTTTACGTCGTTTTGTATTCTGAAAACGTAAATTTTACAAGGTAAGTTAAACTGTACCGTTTATACAAGTATTCGTAATACTAATTAGATTAGATATAACAGTACCTATTACCTAACAATAAATGACTAATGATTAAGTAATATTAAATCATGATTAATATGATTAATTATTGTTGCTAAATATTACGTTATATAATCAATAACTTTTGTCACGTACTTTCCACGAATTTGCCGCCATTTGGAGTTCCGTGAGAATCGATAAATTTTGTAATTGTTTATTATAACTTGTGATCAGAAGTTTTATTTTTATAATAACTTTCGTGAGGATGATTCATACTTAAACGTTATAACGGTTTACTCACGCGTATTTATCGGGATAGCCCGACTAGGACTCCGGTTGGGTCCGAAACTAGTCGGGCTATCCCGATAAATACGCGTGAGTAAACCGTTATAACGTTTAAGTAAGAAGTTTTATTATAATATGTGACAGACACAATAAAAAACAAAAATATTTACATTTGAAACTAAACTTATATAATTTGTGACTATGTTTATTGCATGAAACCTTTGTATTTAATATTTCGCTATCATAGTAAATAATAAGAGTAGGCCTAGAATAGTTTTTTTATTCTAGGCCTAGAGACGACGCAATTTTCCTGGTGTGGCGAGTGATTTTACAGAAATTCAAATCACCTTTACAAAGAATTATTAAGCATTTGTGGATCACACAAATACTGGAGTTAAATTATGGAGTTTCTTGTCAGTTCTTTATAAGAATGATATTTTGGTATCGCGCAACTAGAGTCAGTAACGTTTTGAAAGTTCCTGATAAGGCCTACTCTTGACTTGTCCTATGCAGGGATCAAACCCGCAAGAAATTGCAACCAGCAAAAAACGAATTAACGAACCATTCATAGGCAAGTCCGACTCGCACTTGGCCGCTTTTTGTTTATTGCCGCTGATGTTAGAATGGCGTTTTTGTTGTTCCAAGTTTCTGTGTGTTAGCAATTTTTAGAGGTTATTAATATTGTTATTTTTTTAGAAATATGTGTAAATGGAAAGGCAAGAGCCTAAAAATATAGATAAAAGTGTACAATTACATCATTAAGAAATCGCAGCCCACTTTATGCAGTAAGTAAATTTTATCAACAAAATTGTCAATTAACCGATAAGGAATTCATTTCGTACAGAACCATAAAAATAAATCGACCTTATCTTGTCTTCTTTCAAAATTACAAAGAAATTATTACAAATAATAAATGTATTGCAACCTTTGACATATAAAAGGCGCCATGTTGAATATAAACGTAAGTTTTAATGACAAGCAAAGGAAATGGCGTACAGCCTGATATACATCCTTTGTTTTTTATTTCCTTTTATTTTTGCGATTGAAAAGTCAAAAGTTGTGGATACGACACAGGGGAAAGTTGAAGGCTTTTTGGCGGGAAATGAGTTGTATTACGAATTTTGTGGAATCAGATATGCAATTTTGAAAGGCAGATATGAGGTAAGTCTGTTTTAAGTTTATTCCGTTTTGGTGAAGTAAATATTGGTGAAATATTGGTAAATATTGGAAATAAATAAAAATTTGGTGAAGTAAGTATTATAGTATCTCACTTTGCTTAAATTAATGTCGGCGTGAAGTTCTTTGTTTTTTTTTCTATAGTAAAAAAAGTTTTTATCAAATTATTTTTGTCTTAAATATTTTCTTAATTGCTTTGCTTTCTTTTCTCAACACTCTACATATTTTTTAAAATTGACCGTTAGCACATAAAAATCCAACCACGTTTTCCATTTGACAGGCACCAGAAGACCCACCATCCCACGACGGAATCTTCAAAGCTGACAACCGATACGTCTTATGCCCACAATTTCCCGCCAACGACGTCCTCTCTGCACCAAGCGAAGACGAAGACTGCCTCATCCTAAACATTTACGTTCCAACCTTCACAAATAACTCGCTACCAGTCATGGTATACCTCCACGGAGGTGATTTCGGCGTCGGCAGTAGCTCCCCAGTCTTTTACGGACCACATTACTTAATAAGTCATGAAGTAATAGTTGTCACTGTCAATTTTAGACTTAACGCATTAGGGTTCCTTAATTTGGGGCTGAAAGAAGCGCCTGGAAATGCTGGTTTGAAAGATATAAGAGCAGCTTTGCGATGGATTCGAGATAATATAGAAGGTTTCGGTGGTGATCCGGATAATGTCACAGTTTTTGGACAAGGCAGTGGCGGAATGGCCGCAATATATTTGACGTTATCAGAATCTTGTACCGGGTTATTTAAAAGAATAATTTCTCTTAGCGGAAGTATGTTTTCTCCTAAATCGTTTGATATAAATCCTTTAGCTACCGCGTCGCAAGTGGCGAAGTCTCTTGGCGTAAACACTTTAGATCCTGAAGAATTACTTAACATTTATACTGATGTACCAATCTCGAAATTAGAAGAAGCTATTGGAAAACAAATGAATGGTAAATCAGTCTTCGTACCATCTGTTGAGAACTATTTAGATAAAGATCCGTTTCTTTGTGATCTTCCACTGAATATTCTAACATCTGATACTTTTAATCCCGTCCCAGCAATGATTGGATTGAATACAGTTGAAGGACTTGCTTGTACTTTAGATTACTTTACAATAACAAGCCAACTAGATCGAATGAAAAATGAAGATCTATCGGTATTGGATCAAAGGAGTTTTAATACGACGAAGGAAGAAAAAATTGAAATACGAGAGGTTTTAAAAGATACTTATTTTGCTAATATTAGTACAGACGAAAATGTACTTGGTGGCTTTATAAATATGAATTCGGATTTCAATTATGTTGGACCAATGTCGCTGTTTGTCGAACTTTACGCGAACAATTCTGATGTTGACGTTTACCAGTATATTTTCAATCATATAGGTTATAGGAATTTAGGAAGACTTCTTACTAATACCTCTTTGCCAGCGACGACGAATATGGATGAATTGTTTTATTTATTTGAACTGGAGCGAATGCCTCTGCCTATAAATGAAGATGACGCAAGGATGATCACGTTTATGACAATGATGGTGACGAATTTTGCAAAATATGGGTGAGTTTTATATTTATTTATTTATAGTTTTAACTTTTCAAAGTTAATGTAGCCTTTTGTTAATTTAATTCGTACGAAATATATAACTATTCTTTGATTTTTTGGCACTGTGACAGCTATTTACAGTCTTTAAAAAAAAGCATATATTATAATACTGTAATGATGTAAAAATATTTATTTAAGATAGGGCACGTTTTAAACGTACGTAAAAATATACGATACTATAGTCGCAGGCCGTGTCGCCCCTTCAGATTTAAACACGATTATTATGGCATTATTTCGTACGTATGTCATCCAATAATTTTAGATCGAATGCCGATAATTCTGTGGAAACAATTGCATAGATAATATTTTTGTTATGTAATAGCTTACGTAATTTTTGTTTCATAATATATTCTCCAACAGTCACACAACGCCCTCTAGTTTCAAATTAAGTTTACAAGAGTAACTTTTGTTATGAGTACTAAACAACTGATATACTTATAAATAAATATATTCTAGATAAATTACACCCAGACACAGAACAAATGATCGTGCGCATCACATAAACACTTGTCCTGGGTAGGAATCGAACCCACTACCTCCGGTATAACAGTCAGGGCTACTAACCACAAAACCAACAGGCCATTCAGGTCATTTCAAATTACCTTTAAGTAGACTTATGAGTATAATATTAATTTAAATATCTTTTTATATTTTCAGAACGCCAACTCCAGAAAAATCAAGCGGTGAATGGTTGCCATATCCACAAAACTTAGCCATTACTCTTGAACCACAATATGTTGCGCCACTAACACCAGACAGGGCACAATTCTGGCGCTCCCTCTATTACAAATATGGCGCCGAAATCGAGCGGGAAAATGATGACAGTGACAGTGACAGCTAGTTTTAAAGACGCCATCTTAGATTTATGTATTTATTGTGAAAATTAAGTGTTAAGATGAATATAATTATTGTTTTAAAGAATTGTTGTGTTATTTAAGTTTATTCAAATTTTCTTATTACATTTATTATCACAATTTTAAGTTTAAATTAAATATTCCACTTCTGGACACAGGCCTCTTCCCATATAGGGTCGTTTTAAGCATTGATCACCACGCTAGCTCTCAAAACGATTATAGATTTTAATATTGAAGTCCAGGTTTCCTTACGATGTTTTTCTTTACCGTTTGTCAGCGGTGTCTTAAAATAGTTAAGAAAGGTTCAATAAATTAAAAATGTCATATTGGTACTTGCCTGCGTCGGGATCGAACTTGCACCTCGTGCATGCAAATCCATACATAGGCCAGTACTGAAGTTTTTATTTCTAGTAATTACAAAATGAAAGTCATTTTTCAACAATGGTTTTATTAAAAAATCTACGATAAAATTTTAATACAATTTTAAAAATGGTTCTTGTGCGTCTTACATATCTAATATAATAATAATAGATATATATTTCTCTTATCTAACCATTTCCCAAGCTGTGTTGGTGTCGGCTCAATGTCTCACCGACAGCTGAACACCGTATGTCACAGAGCGACTGTCTATCTGACCTCCACAACCCATGTTACTGGGTAACACAGTGTCCTATAGTAAGACTGCGCGACAAAAATATTACTTAAGATTTTAAATTACACTACACTTTTTATTTTACAGTTGAATAGTGCTACAAAGTTTTTTGTCACGTGGCCGAAATCGGAACTAATGTCGTCATATATGAAAAGCCATCACTTTTGACAGACAGTTGAGTTGATGCTTGTTGCGGTAACACACCAACACCCTCATGTTAATGTCATCCACGTGACAAAAGATCCTTGTAGCTCTGTACGGGTTTTTTCTTTCGCTTTTAAAATAGCCAGAACCGTTGCTATGGCAACCAATTAATTGATAAACATACTTATATATTTTAAAATTCATACTTAAATAGACAAATTACACCCAAACACAGAACAAATGATCGTGCTCATGACACAAGTATTTGGTCCTAGGTGAGAATCGAACCCACGACCTCCGGTTTAGCAGTCAGGATAATTATCCATTAAGGCAACTGGGCAATCGATATTTCTTAAACATTAGTATGACTACATTTACTTATTAAATAATTTTGTGACTTAATATTAATATTAGAACTTATAATAATACGTAATTATAATTATTTATAAATTGATAATAAGAATGACAGAGTACTTTGCCCTATTTTCCTGAGGACCTAACAATTTAAAAAACTTCAAATGTACGGGAACGACATTCCTTGTCGACGCGTGACGTGACTGTGACTTGTCAGTTCAATACATTGGAGCGTACAGCGTTAGCGTGGGGAGACGTGTAACTTGACTACAGACTCAGAGCGACTCGCACCATCTTAAAAATATTTTTTGCTATTAAAATCTACAAATAATTGTCTCTGTAGAACAATGACTGACTTGTCGTATCTAATGGTGCCCACCGTGGGGCTCTTTAACATAAGTCCCGTATTATTAATCTAGGCCCCGATCAATAGTCCATATTAGTATATTTATTTATTTGGTAGTTCCATATTTTATTACTTTCTTTAAATATAGTGACTTAGAAATGTATTTTATATGAATAGAAGAATTGTATCTGCTAAATGATTAAAGTTTTTACTAAGTCGCATTTTTTAAAGTTTCGTTATTTATTTCGACCTCTCACAATCAATATGTCTGTTAATACTTAATAGATATAAAATCTCTAATTATAAGACAATATTATGACAGCAGTAGTACAATCTTCACCATATCTATAAGAATACTAAATATAATAGAATAAAATACATATATCATTAGTTCATTAAAATCGGCTCTACACAGCCACACAATATTTTTTTAATAATTATTTACAACTTCCCACAAAAAACATTATTAGCATTATAACCTCTTTATAATACAAAATCCAAATTCCAAGTATCCAAACCCCTTCTTTCATAGACTCCAAAAAAAGAAGTTTAACTTTTTAAACTCCGACCATAGATAACACACAACGGCATTCAACATTCAGCTTTCAACTCGAGCTGTCAGAATCGCTGTCACTGGATTCCCGCTTTTTCTTGCTTTTCTTCTTGTCTTTGTGTCTGTCGTCGTGTTTTTTGTGTCTCGGGCTGCGTTTGGGGCTCTCTCGGCGTACGCGGTGATGTCAAATACCCGAATCGTCGGTTGTGTGATGAATGTTGTTCAAGGATTCTTCCGAACTCTCCGTTTTCTGACGTTTCTTGCCTCTGAAAAGTTTAAAAATATACGTTAGGTGTAAAAACATACATACTTATAAACTTACATTGTAAGCTTGAAAAAGGAGGAAACTATATTAACTGAGGGTAGGCCGGCCACGGCGGCTAGTGTTACTATGACACCAGCCAGCTACGCGGGACATATTATAGTGCACAAGCCTGTGCTAACACAAGTGCACTATCTGTACCTTTACTCTCATAGCCCGGTTTAAATTTTGCTAAAATCATTCTGTAAATAATAATCACTATTAATTGATCAATTTCTATCTATCGCGAAGTTGCCTACATTACTAAGCATGTAACGAAATTGTCGACGAATTGTGTATAAAAGATTATTACCCCTTCTTCTTTTCATTCTCCGTCGATATTTGGTCTTTGAACAGCTTGGAGAGCTCCAACTCTTTGATTTCATCCGAATTCGTCAGGATAATTGCTCTGGGAAAATAAAAATGATAGAATTACTAAAAACGGTGAAGGATAACATTGTGAGAAGACTAGTACACCTGAGAATGTTTCAAGGGTATACTTAAACGTTATAACGGTTTACTCACACGTATTTATCGCGTCAATAACACTACGCGTCAGCTCATGATCAAGGACTCCGGTTGGGTCCGAAACTAGTCGGGCTATCCCGATAAATACGCGTAAGTTAACCGTTATAACGTTTAAGTATGAATTATCCTCACGAAAGTTATTATAAAAATATGTTTCAAGGGTGTGTGTCGCCACGTCAGAGGGCGCACTCTGACTGCAAGGCGCACATTACATACGATAAGACGCTTTTAAGTTAAGTATATTTTTTTATTTTATTTTATTTTCGCGAACGAATTCGCGGTTAACAGCTAATAATTTATATGAATAAATATCACTTGATCACTTCTTTAAAAGAGTCAAAAGTTAATACCGAAAAAGACAATCAAAAACAACGAATCTGTTTGAAACGTAGTCAATAAATCAAATCCAGAGAATTAACAATGTCGGAGTGGATTAGCTGGCTGACACGGCATACAAATCTAAGTAGATACATCAGATACCAACCCCATCGCGCCGCGCCCTGCTAGTGTGGGGACACGGGGATAAAGTATCGATAGATTTTATTTGTACTTCGATACTTTTAGTTCTAATTTATTTCAACCTTTTCAGAAACGTCCACCGCGATTGTTTAAAAAGCACATTAAAAACTTTCATTTTTAAACATATTTCAAATAAAACCAACTAACGTATATAACTACACAACATTTTACATAATTATACAAATAAGTTTAGTTTTTTTCCTAACCTATAGTGTCCTACAGCTGGGCAAAGGTCTCCCCAAGTCGTTTAGTTAAAATTAGCTTTAAATGTACATATTTTTTGTTTAGTAGTTTCTGTCACACATTATACTGTATAACAAATATATTTTTCATAACAACAAATCTGTACTATATTATGAATGACTATATTTCAAACCAACACATCTATCGACATATTCGACACACGTCCCCACACTACTACGGGTTGATTTGAACGGGTTTATGTCAAGGTAATGTTTGCGAGCCCCAGGTATACTCTATCTAACGTACTATAGGTGTATCGTATCTATAGAGGGTCAGCCAAAGCTTTTGTTATGAAGGTTGCTTTTCTGACTCACAATGGAACGCTGTATTGTATTAAAGAAAATGTACAACGATTTTTAGACAGCAAACTGGTCTTATTTGTAAATTAATTCGATGATTAATAAATTGTACTTAACTATTAGGTCTGGGAAAAAGTTTTTTCCCATTATAGTATGTATGAACTTGTAATAAAATCTTTTTGGCTATGGTATTTGTATCTGGCTGGTTTTGGAATAATTGAAAATTAAAATTTTAAAGAACATGATTCCAAATTCAAATTTTATTAGAGAGAAAGATTTTATTACAAGTTCATACATACTATAATGCGAAAAGACTTTTTCCCCGACCTATTAGTAATTCTGACAAATATTTCTTTCATTCTTGCTTTCATAAGACACTAAGTTAAAAGTAAAAAAAATATAATTATGTATTTTAGTAAAAGAATTATCGGATAACGAATAAGACCCGTTTGTTGTCTAAAATATGTGTACAAGTCGCGAAAAATTATAAACGATTATACAACGATTTTAGCTGTTGTTTTAATACATTAAAGTTTGGTTAAAGAGAATAATTTAAGTACGTAGGTATATTAGTAAATTCGGTGTATAAATAATTTTATGACGAAAATAAAAACAATCATAGTTGTGATATTTGGCAGACCATTTCAGCATTTCATTTTAGGTTTAAGTTTTCATCAAGGCCTCTGCATGTTGGACCGGTGTCCCTGTGTAAGCCGTTAAAAAAGACCGGGTTTTTGATGTATTTAACAAAACATTTTATCAGAAAATTGAACGACAAGTTACCTACTTAAACGTTGTAACGGTTTACTCACACGTATTTATAGTGAATACACGTGAGTAAACCGCTTTAACGTTTAAGTATGAATCATCCTCACGAAAGTTATTATAAAAAGATGAGTTACCTTATTCTCCCGCCGTCTGCCTTGTCGTGTCTCCTCTCACTGATGACAGATATTGAGGTCTCTCCTATCTCGTGCTTCTTTTTGTGCTTCTTTGATTTATGTTTACTGCAGAGAAAAAAATAAGGTACCGATGTAGGGGTATTAGATAATAATATTCTTCGGCTTTCACACAACGCTATTTAGTCTTAGACTAAGTAGAGCTTGTATTAAGACAACTGATAGACATATCATCATTCCCCTGCCCTTATCCCAATTATTATTATTTGGGGTCAGCGCAGCATGTCTTATCCATGCTGCTGAGGTTTTGGCTGCATATTTTTACGGCCGGCCGCCTGCCTGACGCCAACCCTCCTCGGGAATGCTGTTGCCGGTGGTTTACTCCCCACCAGGAGGTTGACCCGAGGTGCTAGGTGGTATGCACCGGGTCGAAGTATACCTTAGTCGCCTCTTACGACACCCATTCTGCCGTGGTAATCGAAAGGGCAGTAAGTCGAAGGTGGCCATTTTTTTTTTATGGCTGATTTGGAATGTACGTCAAACGATCTTTCTTCCTATCTGGGTTTCTAGTCCAGTCATTTGGTAGTTTTACCTGGAAAGTTTTCCGGGAGTTTTGAAAATTGGGTATTTTATTGATTTCGATATGCTCTTTTCGAATTTTAACTTTGCCACCTCGTACCACCGCCGCTCGCGCCGCCATTTTGAAAAAATGGCGCCCAAAAACGGTTTTTTGAGAATATCTCCTTTCTGACGCATTTTACGAAAAAAATGTTTTCTACAAAATTAAACGAGAAAAAATTTCCTACACTTTATGTCTTATTCACTTTTTCATAAAATCAATAGTTTTGGACGTACGAGCGCCGCAAAGTATTGTACATTTGCACCACTACGAGTGTTTCGTATATTTCTCTTAACTGTTCTATTACTGCCGCCGGTTTTTAAGAAGTAGGTGTCAGGGTAATATGTCACTTTTGGAATCGGGCCCTTTCTCTCGACTATGAACGAAACTTCAACGAAAAATTTGTTGGTAGAAGCTATATTAAGAGAAATATTTAGTTTAGACTGAATCATCAATGTACGTTTATTGACGTACAGTGTTGATTATGTTCTTAAATCTATGGCTTCTTATACGGAAAATTGTTTTATTTGTGACAATTCACTTGAAAACCGGCGGCAGTAATGGAACATTTTAGAAAAATATACAAAAAACACGTGGTGGTGCAGATGAATAAGTAATACTTTGCGGTGCTCGTACATCCAAAACTATTGATTTTATGAAAAAGTGAATAAGACATAAAGTGTAGGAAATTTTTTCTAGTTTAATTTTGTAGAAATTATTTTTTTCGTAAAATGCCTCAGAAAGGAGATATTCCCAAAAAACCGTTTTTGGGCGCCATTTTTTCAAAATGGCGGCGCGAGCGGCGGTCGTACGAGGTGGCAAAGTTAAAATTCGAAAAGAGCATATCCAAATCTATAAAATACCCAATTTTCAAAACTCCCGGAAAACTTTCCAGGCAACCCCCTTATTTTCTACCAAATGACTGGACTATTCATACTTCTACGTATATTAGAAATGCATTTTATTTTTTGATAAAGAGCAGTAAGAACGGTAAGTTAATTTACTTAACTACGTAAAAGAGCAGTAATTCATTGAATTTCATGGACATACTGCCCTTTTTATTAGTATTTACATATTTCTTAAACAAAAGAGCAGTAAATTTCTGACATACTGCTTTTTACGCTAGTATGAACTAATGTTCCAAATGAATTTTACTAGTTACTTCTACAGTATGGAGCTGTACTGCTCTTTTAGGATAGTAATTATAATGAATGTCTCATAAATACACAAATATGAACACAGTATCTTCCTTTACTGCTTTTATAACATGGCAAAAGATAAAATTATAATTTAATAGTTTTGTAAACCAGTAGAGCAGTAAGTGGTTTTTGCGCTACTAGGTACATATTAATGATCAAAAAAATATTCGACATATCGTTTCGAGCGGCTGAGTGATGGTCGTCTGATTGTTTTGTGTCGTTCATCTAGTTCGCGCCATTTTGTGTCGAGTAATTTAGGCGCCAAGTAGGTGTAAGATGAGTAATTAAAAATATTGTAAGGAGTCCTTATATTTCATCCTAGCTACCCGCCCCGGCTCTGCACGGGTGCTATGCTGATACTAAACAGTAAATATACTTTAGAAAAACTGCGAACGTTGTATATAAAAACATAGCGGTCCGCTCCAGCTTGACCGCAAATACTACGTCCCGCAATTTTTTAATCTGTAATATCTTCGAAAATATTCATTTAAATCATATACTGTAAATTGTTATATAAATCTATATTAAATATTAATTGAACAATGTATTTAAGGTATTTAATTGGATAAGGATTAGTGCTGTATTGGTTTAAATCGCTTCGAAAATTAGCCATTATTTGTCGTAAAAAGTAAATGACAAAAAAAAATATTGTGGGATTTCCATAAGAGATAGACACATACCATCACGGAGTTTTCTGTAGACCTTTGCAATGTGTACAAAAAATTAGTACATTATTTTGATGAATCTCTTAGGGTTCAGCCTGCGTTTGCAAAGTAAGCACGAAAAAATGTGTCTATTTACGACTTTGCATTAGAGTTCTTGAAATTATCAATGGTTCTCTAATTTATTAATCATGATATTATACGTATAAACTTTCCTCTTGAATCACTCTATGTATAAGAAAAAACCGCATCCAAATCCGTTGTGTAGTTTTAAAGATCGAAGCAAACATACATACAGAGAGACGCGGGAAGCGACTTTGCTCTATACTATGTAGTGATGATTTGTTGTGTGAAATAAATTAATTACCTAAATCTAAAATAAAGCTAATTACTTATTCGTTCAAAATAATAATTGATATTAGAGTTTGTCCTCCTGCTCGCTTGTCACATTCTTGGTGCTCTGAAGTCGTGCATGCCCGCCGCGTGTTTTTGGCTCAGTTTTACTATGTGCTCTGATACATCTTCTAATGCTGACACTAAACTTGAGCAATTAAATTAATATTTGCGTTACGCTTTTAATTGTATTTAATAGGGTAAATCTTCTATCACTTATACACATTAAATACAGTATTAGCTTATACCTAATACACTTTACTCCTTTTTTTGTTTTAGACAAATAACTACAAAATGAAGCGAATAGACAAAATTATAAATGTGACCATCAATCGAGAAGAATCTACCATAAACATGAATCAATCAGCAACCCCCGTTTTAAAATTTCACAAGTCTTCTCAAAATCAAAAAGTAAATACTTGTAACATAAAAATACCCAGGACTGCCTTAAGCTTTGATAAATAATTATATTTTTAGAGAAGATTTCTGTTTTTAATAAGAATAGCGTTATGCCAAATAGCAATACTAATATTGTGGTTCTCTTTGGTTACATTTAATGAATAAAACGAGCTTAGATATTATTTTTAACGATTTTTTGTTATTTTCCCTACTATTTATAGACTTACTGCTCAAGAAATTCTGATGACACCTTACATAAAATACTTCTTTAAAGAGCAGTAACGTCCTTTACTCTATAGTGAAATAGTCAAAAATATTTTCTAAATCTAAGGTAAAGGGCAGTATAATGCTTGTTTACTGCTGTTTTAAGTAGTAATTTTGAATTTATTATTTAAATTCTGTAAGCAATATAGCAGTTTGAAATATTACTAAGCAAGAGTGCAGTATCTATGGCAGTTACTGCCCTCTTACCTAAATAATCTTAGAATTAGTTAAGAATATGCTAATAAAGACACGATTTCTTATGTTTTACGATGGCCCTTATAAAAATATGAAGAGCAGGTAACTTAACAGTAACAAACACATATTTCCCTTTCTTTTGATATATAGAACATAAAAATCGAGTGTATAGTTTTATCACAAACGCTCAAATTGTGATAAAAACTTTGCGCGCCGTTTTCTCGAAACCACCTTTTCTGACTTACTGCTATATCAATTACCAGGGCAGCATTGGTGGATATGGGTCAGCCCTATTCCCACCGGGAACTGCACGGTTAACAACTGATAGACATAATAATTGATAATATGTATATACTTTTAAATGCATACATACTATAAATAAATCACACCCAGACACAGAACAAAAGATCGTGCTCATCACACAAACATAATATAATAATTGTGACGTTCGAAAAGTACCAATGTAGCCTAATTTTAATAAATGACTTTTGATTTCACGCTCTCACCTGTGTTTCTTGTCCTTCTCTTTCCTGTCAGGGTTCCTATGCTTTGTCTTCTTTCTATACACAGAGCCCCCATTACCTTCATCTACTGTTTCTAAATGTAACACATATAGTCTGTATATCTGTAGTAGGATTACCTAAAAAGAAAAAAAAGGCGTACAAAATTAAATAAAACAATCTAAAAGAGGAAATAGAAAATCTTGCAAATATTGTAAAGAAATCTGTGGACTTATTAGAGACAATGTTATATCACATTAGAATACAAAACTTCAAATGTAAAAGACATTCCTTGTCGACGCGTGACGTGACTGTGACTTGTCAGTCCAATACATTAGAGCGTACAGCGTTAGCGAGAGGAGACGTGTGACTTGTCTACAGGCCCTGAACGCCTATCACCATCTCTATTTAATATATAAGACTAGAAATATTTGTCTTTATGGGATAATGACAGACATTTTAGCATTGCATCTAAAGTCGCCCACCGTGGGGCTTTAGTTACAGACAGAACTTTCAAATTTCTTAATTTATGATGCATCTGTTTGTTTAAACAGGGATGTTTACTTAATTTTCATGATAGATAAGATACTAACATCCTGTTTTATAACACCGATACCGGATATGTCAATCTAATACTTATTATTTTATTTAAATTATTATAAAATAATTTTCAAAGGTGTTTCCCACGGGCTGCGGGACGTTCGTAAGAGTTCCCGCTCGCCCGGCACACAAAGGGCTCCACGAGGAACATAGTGGGTTTTTAGTCAGTAACAGTCTGACACTCCCTCCCGCTGTACCCACAGCGGGCAGGTAAGGTAAGGGAGGTAAGGTAAAAGGTACACGCCACGCCAGAGCTCTATGGGTGAGCCAGGGTCACGCAGAGCATGCGCGAGTGATCCAGTGACGCTGGTTTAGGTAGTAGAAGGGGCCCGGGGTGTTTTTAGTCGGTGGGAGTCCGACATATCCCCACGCCATGCTCTCGGCGTGGGTTGAAGTCATTAGCGTTTCACCACGGAAAACAAAAAAAAGAGGTCTATGGGCGGCTTAAACTCCGACATTATCTCGTACATCAACCATACCTTAAGACTAAAATACTCACCAACGTATTCTTACACGTGAAGAAAATATTCATATAGTTTATGATCTTATAATGACATATTATCAACAGCCGGAATGCGAGGAAAGGCGCGTCTTGTAACGCTATATTCATTATTATAGCGCAGACTTCAATCGAACAGCAACAGGCACGACTGTTCCTATAAACATATATTTATTATACATCTAAGATAAAAAAAAAATAAAGTGTTGGAGAAATTTGAACTTAAGGTTGTTGACCCTCTTATTATTGTCCCAGACAGGTTCCACAATTGAGTACTTCACTAAAAAAAATCAAATTAGCCCATCAGATAGACTTCCAAAAATATTGGACACGTATTTTTTCTTTTATCACGTGATACGGTAAGTTGAAATCTCGTGTGACGTCACATACAAATACTCTTTTACCGGCAAGTGACGTTGGTACCCCCACTTTCATACGTTTCACCACCTTTGTTGCGTTTTATCTTTGCATTTTTTTATTGTTTTACTAAAATAAATAATACGTATCCAATATTTTTTTTGAAACCTACCTGACGGACTAATTAGATTTTTTTAGTCAAATAGCCTATTGTAACTATATTTATGCTTTACCATCTAAGAATTGACAGTGGAAATTGGTATGCAATAAAGAACTTAATAAGAGTATTGAATACTGGTCTTGAACGGGCGATTTCTTATTACACACGTCACTTACTAACCTAGCTAGGGGTCACTGACCGCCAGTTCAAATCTATCCATAACACTATGTATATTTGTGTTCGAAATTAATATATCCACGAATGGTTTTTGTAACTAATGAACGGGAGACGGCGTCTTTCTTCCACAACGGAAGTAATATTATTGTAAGAGGTATTATCTGTGTAAAATTAATTAAATAAATAAAATTTCAATCAACCAGCTTGCTTTTTAAGTAATATTAGTACAAAAAACCATCTGTGAATATGCTTATAATAATTTCGAATTTAGACATATTTCTAAGTGACAAGCGTTTCTTTTAAATGGAAATTATACAAAATGTTTACTACGGCCAAAAACTCGAAAAAATATAAAAAAAATAATATTTAATAAATAAAATTGTAGTGTCATACATACGATACAGCCACCAAAACATTTTTTTTTTTTTCAATTTTTGTCTGTCTGACTGTCAGTTTGTTCTTGCTAATCTCTGAAAAGGCTGGACAAAATGTTCACTGGACTTTTTTGGCTAGTAGCTGACGTAATAAGAAGTAACTAAGGCTACTGTTATTTTAAAAAAAAATATCTTTTAATTCAGAAAATAACTCATTATTTTTTTAATTCAATTCCACAACAAAATCGCAGGAACAGCTTATACAAAATAAGTATAACAGTTTTAGTAAATAAAATTAAAAATATGTACCTGAATCCAATGTGATTTGCACACAAAAAAGCTAAAAGCATGAGAAATATGAAAATATTACACATACATTGAAACTATCAGTTTCTCAAACGCTGATCAACACAAAAAATTGACAATCGTTAGTCCAATCTCATGTTACGCTCTGTGATTGGTTGTAAGTTTTATGGTTAACCAATCACAGTCGTGATCAGTTGATTTGACAGCTTTATATTTCATTTATTATTGATCAGCCTTCCAGAAACTAGGGATAGAGTGTTGAATTGTTGATGAAAAATTCTTGTACCTAGATGAGTAATTTTTTTATTTATTATTTTGTGAAACAACGACTCCCACACTAAGGAATTTTATCCTTGTATCGCGGGGGGTATCACAGACATTCAATTCACATACACAGAGACACTCAGACTCAGAACAAGCATTTGTGGATCGCACAAATTCTTGTCCTACACGGGGATCGAACCCGCGACACGTTGCGTACAGTGGTAATTGGCGTGGTGACCTATAACCACTCGGCTATCCGTGGTAGTCAACTAGTTTTTAGTTTTAAGATTCAGAATCAAAATCACGAGATAATTCAAGTCTCGGATTGTCTCTGCGTGTGGTGTGAGCGCGACTAACGCCATACACACTCATAGAGGTTCGTATCGCACGCGCAGGAGACTGAATCTCGTTTTCTCAAATGAATCCGACTCCGAAATCCGTTTCTCAACACAAAAATTTGGTAATCGTCAGTCGAATCTCATGTTAAGCTCTGTGATTGGTTGTAAGTTTTATGGTTAACCAATCACAGTCGTGATCAGTTGATTTGACAGCAGATTCAATTGATCAGCCTTTCAGAAACTGAGGGTGATTTTAAGTCAGTGTAGATGTTTTAGGTTAAATAGTATGTTTATCTATATGTAACAGTTTTAATAATCAAATGTTTAATATGTATGTAAGTAATAAGTATATAAATAGTAGGCAGGTTTAATTGAAGAAGGGACTTATAAGGTATATCAAATTATCAATGTATTTCTCTATTATAAATATCTCTTTTATAAACGTGGTAGAAAGATCTATCCTAGGCGTCAACTATCATAGTTCCAATAAAATTTACTATTTCTCTACTTTCTCAATGCTCAAAAAATTGTGTGTAAAGTCGCCCGTCAAACTTGCGAAACATGCTAAGAATGCTGGGCCCGCAAATTGCCACAAATAATTATGCTACCTAATAATAATATACGCGCGTACGGTTTGCGTATCGGATATATTATACGCATGTTCTTCAGTTATCTAGTACTCATAACACAAATTACTCTCGTATACTTAATTTGAGAAGAGACTAGATCGTGTTGTGTGAATGTTAAGGAATATTTAAACATTACAAAAACTAAAGAAGATAATAATCCTGTTACTAAATCTATACAGTCTAAAAACAGGCATCAAAACCTCCCGAGTTAGAAAATTGGTTTATTCTACGAATAGGATAAATGTTATCACTTTTACATGTTATATTACAAAAAATTAAGCTCACTGATATCGACATTTCCTAATTGGCTGCCCTGAGAAAAAAAGTCGAAACAAACTCAGGGATAAAAGTGAACCTATACAGCCTACTCTCACCTACCTCTATCGTATACTTAGTTTGAGACTAGATGGCGTTGTGTGAATGTTGAGGAATATTTATTTATTTATTATTGAGGCACAAAATTTGATTTTGATTTTGAAAAAATCCCTTCTCCAACCCAACCCTCAATCAGTGCTCTGGTGTAACAGCGCGCGTGCGAGTGTACCCATTATACATACATGTCGGACCTATTAGCCGTGCCCCGTGACTTCCGTGATTTGGTCGCCGTCAGCACGACCGTAAACTGCATCAGAGACCACGACCAGATGGCCAGGGTTAGGAGCACGAGGACCTTTTCTGACGCAACTTTTTCGTCTTTGAATGAGTCGAAGAATTCTATTATGTCGGCTGCGGTTCCTGAAAGATTTTTGTGTTGGTTGGAAGGGAATATGGATGATGATGTCTAAAATTAACTCTGAAGTTTCTTGCCGGTTCTTCTCCATAAGAATGACATTTTGGAACCGCACAACTAGAGTCAGTAACGTTTTGAAAGTGCCTGAGAAGGCCTACTCGAAATAAAAACCTTTTGATTTTTATTCTGGTGGGTGTTAATGACAAATTATACTATGCAATTTTATTAATGGTGCATTATTAACTCGTTATCTTCCTCAATTTCTCTTCATCAAGCCTTTATACACACAAATTCTTGTTCTACGCGGGGATCGAACCCGCGACTCGTCGCTTACAGTGAGTGCGCACAGAAAGAGTAATCTTTCAAATTGAGCATAAAACCACTCATCATCTCCCTACCCTTATCCCATTTTACTTGGGGTCAGCGCAACTTTCTAAGGATTACTTCAATTGCCACGTTTAGGTTCAGTATTACACTATATTTTTTGTCTACCTTTTCTTTTGGTCATCTTTTCTCATTATCTTTCTGTCTTTATCCTATTTTACTTACGGTCGGCGCAACACGTTTCATTCTCCTCTATCAGACATCACAGTATCATTTACTCCTTTTTCATTCATATCATTCCTTACACAATCCATCTCATCTTTTCTTTGACCTTCCCCTTCCTCTCCATCCACCAACATTCACACTCATTACTCTCTTAGTCACATGAGTCTTATCCCTCCCCCTCCTCTTATTCCTCCTCTCCTTTTCTTAAGCGGCTATCATATCTAATCCCTGAAAATTACTACCACATTACTTACCGATATACACCAAGAGTAGCTGGCTGAGCTGGTCTCTCGTCAGGTCTCCTTTCGGCAGCAGCCATCTTCCCACAATGAGGGTCAGCATCAGGAACTGCTCTATCAGAGTCACCCACATGTCTGTGGGGATCTTCGTGGCTCCAGGGATCGGGATCTCGGTCTAAAGACAAAAATTAAGGTATGTATGGATATGTATTCTTAATGAATAATGCATTTACTTGTAATATTACAATAAATGTTTCTCAACATTCACACAACGCCATTTAGTCTCAAATTAAGTATACGAACTTACGTAGTACTCACAACACGAACTTTTGTTGTGAGTACTATGATAACACAAAAACTTTTGTCCTGGATGGGAATTGAACCCACGAACTCCGGTGGCAGTCTGGGCCACACCAGACGCTACTAGACAAACAGCCCAGTCGAAATCGCTCAAATGAATTGAACTGACAAGTCAGTCACGTCACTTGTCAAAAAGGAATGTCATTCCTACATATATTTTGACTTTTTATATTCCTTTTCTATTCGAATGCTAACATTTAGAAGGGGCTGTTGGTCTAATGGTGAGTGGCCCTCACTGCTATATCGATTCCCATCCAAGACAAATGTTTGTGTGATGAACACGATCATTTGTTCTGTGTCTATAATATGTATGAATTTAAAAGTATATAAGTAGATATATTTATTCGTTGTCTAGTACACATAACACAAGTTACTCTCGTATATTTAATTTGAGTCTAGATGGCGTTGTGTGAATGTTAAGGAATATTTATTTATTATTCCTCTACACTGGGCTTTTTCTATTCCTTTTCTATTCTATTGCGACGTAACATAATCTCTGACCCTCTTACCTCCACATAAGTAACATTGATCATCTTTTTCTGCAGTCGAAGGTCCACCTTGTGTAGCTCCAGCAGCCATATTGCTGGCACCACCAGCCCCAGGTAGATGAAGACAGACGGACAGAACCTGGGGACAATGTATGTATTACACGTTATTGATGGCAAAATGACAATATTTGACTAAAACTAGAATCTGTTAAACTGATTGGCCTTTTGAACATCGATCTGACGGACTAATATTTGTTTTAAATACCCAAAACTGTCAAATACTCAATTAGCTTTTCTCTTTTTATCGTATTTTGCCTTTTGGTCTAGTGGTTACCGAGGCCAACCACCCAAGACAAATGTTTGTGTGATGAGCACGGTCATTTGGTCTGTGTCTGGGTGTAATTTATCTATAGTATGTATTTAGATGTATATAAGTATGTTTATCACTTGTCTAGTACTTATAATACAAGCTCAACTTAGTCTGAGACTTATGTACGTTTAATTAGTTAGACAAGAAACTGGCTATGAGAAGCAAAAGCTATTCACATTAAAATGTATCTATTTATTTAATAACGATATAATTATAAATCAGTTTCTTATCTATCTAAACGAAGTGTAAAAACTCCCTAAGTTCATTTGAATTGTCTTAAAGAAAGAAAACCAGCTAAAAGCATACAGTCAATTTGGGTAACTTTGAACATTTTTTACAATATTCGTGATTTTAAAACTAGTTTTATTTTTATTACCCTTATTTTTAATGAATAAATAGTGTCCTTTTGACCTAGCTTTTTAGTCTAATGCAATAAATTTACAGGTAAAACTACAAAACTATCCAGAATTTGCCTTTAAACTCAAATTCAAAGTTATCCTGATTTTTGGGTAGCTTTGAACAAAATTTTTTGAACAGGTAAAATTCCCAAATATTTTAAGATCTGGGTAAAAGACCTGGGTATTTTTGTCATAAAAATCCCAATCTATTCATATGACATTAATCGTGACATATAAATACTATAGTCAACTTGGTGTTGACCTGAATCAAGGACGACGTTATATTGCGATTTCAAAACAGAGCAACAATTCTTGTCACAACTGCAACTTTACCACGAAAAAACGCGGGAATCTACCAAATTATAACATTGACAGTTACTTTTTTTCGTAACTTAACAAAATACGTTTTTTGCCATCTGTTTTACGCAGGAATAATATTGCAACGCCAACAAATTTCATATAATAAAATAATAAATACTTTCACAACTTTGTTCAAAGTTAGACCGCTGTTCAAAGTTACCCAAATTGACAGTATTAAAAAAGATTTTTATATGTATGTTATAAACGCCCAAAAAAAAAACAAATAACAATCTCTTGACAGTTAAACATAGACAATAAACATAAACAAGACAGGCGACCATAGACATTCACAGTCATTAAGTGCCGGCAATTTGGGCGCGGCGCTCCGGATGTGAAAGTCAGGCTCGACCCTAATGTAACACTAATCAATTTACATCGTTCCTTTGTCGTTTCTTTTCAGGGTTTTTAGCCACCTAGCAAAAAAAACTAGCTGTAAGTGTATTCATAATTATTTATTTGCATAGATTAGGTATTACAAATGGCTCAGAGCTAAGTACAATTATGGATCCTGTAAGGCACAGCAAAAAAAGTACCAAATATATAGAAAAGTAAAAAGAAATGAAGCAGGAATAGGATCCCATTTCTGCTCTTTTTTATGTCGATTAAGAGTCAGAGGAGAATCATTTCTAAGGAACCGAATCACAATAATAAACCAGCGTATATACGTCCCACTGCTTGGCACAAGCCTCTTCCCATATGGGGAAGGTTTGAGCATTGATCACCACGCTAGCTCACTGCGGATTGGCGATTCCAATATTTGAAATTCAGGTTTCCTCACTACCTTTTCTTTACCTTTTATCGGTAGTGTCTTAAGATAATTAAAAAGTATACCTAACTTTGAAAACGTCACATTAGTACTTGTCTGTGCTGGGGATTGAACCAACACCTCGTGCATACAAATCCACACATAGAACCGCACAGCCACCACGACATTACCTATTATAATAATTTATATTCGACGAATCAAAATAAACATGTGTTTAAGTAACACTGATTCTATTAACACAGCTGTTTCTTTATTAGTATTTAATCAATAAAAATAATAGTTTAATTCATCTGTGCGCGCGCCCCAATATTTGTGCGTGCGACTGAATATGGTACTGTAATCTAGGAGAAAAGATGGATGGATTGTACAAGAAATGATATGAATGAAAAAGGAATAAATAATGATACTGTGACGTCTGATATGGGAGAATGGAAGAAAAAAACGTGTTGCGCCGACCCCAAGTAAAATGGGATAAGGGCAGGAAGATGATGATGATGAATCTATGTGACCGTTAGACGAAGGTCACCACACAATGGGAGTCAGCAGATGGACGGCGTCCAGAAAGTGGTGGCGGAATGAATTACACGTACACCGCGAGGACTGGTTCGAAGTGGCGCAAGATAGAGAATCGTGGAAGGACTTGGGGGAGGCCTTTGCCTAGCAGTGAGACACTACAGGTTAGGACAAAAAAATTACACTGTTACATTCAAATGTAAGTTGTATACTGCTACAAGGATCTTTAGGCACGCGGCTGAAATCGGAACTAACGCCGTCATGTCAAAACCATCACTTTTGACAGACAGTTGAGTTGATTCTTGTTGCGGTAACACACCAACGCCCTCATGTTAATGTCATCCACGTGCCGAAAGATCCTTGTAGCTCTATCTTATACATATATACAATTCCCGTGTCACAATGTTAGTGACCGTACTCCTTCGAAACGGCTGGACCTGTTTTTATCAAAGTTTATATGCTAGGTCTGAGAATTAGCTACTATCTATTTTTCATTCCTATTTTTTTTCGCAAACAAAGCGCAGCTAGTATTATTAGTATTTAATGTAAATGTGTATTTACATATTACGTCACGCGCAAATATGAGTTGATTTGACTGTTGGCCAGTTTATTTAGGTGTAGTATTTAGGCGTGTAATAATATAGCCCGGATAGCTCAGTCGGTAGAGCATTGGACTTTTAATCCAAGGGTCCAGGGTTCAAGTCCCTGTTCGGGCGATTACTTTTTGATTATAAGTGATAGCTTTTGCCCGCGGCTTCGCACGCGTTAAGAAGTATTATTGTTTAGCAAGTTAGTGTAAGAAATTAGGGCCTATAAAACTTCCTTGTACACAATATTCTTAACTAATCTGTCATTTGGCGCTAAACCTATCAAGCTACTGGGAGAACTTACTCGTGAGCAAGCAACATAGAACTGCCCATGAGAGAAGCAATGTTCTCTCAAGTCAAAACCCGCTAATTTGAGAGTTTGCCCCTGAGACTTGTTTATAGTCATGGCTAGTCAAAAATCTTAGAAGATTTCTACAAACATCCCCTATTTCATCCCCTTATGTGTGGAATTTATCAAAATCTTTCTTAGCGGATGCCTACGTTATAGTACCTACATATGTGCATGTAAAGTCTCAGCCCGATCGGTTTAATTTTGACAGTTTCATAAAAAAATTCATCCCCTATTTTACCCCCTTGGGGGTAGAATTTATCAAAATCCTTTCCAAATTTCAGCCCGATCCGTCCAGTAGTTTGGGCTGTGCGTTGATGCATTAATTTCGATCGAATTTGATTACTATAAAAACGGTGCTAGTGAGTTAATCTTAAAAGATAGACATATACTGTCGCGAACATTTTTTTAGATGATTTCAATAGGAATAATTCTTACATACATATATTGTGTGTATCTTGAACCGTTTTCGCAGCGCACGCAACGGAAGCCCTCAAGGATGAACAATTTTCCCCGTTTTTTTTCACATTTTCTATTATATCTTCGCTCCTAATAGCCTAAAGCCTTCCTCGATAAATGGTCTATTCAACACAAAAAGAATTTTTCGATTCGAACCAGTAGTTCCTGAGATTAGCGCGTTCAAACAAACAAACAAACAAACAAACTCTTCAGCTTTATAATATTAGTATAGATATAAGCCATTAAGTTTGCTAAAAAAAGGTATTATTGAAAATGGGATAGGCATTTAGGCTGCTACTACTTCAAAACATTTTTACTATAAAAAAAGTATTATTTTATAGGTAGTTGTATTATTTTATCATTGTATTTTTAGACTATTCTCAATGCTTTATTGCGTACCATAATGTATACAGGTTGTTGGTATAAATTTAGTCACAATTATTGACTCTGTCGGGCACAGTAAACAAACCCTGATTGCTATACCGGAGGTCGTGGGTTCGATTTCCACCGAGGATAAATTTTGTTCGGTGGCTAGGTGAAATGTATCTATGATATAAGTATGTTTATCAGTTGTCTAGCACTCATAATACAAGCTCTGCTTAGTTTAAGACGGCGTTGTTTGAAAGTCGTGGAATATACATATTACTATTATAATTGTTTTGTTTAGATTAAGGCATAAACATTCTCATCCGTATTCTATTCTGTCAACGTTGATACAAAGGGAAAGCACTATCGATCGCATTAGAGGTGACATTCACAAGTTTGGCTGGAAACTAATGATGGGAGGCGAGGACGGATTACACAATGTTTTACTTAATAAGGGTCGCCAAATGTTAGCGATTCGTGTTAAAAATGGTGTAATCACACAGTCAAAGTGACAGTCTACTGTCAAACTTTAACGAATGAATGAATTTGAAATAATAGGTCAGGGAAAGAGTTTTTTCGCATTATAGTATGTATGAACTTGTAATAAAATCTTTTCGGCTATAGTATTTGTATCTGGCTGGTTTTGGTATAATTGAAAGTTAAAATTTTAAAGAACATAATTCCAAATTCAAATTTTATTAGAGAGAGAAAGATTTTATTACAAGTTCATACATACTATAATGCGAAAAGACTTTTTCCCCGACCTAATAGATAAATTTGAAAAGATATTCGATCTTTGACAGTTAAAGGTCGAACGTCTTTTTAAATGCATGTGCTTACTAAGTTACAACGTAATAAGGTATGTTACTTAAAAAATATATTCATATATTTATTTGCATTCCATAATGTTAGCATAGGTGTTGAAGAGGCTTAATACTAGGTACAATTATGGGCCCTGTTAGGGCACAACAAAAGAAGGTATTACAATGATTACAAAATTTGTAATACGTTCTTTTGCTAATCACAAGCCCTCTTTTTTTTCATGGGATATCATCAAATGACCCCGCCCGCTGTGGGTGCAGCGGGAGGGAGTGTCAGACTGTTACTGACTAACACCCACTATGTTCCTCCTGGAGCCCTTTGGGTGCCGGGCGAGCGGTAACTCTCACGAACATCCCGCAGCCCCGGCAGGCTCTGGCCCTTGAGGAATCACAAGCCCCTCTGATGAACTTTAAAGTATCTTATCTTTGACATTTTCTATCTCTACATATTATAAAACAAAGTCCTTCGCCGTATCTGTCTGTCTGTCGCGATAAACTCAAAAACTACTGCTTTAATTTTTATGCTGTTTCCACCAATGTATAGAGTGATTTACAAGGAAGGCTTTAGTATAAATTATTAAGTTTTTGTTTAACTATTGACTGAAATATAACGATAGTTCTTGAAAAAGTTATAGTAATTGCGTTCGAAATAGAAAAATTTGGAAATGTCAGAAAAGGTTTAAAGTAGTGTTTTTACGGCTATAACCGACATTCACGAGAACGGAGTCGCGTGCACAGCAAGTTTTTCAGATAAACGCAATTTTTTTCTGACGGACTAATGAGATTTTTACGTTTCGTAGCCTATACCTTATGCCAGTTACTTTAATTTCAGTTCATTGAAGTCGCAATGTTAACACATTGAACACACAAACGAAACAGATGTTAGCTTCAAAAATTGTTATATTATTTAAGTATTATCTGTATAGCCCGGATAGCTCAGTTGGTAGAGCATTGGACTTTTAATCCAAGGGTCCAGGGTTCAAGTCCCTGTTCGGGCGATTACTTTTGTTATTTGAATAAACTTTGTTATATTGAAAAAACTTTGACAACTAAAATGTCTACGCTTATAGGTAAAGTTCGAAGAGATCTGTCAAAGATTGTTGTTTCCTTTTCTGTTCAATTTTTTTGGTAGACACTAGTTGAAGTTCCCGGTTTTGCCTGAATATATTTGAATTACATAATTTAGAGATAGAAATATTCAATCTTTCAACTTTTTTAGGAGATCAATGCAGGTAATCTATTAAGCGCATACTTTGAAAGTTTCACCGATATCATTGGTAAGATTAAAAAAAATAGAAGTATAAAAATAGAAAAACGTTGCAGTAGATTTCTTATGCGATATTTCTGAAGCTGTTATGGAATATTCCTGATATTATAAGCTAAACATGAAATGTTTAACGTGAGAGAAAATTTCACAAATTCATAAATCATTTAACTAGGACTTAAACTTCAATCGTTTGGTCGTGTAAACATGTTTTTTTTACGTGACTGTACCTATAGGAACCTGGACTTAACAATCTTATTAAGGCAAACTGCAAAAGAAGGCTAGATTTGGGCTGGACAATTATACACCGCGTTAAAATAGAAAACGAATAAATAACTTATAATGTATTATTCTTATTCCTATAGACATCCGGTATAGCAGTCAGGGCCACTAACTACTTGACAGGCCTGTTGGTCTAGTAGTTAGTGAGCCTGACTGCTATACTAGAGGTCGTGGGTTCGTTACCCACCCAGGACAAATGTTTGTGTGATGAGCACGATCATTTGTTCTTTATATAGGTGTAATTTATCTATAATATGTATGTATTTAGAAGTACATAATGTATGTTTCTCAGTTGTCTAGTACTAGTTGTAATGTATAATCACAGCGTTAAAATTGTACTCTAATTTTCTTGTAAACTTGAGTCAAGTGCTTTGAGCTGAAAACCAGCGTTTGGTGACCCCTTTGGGGGAGCTTGAGCATAAGCTAACGTTAAAACCTTTAACTTTCGGTATTATAACCTCCATGTTAAGTGTTTATTTATTTTTTTGCTGTAATACTGGAAACATTAAACTTCTACTTTATTCTATTTTGTAGAAAAGACTTATTTTTGACATGTGACGTGACTGTGACTTGTCAGTTCAATACATTGGAGCGTACAGCGTTAGCGTGAGGAGACATGTAACAAGCCTATTATACCTTCTATGCGATTAGTTGTTTTAATAATTACCAATTAAAACACTTGTTTAATCATAATACAATTACCTGTGTCCATATTATTTAATTAAATACAAAACAGATTGTACGAGGCCGCCATTTTGATTCTTATGTCAAAACAGTTGTCATTTTATTTCTTTGTGGATAGCTTTTTGGCTTGTTTAAACATAGCCCGGATAGCTCAGTCGGTAGAGCATTGGACTTTTAATCCAAGGGTCCAGGGTTCAAGTCCCTGTTCGGGCGATTACTTTTGCGATTTATATTAAATAAACTTTGACAAAAAAGAAATAATGTGTACACTTATAGGTAATATTCGAAGACGTTCCGTCAAAGACCGTTGTTCCTTTTTCTTATCATTTTTTTTTCTGTTTTTTTAAAGAAAAAAACCTAAAGTTATACAATACTAGTCGTCTACTGGCAACCACTGTCTCTTAAATATGTTTTATTTGTGGATAATGCAGTGGACTGCAACATTGCTACTTGCTTTGTTATACTTAAAAGTTTGTATATGTTGTAGTTGTTTATTATCCCTTAATAAATAAATAAATCCTGAATACTAGCTAAGCCGTACCTATTTCGTTTGGCGGTATTATTCGGGGTTTCAAACAGAATAGATTATGACACTCAACAATGTCATTATAATCGTGGCTTTCTATTTTAATATTTTTTTTTTTCCAAAATTGATTCTGAGATCACCTCTCACTACGTCACGGTCTCACAAACGTTACCTGTTTATAATGTTAGTAAGTGTAGATTTACAAACCTTTTTAATATTGTGTTTTTGTATTCTGGCCAGTCTTTGTCTTTAGATATATTGGCTTAGGTTTCGAGTCTCGGCGAAATCAGCTAAATAGGTACCTATATTTAAGTTCTAGGTATTTGACCTCCATAACGTATATGCATAATATGAATAACTACTAACTTTAATGCAAAACGTAATATTCATAATTAAATCATTATAAATCTTTAATTTTTTTTCCACTTTAATATTTTTTAATTTCGTCATTTTTAAACTTGGGTACTTAGCCTTTTTGACTTAACTTATTGATTTTATTTTCATGACTTCTACAATGTTATATACATTGATGTGCGCATAAATATTCAAACAAACATATCTGACCTTGAAGGTACATACCATTTCCATTCCTGGTTCTCTTTGATGGTCAACGTGAAGACTCCTTCGAAGATTAGCAGCATAATCGGTGACGCTAGATACCAATATTCTAAATCGTCTTTAAATACAGTCACTTGCCAAATTGCAATAATGCCGTGACAGGCAAATACTAATCTGGTTATCACTGCTTTTATGGTAGCTAAAACTTTTCCCACGTTCGCCATTTTTAAAAAGTGATTTCTTTTTTTTACGATTAAATGGCGGCACTAGTAACTGTTCGATTTTTGAACTTGAAGTTTGATGCGTTGCACTGTTTTTTTTTTTAATTATTGTGTAATCGTATCCGCGAATTTGTTTTTTATTACGAAGAACTGATTTTTGTTTTGGGTATTGTTTATTGAAAGTAAATTAACGCATGCTTAAAATATTTGTTGTTTATTTAATTTATTATCTAAATAAAAAATATTCTTTATTTAATATCCACACTATTTTAAAGGCACTTCTTCAAAATTTTACCGAAAAACAACAAAATTAGTTACATTTTGACGCTTTCATAACTAAATGCAACGGTTGACACCCCTCGACTAACGCGCCTGCACTGAAAGACGTGAAAACTGAAAAGAATCGAGATTTTTCCATGCATTGCTTGTTCTAACACAAAAATATATATTCTGCCATAGAAAAGCATCAATGGAAGGTGTATTACAGGTAATATATAGAGATAAGTATGAAAGATGCGCGCGCAACATTTGGATTAGCCAATAACAGGTCACTTTCCTAAGAAAAGGGCTTGTTCGTGTACCAACATAACAATCACAAATACCGTCTTAATACATCACTCTTATGTTAAAGAAAAAAGGTTTGTTTTTCGCTGGCATTTCGTTTTTCAGTTGTATAAGCAGTTGTTTGTTTTATTTCCTTTCGACGAAGTTGTCCTAATCGCTTGGCTGTGATTGTGTCGATGTGTAGCGTAGTTCAGTGGTTAGAAAGACGGCTTTGTACCGCAAGGTAGTGGGTTGTAATTTGCTTTTTGTGTTTTTTGCTGGATTTGGGTGTTTGTGGGTGAGGCAAGAGTTTTATTTACAGAATTTGAGGTGCAATGTTTGACACGCTGTATTTTAATCATCGGTCATATTTATCAAGTTTTAAAAAACATGTTTGATTATGTACTTAAAAATGTCTCTGCTCCGATAAAACCTTTTGTACTTATACCTAGTATTACCTATAATTATATGATTTGGCAATACTAGCTCTAATTTAATACTACAGCATCGACAGTGCATAGTCAAATCTAACCAAAGCTGTCATATTATCATATATAAAATTCCCGTGACACAATGTTAGTTACCGTACTCCTCCGAAACGGCTGGACGATTTTTACCAAATTTTATATGCGTATTCATTAGGTCTGAGAATCGGCTACGCACGAATATGCACACCAACGCCCTCATGTTAATGTCATCCACGTGACAAAAGATCCTTGTAGCTTTATACAGCCACCTCTCTCTACTAGTCTATGATTAAACAATATTGGTATCTAAGGAAGGTACGAACGTTTTTATCTTCATAAAAACACATTACAATTGATTTCACACTAGCCATCACAGTTATTAAAAACCAAATTGATTTCTTAATAAGATTTTTCATCTCGTTACCATTGTCTAGACGTCGCCGCTGAAACATGATAAACTTGAATTTGTGCTACATCAGTTTATTTTTACTGGCATTCTGTAAGTACCTACAAATATCTATAGAATTTTCATCTAGCACGCTTTTCGCGCCCTTTCCAATTTCCCGTCAAACAAAATGAAATAAAAAAATTATCACTTTTTTCAACGCACCTTTTTTTTCTTCGGCCCATAAGACAGGCTAAGGTCTTTCGACCATACAGCCTAGTTTTGCGTGAACAAGATTTTTATTTATAATAACTTACGAAAACAAATGTAACAACCAACAACAACAATGAAACAACCAGTTTTTTGATACTGTTAATAAATACATTTATTCCTCCAACAGTTATCAACAACTGCAAATCAAGAAATTACGCACCTAAAGTAAGACATACATCAATCAGACACAGAAAGCCTCGCTTTGAAAGCCAACCAGCTAAACCACACCCAAGAAATCCACCCGCGGAACCATTCAACGCGAAAAAATTCATTAAAGACATACTAGCCAAAGCCGAAAAAGAAGAAAAAGAAGCATTAAAAAAAAGAATGACAACTAAAAAGCCGCCAAGCCCGCCAATTGTTGAACTGTCAGAACAGCTGTCAAATGAAAAACCGACGCCGAAATTCCCAAGTAGGAGCCAAAAACAAAAAGAAGAAGAATTCCCAAGTATTTTAGGAGAGAGTTCTCCGGTTATGAGGCAGGATGATAAAGAGGAGCTGTTGTATGATTTAGAAGAAGACCCCGTTTTAAGAATTAATTTGTGATTAATATATTTTGTAAACTTGTTTTATTTTGTGTCACCTGATACGTTTTTAATTAGTTGGGCGGATTTTTTAGTTTATGTGTAGCCTACGGTACTCATACTTTAATTAAATAATGGAAAACGATTTTTTAAAATCGGCTGAGTAAAGTTGAATGATACATTAAAGCCGCACACGACGAACGTAACATGTTTTAGATTTCTATACTGAAATGAAATCTTATGACTTACACAAATACACACCTCCCCGCTTCGAATCGTCCGAATCGAAAAAAAAAAACGCATACAGAACTCTCAAATTCGTTTACTTCGTCTCGGTTAAGTATCATTTTTGTGATGATGAGAAACATAAATACATTATTATCATCAATCAATGAATGCCTCTAAGTACTTACCTTGTAAAGATACCTTTTTAATTTTTTATTCTGAAAACTGTCCTGAAACTCAAGTTTAATAAAAAAATACAATAATAATAAAAAATCGTTAATTTTATTTTTATCTTTCAAAATTTAAGCGAGAACATTGCTTATTTTTTTGCCTTTCGTAATATTCACGAGCAAAGTAATGTCAAAATGTAGGCATAAGATCCATACCTTTTTTTTAGTAGGCTCTAGGCAGAATAATCTACTTCACAGCAAAAAAAAAAACAAAGTATAGAAACAAAAACGTTTATTTTGGCGCCTTACAGCTAACGTAACGATAAAATTTTATCAAATGATTTTACTATAAACTCGAAAATATGGCAGAAACGTATTTTAATTTGCGTAAAAGGACTCCTATTAGCTATTTTGAGCCTGAAGAACCGAGCTTTGACGAATATTTATGTAAGTATGTCAAAATTAAAATTCCATATTGGAATATGGAACTTTAATTCCAATTCCATTTTCCTTGCAATATTTTCTTTAATTAATTGGTCATTAGGTTTAGTTAATTAATTAGTTATGTTATGTATTTAATATTTTTTTGTTGTACCTATAATAATATATTTTAGGGCTTTACGCCTGAAATAAATGCATAAATAAAATAAATTGGTGTCTAAGAATAATAAATTGAAAATACATAAGTCAGAAAGTTTATAATAGTTATTTTATTTACACAGATTGCGATCAATGTTCCGATTATGTTTATGAATATTGCGCTATACATGGGCATCTGCTGGTAGTACCAGATGACAAGGTAATTTAATTTTAATTTATTATTATGCAATCTTGTAAGGAAAATAATTTGGTTTCAATAGGCAAGTAAGTAACTTTAGTGGTTCCAAGTTCCAATTCAAAACTTTATTATTTTTGATCAGGTACTAGGTAAATATTATCAAATTTTCCGCTCATTGGGAGAGGCCCATGTCCAGCAGTGGATTGCGGTAGAATTGATTTATAGTAAAATTTTATTTTACGGACCATAAACATATTTAGCTTACGTTACGCCACGTAGTTGAAATTTTCATAGTGATTTTAAATAATGTTTTTTTTTTTTAATTTACTACATTTTTTGTAAAAATCTTTACATTACTGTAGAGTCAAATCTCATATGGTTGTTTTGAAAAAATCTATTCTTTTTTTAGGTCCCAGTGCGAACTAAATTTCCATCATTCGTACCTCGAGCGGCGCTTACTATACCGCATGTATTCCTACACCTCGCACCGTCTATAATACCAGGTATTTAACTCAACATCATCACCTTCCTGTCCTTATCTTATTTTACTTGGGGTCGGCGTTGTTTTCTTCCATTCTTCTAATACCATGATTGGTGAAATCGATCATGGTATTTAATATAGAGTATTTAGTTGACAAAATGCGTTAATTTCAGGTAGTCACACATTTTTGATAGTCGAAAATTTTCGTGATGTCCTCTACATTACGAAAATTTTCGACTTTTCGTGATTATATTTTACATTGACTCTTATGGACAATTCAAGGGGATTACGAAAGATTTATTAAGTCGAGGTAGTCGTTATATTAAGGTTGCGCTGTATTTGATGGTATAGGTGCTGGTCTCGGCGTGTTTAGCACACTAACATTACCACGCGGCGTTCGCTTCGGTCCCTATCGCGGACAGCGCACGCAGGAAGTTGACTCTATGTATTGTTGGCAGGTAAAACAATGTGATATAATATAGTAATATATAACATCTTAAAATTAACTTATCAAATTCATGTAAAATGTCGTAGTGGCCTTGCGGTTCTATGTATGGACTTGTATGCAGGAGGTGTAAGTTCGATCCCCAGCGCAGGCAAGTACCAATGTGACTTTCTTAATCATTCTAAGACACTACTGAAAAAACGGTGAAAGAAAAACATCGTGAGGAAACCTGGATTTCAAATATTGGAATCTAAAGTCGCCAATCCTCAGAGCTAGCGTGATGATCAATGCTCAAACCTTCCCTATATGGAAAAAGGCCTGTGCCCAGCAGTGGTCCGTTTATAGGCTGGTTTATTTATCCATATTTATTATATCACTGCCTTACCGCTTCGGATAGGTATTTATCTACAAGCCTGGGTTATTTTCTATCTTCTATTCCATTATTTAGATATTCTCGCGTAACAACAAACCGCTACACGTAGTGGATGCGGCTGATAGTAACCGCTCCAACTGGCTGCGTTATGTCAACTGCGCGCGGCACTGGCGCGAGCAGAACCTACTGGCTTACCAGTACCAGGGGGAACTGTACTACCGGTAACACATTACATATACTTCAAAACTCTATCCTTACTTTAAAAATACCTACATATGTTTTAGTAGTTATGTTTTAGTTTACATTAGTTTGGTTACAAAATCTTGAAATTTATTTTCTTAAGACAAAAACCTTGCCGAATCAAGAGGTAATGGTGTCACCCGGACGTAAAAACAGCATTAAAATAGCTTAATAATAATAATATGTTTATTTTAAGAGATAGGAGTACCCAGAGATTGTGGTTCCTGCAATATACGCGTGATTTACACACAACATAGCGACTAGATTCAGTAGCATTTGTGGAGATTATATTCTACTATATTCTTGTCAAATTGCTGAAATTTAAAACATTTTCAGGACTATAAAAACAATACCTCGTTTCACGGAACTGTTGGTGTTCTATGGAAGCGAGTTTGCTAATGTTCTACATATCAACATAGGGAAATACAACTGCGATAGATATTACAGGGACCTACAGTTATCTAGTAAGTTAGTTTATTTTGTTCCACAAACACAAATTTAAACTTAACTTTATAAAAGCTTAACTTTATATATGGTTATCTATTTCAAATTGGATTGTTCAGGTTAAATAAAAATTCGTGACTAATTTTTACTATTCATCTGACATTCTTCCATTCTCCCCTTTTAGACGTCACACATCTTTTACTCCTTTTTATTTATATCATTCCTTAAACAGTCCATCCATCTTATCTTTGGCCTTCTACTTTCTCTCCATCCATCAACATTCATACTCATCACTCTCTTAGTCACATGAGTCTCATCCCTGCTCATCACATGTCCATACCAAGACATGATTTCGTACTATGCTTTCGGTTCGTACGATATTTTGAACTATTGAGACTAAAAAAAATATTCATTTTTAGGTACACCGTTTATTGTACAACAACAGAGAAACAACACAAACAACCTTAAAAAAATCATCAAAGTTTCTGAAAAAGAAAAGCCCATATTTATTTCCAACGAAGACGAAAATAATAAAAACATAATAGCCAATAACAATAAAGAAACAACTTTTAATAACGAAAACTTTGACAACTACCCTTACAAACTTAATGTAAATGGTGATACTATTGAAATTGAATTCAAACCCACTTGTGAAATATGTCAAAAAACATTTAGTAATAGACGTAATTTATACCGTCATATCAAAATTCATACAGGAATAATTGAGTTCTCATGCCAAAAATGCCCTTATACAACAAATATAAATTATAACTATCAAAGACATTGTCAAAGGCACGAAAAACCGAAATCCAATAAAAGTAGAAATTATTATTCGACGCCAAAGAAGTGTGAAATGTGTGATTTCATTACTATTTCTCGTAAAGTCTTACAAACTCATCGGTCTAAACATAAGGGAAATGTATATAAATGTGAACACTGCGTTTACAGTAATCATTCAAAATGTAATTTATCGAGACATATTTTTAATATCCATAAAGGTTTGTTTTAATTTTGTGACCTTCTTTATAATATACAATAGGCTATTTGACAAAAAAATCTAATGAGGTAATTCGTCAGGCAGATTTAAAAACATATTAGATACGTATTTTTTATTTTATTAAATCAATAAAACGATACAAAGGTGGTGAAACGTATGGAAGTGGGGGCTATCAACGTCACTTGCCAGTAAAAAGTGTACTTGTATGTGACGTCACACAAGATTATAACTTACCGTATCACCTTATTTTCTCGTTAACGAGATAAAAGTAAAAATACATATCCAATATATTTTGGAAATCTATTTACGGACTTATTAGATTTCTTTAGTCAATTACCCAATTCCTTAATCAATTACAGTTAACCATTGTAATTTTATGATTAAATTTAATTAAAAATAGATTGCATGTCTAAAATTGATTGTGATTAGGAAAATTTTAAATATTAGAGAATTGAAAATGATTTATTGGTTATTTAGTTAATTAATTACCTGCATGGAAGTTATTTTATTTGTTTTATTATTTTAAATTAAAACACCTATCAACAACTGTGTGTTTTATTTAACCTTCGAATAAAATAGTTGCGTATTTTATTTATGTTTGAATTTGGTCTACACGTATGGCTATATTCCTTAAGCTTCTAATACTTGTCCTTATAAATTGTTATAAATGTTTGTGTGTTTTAAAATAATATAATACAAATTTTAAGGAGTTGTTAATATTTTAACGTAATGCCGTAGCGTAGTACCAATATATTAAAATCATTAACGATCCAAAAGTTTACAGTGTATTGAATTGACTTTTTAGTTATTTAAGGTATAAAAACAAGACCTACTTATGGAATTATAATTTTATCAGTAATAATCTATTCTTATTCAAATATGACACTAAAGATTATAAAACGTAACATAACGCGATATGATATTTTTAAACGTAAACAAGCTTTTCAACTTGAAGTTGACATTACAATTTTGACAACAGCAAAAAGTCAAACACAGCTGTGGAATCGTGTATTCTTATTGTAAATATAAACAAAACACTGTTTAAGCTTCAAATTTAATAACAGACATTAATTCTTCTTTAGTATTACATTAAACTACACAGACTAGAGAAGTTTGTAATTTTAAGAATAAAATTACGAATAAAAAAAGCAATTTTAACATAACACATAGTTTATTAAGTTTTAAGCGCACTTTAATTTAAAAATTATAATTTATAAAGAATATATCTAAGCAATGATGGATAATACCGAATTAAAGTATGAATTTAACAATGAATACCAATGTTGTGTGTGCCTGAGTATTGGCCGTAAATTGTTTAATTTGGGAGAATATATTGATGTATTTAGGAAGATAACTGCAGATTTACAATATCAGGTATGTAAAATGTGTTAATAGTAATATTTTTTTTGTAATAAATTTATAGTGGGTACTATATAATGTAAAATGTAATCCGTGTGGTGTCCGGATATAAAGAATAGCATCACCCCATATCTTCCACTGGGTGTCGTAAATGGCGACTAATGGACCTTAAGACCCAGTGCACTGTACCAAGCACCTTGGGTCATCCGAATGGTGGCGGGTAAACAACCAACAATCAGGTTAGTGTCAGGCAGGCGGCCGACTATAAGCAAAAGCAAAAAGCCAAATCTTTAAGCAACATGTCTAGAAGACGTGTTGCGCCGACCCCAAGTGAAAAGGGATAAGGGCAGGAAGATGATGACTATATAATGTAAAACAAAGTTGATTTCCTCTGTTTGGCTGTCTCTATGTATGCTGAAATCTTTAAGTCTTAGATTAAAAAAAACAATCTAAGTAGGTATGCTTAGTTTTTAAAAACTCCACAATGGATTTTGATGTTGTTTTCAAGAGAATAGTTTATATGTATTGCACCCGTGTCGAAGCAGAGGCGAGACGCTAGTAGACTTATTAATATTATATTTTCTAAACTTAATAGTTAACTTGTTTTTATTATTAACAATGTAAGTATTAATTTCTTTTTAATTTCAGAACCATGTACTTTTAGAAGAAATTCAGCTTTGTTATGAATGCTATGCATTTGTGAGGAAGTTAAAACTTTTTATTTTAAAAGTAAATAAAGCTTTTGAACTCTTTGGTTTGGGGCAGGTTGGTTATATCAATTACATTTATTTTACAAACTATTAAGTTTCATAAATCTATATTAAAGAAAACTCAGCAATCATCATCATCATCATCATCAGCCCGTTGCAGTCCACTGCTGGCAGTCAGCAATGTAATGGCATAATATAATAATAATGTCCAGACCAATTTCAGCCACGGCAGCTAGTGTTACTATGACACTAGAAATATGCTTACCAGTACGCCAATATTATGTCCGATACGATAGAAATCGTGGCTGAATGTCCGGTAAATGTGTCTTCTCCGTTAGTTATATCGCCCTAATGTAAACGGCGCTATTGAAATACATATGCCAATATGCATCTGACACGTCTTTCTGTCCGACCTAATATGAGCCAGCTCTTACCTCAATACCTTTATAGCACTCTATATGTTTAAAAGGTGTTACATAATATTAGGTCGGGGAAAAAGTTGTTTCGCATTATAGTATGCATGAACTTGTAATAAAAACTTTTTGGCTATAGTATTTGTATCTGGCTGGTTATGGTATAATTGAAAGTTAAAATTTTAAAGAACATAATTCCAAATTCTAGAAAGATTTTATTACAAGTTCACACATACTATAATGTGAAAAGACTTTTTTCCCGACCTATTATTATAATATAGTACAGTATGGACCTTTCCTTTTTATTTCAGAATCACATTTATGGTACTCAATCTAATTTAACAACTATAATACTGAATGAATCACATCCACAAACATTGTATATTAATGACGTTGCTATGGCAACGGATATAAGAGGTGAAAACAATGTTGAACAAGCTGCCACAGATGATGTTATTACTAATGATATATTTATAGATGATTTTAAAGTTGAGGAAGTTAAAGAAAAGACAGGTATTGTAACATTTTTTTTAATAATTGTTATTTTTTTATACAACGCCATCTAGTTTCAAACTAGCAAAGCTTGTATTGTAAGTTCAAGACAACAAATAAATATGCTTATAAATTTCTAAATATATCTTATAGATAAATTACACCCAGACACGAAAAATGGTCGTAAATTACGCAAACATTTGCCTTGGTTGGAAATCGAACCCACGAACTCTGGTAAAGCAGTCAGAGCCACTAACCACTAGACCACAAAATATAAGTCAGTTTGAGACAAGATGGCGATGTGTAAAAGTTGTAAAATATTATACTTTTCTTTCCAGAACCGAAAAAACCTAAAACCAATCGATGGGCAATAAAAAGAGCCTTACAAAATAAGAAACCAAAATTCAAAATTTTAACGAAATATACAAAAGATAGTTTCAAAAACATACAAATAGGTGAGACAGAGTTACGAACATATATGGAGAGTGAGAGAGAAAGAGAATATTATAAATCGAAGCGGTTCAAATGTGAGACTTGTGTGTTGGTATTTCATAATGAGGATTTAATGGGAAAACATTTAGAAAAGTTTCATAACAAGGTATGCACTGTTATTACTTATAACTAATAATAATATTACTGTCCGGACCGATTTCGTCACGGCGGCTAGTGTTACTATGACATCAGCCAGCTACGCGGGACATATTTTAGTGCACAAGCGTGTGCTAACACAGGTGCACAGCTGGTGTACAAAAATCTCGTTTCCTAAATGGCGCCCACCGTGGGGCATAACTTTATCATTTTATAGCCCCATTGCTTCATCAGACTGTAACTTAATTACCTTTTCTTATCGTACAAGTTATTGAAATCAAATGTATGCCGACTGCAATCGGACTGCACTTTTGATTTACAGTTCTATTGCAGTCGTGTTGACTGCATTCAAACTGCCTTTGAACTGCAATTTGCAGTTGGATTGCAGTTGAAATGCAGTCCGTCTGTCTAGAGTCAAAGAAACACGTTCAATATTTTTCCAGTCAAATCCATACACATGTGATTTATGCAACTCAAGATACTCGAAAAAGCGCCATCTAGCGATCCATATACGGAATCACTACAAGAGATACCTGTGTACAGTTTGCGATTTCGCGACTTGCGACAAATTGCAACGACAATCGCATTATAAGAAGGAACATAGAAAGGTCTTTCAATGTCTGAAATGTAAATTGAAATTTAGGTAAGTGTTTGTTTTATATGCACTATGTTTTGCCTGTGGTTTCACACGCGTTCTTGCCGTAGCTTGATGTTAGCCAATATCTTTTATTGAAAAAATTGTGGCAGTAATCCGAACTAATGTCGTCATATATGAAAGACCATCACTTTTAACAGTCAGTTGACTTGATTCTTGTTACGGTAACACACCAACGCCCTCGTGTTAATGTCATCCACGTGACAAAAGATCCTTTTAGCGTTAAATCTTGATATTAACAACAGATATTGGATCTACTACAATATATTTACCGTTTTTGATGAAGTAGCTATCGTAGATGGATTCATAATAAAATGTTAAAGGTTTACTTACTCATGTTTATCGAGATAGCCCGACTAGTCGAAATGAGTTCGACTCGCCCACTGCCGCTTCAGCTCATGATTAAGGACTCCGGTTGGGTCCGAAACTAGTCGGGCTTTGTGTCACCAGTATCATGCAATATGCATGAGTAAGCCATATGTATACGTGTCGTTAAATTTCAAATTGAAGTTAGACTTAAATGATTGTATTTATACAACGTTGATAAAAGCGAGAGGCATTAAATGAAACCACATATTCTGTATATCATTATAAGGCTACACAACAAAAATCAAATCAATGTAAGCAATAGTTTAGTCACAGGATATTTTTTTAGTTTTTTTTTAGTTTGAACATGCTGTATCTTCCTGATTAGGTGACTAAGTTTTATAGGCATAGTTATCTAAGAGTCATTCACCGCAAAACAACAAAATTCACGTGACGTTGCCGCTCCGCATCGTAAGTTTGCAATACAAACAAGTGCACTATTACCAAATATTTCCTTAAAAGAAAGTACAGATCACGGTCATCTCACTCTAATGTAATAAGCGTAACAGAAATAGAAATAGATCAGTCTGTTGCTATTGCGCGGGCGACGGCGACGGCGGTGTAGGTCAAGGACACGATTTTTACATTGTTTAGTGCGAAGACGCGTCGCTTCCGGGGTGCACGTTACGCAATTAAGCACAAATTATTGTCGCTCACGCGTCCGGTTATCAATATTCTCTAATATTGTTAAGTTTTTATTGTGATAGGACAACAAACTTCTTATTCTAAGATAGTGATTTATGTTGTGACAGGACAAGTTAGTTTAAGTTTTGTTGTGTGCGCAGTTTTTAATAATTTTGTAAATTAGGTACGTAAGACATCCATAATGCCTCGTGCTACATACACTGCTTTTTTTGTGGGGTTTTGTGAAAGGTGAAGTGTATGCAACAGACGTGAATACCGTAGAGGAACTTAAAAACCGAATTATTTTAGCGTTTCATAAATTAAAAAATTCAACAAACAGAGATTTTATTGCACGATTAAATAACAATATTATACGTCGTTATAACTTGTGTATTAATGCAAACGGCGGACATTTCCAACAATTGAAGATTTAATGTGTAAGTATAACAATGAATTATTATTGTTTATTATGATCATTGATCATACTTTCCAACGATACCTACACCACTTGTTTACATTATCGTCTACATCAAACCCGGCCGCTCTGCTGTGTGTGAGCCCGCCGCACGCGCTATGCGATAGGTACAAATGCGATGTTGCCGTTTTGTTACGCAGGTCACCGCACGTCAGTGTAAATTTTTATTAAGGGTGTTTATGTTTTAAGTTAATAATTAAGCTATTTAAGTTCTTTGAAAAAAGTTTTTTCGTATACTTCTTGAAAACTTTTTTTTAATAGTTTCGGATTAGCAGTAGTCACTTATAGTATATGTGGTTTCATTTAATGCCTCTCGCTTTTATCAACGTTGTATAAAGCGGTTTTTTTTCTGTTCGAGTAAGGCTAATTATCAATTTTGAGGGTGGTGTGACTATCAGAAATAGGATTCCCTATCATAAGTAACTTATGGAGTTTCTTGCCGCTTCTTCTCTATAAGAATGACATTTTGGAACCGCGCAACTAGAGTCAGTAACGTTTTGAAAGTGCCTGAAAAGGCCTACTCGAAATAAAAACCTTCTGATTTTGATTTTTGATCCTTTCTAGCACTTTTTTTTCCTTTCTTTCACTACAGCAAAAATATCTAGTAAAACTGCTTTGCCCTAGTACCTATTTAAATATTTATTCTCTTACACAGTCGGCGTAGAGAGTTCTTTAAACATTACAAGGATTGGCACGAGCAGTTTATTTGTGATTACTGTGGCATAAGTTTCAAGATGAAATACTGCATCAGGGATCATATTAGGTAAGTCAAGATAAAGATATATTTATTCGCAAATACGGGTACAAAAATATAGGTGGTACAGATACATTTTAAAGTTCAACCATATTTTGTAATCACCGGAGCCATGCAGAAGACACTTTTGCGCATAAGTGCTGTTTTAGTATTGTATATCACTAAAAACATACATTGAATTTTTTGTATTTGTTGTTATAGCGGCAACGGAAATACATCATTTGTAATAATATCAGCTTTCTAGCTATCATGGTTTATGAGATACAGCCTGGAGACAGACAGACAACAGAGGCTTAGTAATAGGATTTCGTTTTACCCTTTTGGTACGGGATCCTAAAAAACACTTGTGTTTTACGCAAGTAGTAGATCCTTTCTTTCTTTTTTTACCAGAAAACAACACTCCCCATACAAATGCTTGCCATGCGACCGCACCTTCTCGCGTTACAACGGGCTCTGGCTGCACAACAAGACAGCCCACGGTAGTCACACACCGCGGTACTGTGTGGAGTGTGACACGCACTACGCGGGCACGCACCGGTACCGCTGGCATCTAGCTAACAGCGCGAGACATAGCCAGCGGGGGGGACGCAGGTGAGTGGGGAACTTTGCCCAGCTGTGGGAGTGTACGGTACCTTCTCGCGTTACAACGGGCTCTGGCTGCACAACAAGACAGCCCACGGTAGTCACACACCGCGGTACTGTGTGGAGTGTGACACGCACTACGCGGGCACGCACCGGTACCGCTGGCATCTAGCTAACAGCGCGAGACATAGCCAGCGGGGGGGACGCAGGTGAGTGGGGAACTTTGCCCAGCTGTGGGAGTGTACGGTACCTTCTCGCGTTACAACGGGCTCTGGCTGCACAACAAGACAGCCCACGGTAGTCACACACCGCGGTACTGTGTGGAGTGTGACACGCACTACGCGGGCACGCACCGGTACCGCTGGCATCTAGCTAACAGCGCGAGACATAGCCAGCGGGGGGGACGCAGGTGAGTGGGGAACTTTGCCCAGCTGTGGGAGTGTACGGTACCTTCTCGCGTTACAACGGGCTCTGGCTGCACAACAAGACAGCCCACGGTAGTCACACACCGCGGTACTGTGTGGAGTGTGACACGCACTACGCGGGCACGCACCGGTACCGCTGGCATCTAGCTAACAGCGCGAGACATAGCCAGCGGGGGGGACGCAGGTGAGTGGGGAACTTTCCCAGCTGTGGGAGTGTATGGATCGCCTTTTTTGTTGGTTTTCGGAGTAAAACTCTAAGGACTTCAACCCACCCCAAAGGCATGGCATGATCAAAAATTCGAAATCAAAAGTCGTTTATTGAAAAAGACGTTGTTATGACGTCAAAAGCAGCATTATAAACGGCTTGCAATAGAAATGTCATGGTCACAATATGTTACCAAAATGGCGGCCATTTCTGTCAGCAATTTACGGGAATTATATGACTTTCAATTATTTAAAAAGAAGCTTCCAATTTTAAATTGATTTTTCCCCAAATTTTATACATTTTGGAGCTCCAAAAAGAATAAGTATTTGGAGTTACGTCGTTATAACGAAATTATCTTGTTTTAGGATACCATGCCCTGGATGTGACAAGGTCTTCTCTAAAAATATCTACATGAAAGATCACTTCAATTTGGTACATTTGAAGAATTATAAATACAGGTGCGAGGAGTGTAACAAGGTACTTATTTTTATAGTTAACTAGTTTTTTCCTGCATCTTCGCCCGTGTAGATGTATGTCATAGCTGCAAAAAATTATCATTCTCTTACGAAGTCGTTTAGAAAAACCCTTGTGAAAAGCAGAGGTGTCAACTAATTCCATACCCAATTTCATCAAAATCAGTCCAGACATTTGAGCATAAAGAGGTAACAAACGTGTGTGTGTGTGAAATAAATATCACAGCTTCCGTATTTCGGAAGGTACATTAAAATGTGTGTCTTACGCCTGATCTCTCTCCGGTCGTGTCGGATTGCCGTCCCATCGGGCTATGAGAGTAAAGGAACAGAGAGTGCACCTGTGTTAGCACACGCTTGTGCACTATAATATGACCCGCGTAGCTGGGTGGTGTCATAGTAACACTAGCCGCCGTGTCCGAAATCGGTCCGGACATTATTACACTTTATTATTGTTATTTTCAGAATTTCATCCGCAACGCAGATCTAGTGAAACACAAGCGTCGTATCCACGAAGGTATATTACCGCCGAAGAATAAGATTTGTTATATGTGTGGAAAAGGTTTTTCCGTAAGTTCTCTTTTTATCCTAGCCTGTGGTGTCCTACTGCTGGGCAAAAGCCTCCCTCAAGTCCTTCCACGATTCTCTATCTTGCACCGCTTCGAACCAGTCCTCGTGGTATACGTTAAATTTTTCTCGCCGGTGGCGGAAACCGAGAAAGGACTTGGGGGATGCCTTTGCCCAGCAGCGGAACACTACAGGCTGGGAAAAAAAATAATCCATATACATTGTGCATGTGTATAACCTACCTCTAAGCATTTTTCAAAGCCCCACGTTGTGCGCCATTAGACGCAGACTTGTTGTTTTAAAATGGTGATTCGTAGCAGTTGCTCAAGTTGGTAATTCGTAGCAATTGCTCAAAATGGTGATTCGTAGCAGTTTCTGAAGATGGTGATTCGTAGCAATTGCTCAAAATGGCGATTCGTAGCAGTTGCTCAAGTTGCTGATTCGTAGCAGTTACTTTAGTTGGTGATTCGGAGCAGTTGCTCAAAATGGTGATTCGTAGCAGTTGTTCAAAATGGTGATTCGTAGCAGTTGCTCAAGTTGCTGATTCGTAGCAGTTACTTTAGTTGGTGATTCGTAGCAATTGCTCAAAATTGTGATTCGTAGCAGTTGCTCAAAATGGTGATTCGTAGCAGTTTCTTAAGATGGTGATTCGTAGCACTTGCTTAAAATTGTGATTCGTAACAGTTGCTCAAAATGGTGATTCGTAGCAGTTTCTTAAGATGGTGATTCGTAACAGTTGCTCAAAATGGTGATTCGTAGCAGTTTCTTAAGATAGTGATTCGTAGCACTTGCTTAAAATTGTGATTCGTAACAGTTGCTCAAAATGGTGATTCGTAGCAGTTTCTTAAGATGGTGATTCGTAGCACTTGCTTAAAATTGCGATTCGTAGCAGTTGCTCAAGTTGGTGATTCGTAGCAGTTGCTCGAATTGGTGATTCGTAGCAGTTTTTTAAAATGGTGATTCGTAGCAGTTTCTTAAAATGGTGATTCGTAGTAGTTGCTCAAATTGGTGATTCGAAGCAGTTGCTCAAGTTGGTTATTCGTAGCAGTTGCTTAAAATGGTGATTCGTAGCAGTTTCTTAAGATGGTGATTCGTAGCAGTTGCTCGAATTGGTGATTCGTAGCAGTTTCTTAAAATGGTGACTCGTAGCAGTTACTTAAAATGGTGATTTGTAGCAGTTGCTAAAGTTGGTCTTTCGTAGCAGTTGCTCAAGTTGGTGATTCGTAGCAGTTGCTCGAATTGGTGATTCGTAGCAGTTTCTTAAAATGGTGATTCGTAGCAGTTGCTCAAAATGGTGATTTGTAGCAGTTGCTTAAAATTGTGATTCGTAGCAGTTGCTCAAAATGGTGATTCGTAGCAGTTTCTTAAGATGGTGATTCGTAGCAGTTGCTTATAATTGTGATTCGTAGCAGTTGCTCAAAATGGTGATTCGTAGCAGTTTCTTAAGATGGTGATTCGTAGCACTTGCTTAAAATTGTGATTCGTAACAGTTGCTCAAAATGGTGATTCGTAGCAGTTTCTTAAGATGGTGATTCGTAGCACTTGCTTAAAATTGCGATTCGTAGCAGTTGCTCAAGTTGGTGATTCGTAGCAGTTGCTCGAATTGGTGATTCGTAGCAGTTGCTCGAATTGGTGATTCGTAGCAGTTTCTTAAAATGGTGACTCGTAGCAGTTACTTAAAATGGTGATTTGTAGCAGTTGCTTAAGTTGGTCTTTCGTAGCAGTTGCTCAAGTTGGTGATTCGTAGCAGTTGCTCGAATTGGTGATTCGTAGCAGTTTCTTAAAATGGTGATTCGTAGCAGTTGCTCAAAATGGTGAATTGTAGCAGTTGCTTAAAATTGTGATTCGTAGCAGTTGCTCAAAATGGTGATTCGTAGCAGTTTCTTAAGATGGTGATTCGTAGCAGTTGCTTAAAATTGTGATTCGTAGCAGTTGCTCAAAATGGTGATTCGTAGCAGTTTCTTAAGATGATGATTCGTAGCACTTGCTTAAAATTGTGATTCGTAACAGTTGCTCAAAATGGTGATTCGTAGCAGTTTCTTAAGATGGTGATTCGTAGCACTTGCTTAAAATTGCGATTGGTAGCAGTTGCTCAAGTTGGTGATTCGTAGCAGTTGCTCGAATTGGTGATTCGTAGCAGTTTCTTAAAATGGTGATTCGTAGCAGTTTCTTAAGATGGTGATTCGTAGCACTTGCTTAAAATTGCGATTGGTAGCAGTTGCTCAAGTTGGTGATTCGTAGCAGTTGCTCGAATTGGTGATTCGTAGCAGTTTCTTAAAATGGTGACTCGTAGCAGTTACTTAAAATGGTGATTCGTAGTAGTTGCTCAAATTGGTGATTCGAAGCAGTTGCTCAAGTTGGTTATTCGTAGCAGTTGCTTAAAATGGTGATTCGTAGCAGTTTCTTAAAATGGTGATTTGTAGCAGTTTCTTAAAATGGTGATTCGTAGTAGTTGCTCGAATTGGTGATTCGTAGCAGATTCTTAAAATGGTGATTCGTAGCAGTTACTTAAAATGGTGATTGGTAGCAGTTGCTCGAATTGGTGATTTGTAGCAGTTGCTCAAAATGGTGATTCGTAGCAGTTGCTTAAAATTGTGATTCGTAGCAGTTGCTCAAAATGGTGATTCGTAGCAGTTTCTTAAGATGGTGATTCGTAGCAGTTGCTTAAAATTGTGATTCGTAGCAGTTGCTCAAAATGATGATTCGTAGCAGTTTCTTAAGATGGTGATTCGTAGCACTTGCTAAAAATTGTGATTCGTAACAGTTGCTCAAAATGGTGATTCGTAGCAGTTTCTTAAGATGGTGATTCGTAGCACTTGCTTAAAATTGCGATTCGTAGCAGTTGCTCAAGTTGGTGATTCGTAGCAGTTGCTCGAATTGGTGATTCGTAGCAGTTTTTTAAAATGGTGATTCGTAGCAGTTTCTTAAAATGGTGATTCGTAGTAGTTGCTCAAATTGGTGATTCGAAGCAGTTGCTCAAGTTGGTTATTCGTAGCAGTTGCTTAAAATGGTGATTCGTAGCAGTTTCTTAAGATGGTGATTCGTAGCAGTTGCTCAAGTTGGTGATTCGTAGAAGTTTCTTAAAATGGTGATTCGAAGCAGTTGCTCAAGTTGGTTATTCATAGCAATTGCTTAAAATGGTGATTCGTAGTAGTTTATTAAGATGGTGATTCGTAGCAGTTTCTTAAAATGGTGATTCGTAGCAGTTTCTTTCAATGGTGATTTGTAGCAGTTGCTCGAATTGGTGATTTGTAGCAGTGTCTCAAAATGGTGATTCGTAATTATTTCTGAAGATGGTGATTCGTAGCACTTGCCTAAGTTGGTAATTGGTAGCAGTTGCTCAAAATGGTGATTCGTAGCAGTTACTCAAGTTGATGATTCGTAGCAGTTGCTCAAAATGGTGATTGGTAGCAGTTGCTCAAAATGGTGATTCGTAGCAGTTACTCAAGTTGATGATTCGTAGCAGTTGCTCAAGATGGTGATTAGTAGCAGTTGCTCAAATTGGTGATTCGAAGCAGTTGCTCAAGTTGGTTATTCGTAGCAATTGCTTAAAATGGTGATTCGTAGTAGTTTATTAAGATGGTGATTCGTAGCAGTTGCTCGAATTGGTGATTCGTAGCAGTTTCTTAAAATGGTGATTCGTAGCAGTTGCTCAAAATGATGATTCGTAGCAGTTGCTTAAAATTGCGATTCGTAGCAGTTGCTCAAGTTGGTGATTCGTAGCAGTTGCTCGAATTGGTGATTCGTAGCAGTTTTTTAAAATGGTGATTCGTAGCAGTTTCTTAAAATGGTGATTCGTAGTAGTTGCTCAAATTGGTGATTCGAAGCAGTTGCTCAAGTTGGTTATTCGTAGCAGTTGCTTAAAATGGTGATTCGTAGCAGTTTCTTAAGATGGTGATTCGTAGCAGTTGCTCGAATTGGTGATTCGTAGCAGTTTCTTAAAATGGTGACTCGTAGCAGTTACTTAAAATGGTGATTTGTAGCAGTTGCTTAAGTTGGTCTTTCGTAGCAGTTGCTCAAGTTGGTGATTCGTAGCAGTTGCTCGAATTGGTGATTCGTAGCAGTTTCTTAAAATGGTGATTCGTAGTAGTTGCTCGAATTGGTAATTCGTAGCAGTTTCTTAAAATGGTGATTCGTAGCAGTTTCTTAAGATGGTGATTCGTAGCAGTTGCTCACGTTGGTGATTCGTAGCAGTTTCTTAAAATGGTGATTCGTAGCAGTTTCTTAAAATGGTGATTCGTAGTAGTTGCTCGAATTGGTGATTCGTAGCAGTTTCTTAAAATGGTGATTCGTAGCAGTTACTTAAAATGGTGATTTGTAGCAGTTGCTCGAATTGGTGATTTGTAGCAGTTGCTCAAAATGGTGATTGGTAGCAGTTGCTCAAAATGGTGATTCGAAGCAGTTGCTCAAGTTGATGATTCGTGGCAGTTGCTCAAGATGGTGATTAGTAGCAGTTGCTCAAATTGGTGATTCGAAGCAGTTGCTCAAGTTGGTGATTCGTAGCAGTTTCTTAAAATGGTGATTCGTAGCAGTTTCTTAAAATGGTGATTCGTAGTAGTTGCTCGAATTGGTGATTCGTAGCAGTTTCTTAAAATGGTGATTCGTAGCAGTTACTTAAAATGGTGATTTGTAGCAGTTGCTCAAATTGGTGATTCGAAGCAGTTGTTCAAGTTGGTTATTCGTAGCAGTTGCTTAAAATGGTGATTCGTAGCAGTTTCTTAAGATGGTGATTCGTAGCAGTTGCTCGAATTGGTGATTCGTAGCAGTTTCTTAAAATGGTGACTCGTAGCAGTTACTTAAAATGGTGATTTGTAGCAGTTGCTTAAGTTGGTCTTTCGTAGCAGTTGCTCAAGTTGGTGATTCGTAGCAGTTGCTCGAATTGGTGATTCGTAGCAGTTTCTTAAAATGGTGATTCGTAGCAGTTGGTCAAAATGGTGATTCGTAGTAGTTGCTCGAATTGGTGATTCGTAGCAGTTTCTTAAAATGGTGATTCGTAGCAGTTTCTTAAGATGGTGATTCGTAGCAGTTGCTCAAGTTGGTGATTCGTAGCAGTTTCTTAAAATGGTGATTCGTAGCAGTTTCTTAAAATGGTGATTCGTAGTAGTTGCTCGAATTGGTGATTCGTAGCAGTTTCTTAAAATGGTGATTCGTAGCAGTTACTTAAAATGGTGATTTGTAGCAGTTGCTCGAATTGGTGATTTGTAGCAGTTGCTCAAAATGGTGATTGGTAGCAGTTGCTCAAAATGGTGATTCGAAGCAATTGCTCAAGTTAATGATTCGTAGCAGTTGCTCAAGATGGTGATTAGTAGCAGTTGCTCAAATTGGTGATTCGAAGCAGTTGCTCAAGTTGGTGATTCGTAGCAGTTTCTTAAAATGGTGATTCGTAGCAGTTGCTCGAATTGGTGATTTGCAGCAGTTGCTCAAAATGGTGATTGGTAGCAGTTGCTCAAAATGGTGATTCGTAGCAGTTTCTTAAAATGGTGATTCGTAGTAGTTGCTCGAATTGGTGATTCGTAGCAGTTTCTTAAAATGGTGATTCGTAGCAGTTACTTAAAATGGTGATTTGTAGCAGTTGCTCGAATTGGTGATTTGTAGCAGTTGCTCAAAATGGTGATTGGTAGCAGTTGCTCAAAATGGTGATTCGAAGCAGTTGCTCAAGTTGATGATTCGTAGCAGTTGCTCAAGATGGTGATTAGTAGCAGTTGCTCAAATTGGTGATTCGAAGCAGTTGCTCAAGTTGGTGATTCGTAGCAGTTTCTTAAAATGGTGATTCGTAGCAGTTGCTCGAATTGGTGATTTGCAGCAGTTGCTCAAAATGGTGATTGGTAGCAGTTGCTCAAAATGGTGATTCGTAGCAGTTGCTCAAGTTGATGATTCGTAGCAGTTGCTCAGGTTGATGATTCGTAGCAGTTGCTCAAGATGGTGATTAGTAGCAGTTGCTCAAATTGGTGATTCGAAGCAGTTGCTCAAGTTGGTAATTCGTAGCAGTTTCTTAAAATGGTGATTCGTAGCAGTTGCTCGAATTGGTGATTTGCAGCAGTTGCTCGAATTGGTGATTTGCAGCAGTTGCTCAAAATGGTGATTGGTAGCAGTTGCTCAAAATGGTGATTCGTAGCAGTTTCTTAAAATGGTGATTCGTAGTAGTTGCTCGAATTGGTGATTCGTAGCAGTTTCTTAAAATGGTGATTCGTAGCAGTTACTTAAAATGGTGATTTGTAGCAGTTGCTCGAATTGGTGATTTGTAGCAGTTGCTCAAAATGGTGATTGGTAGCAGTTGCTCAAAATGGTGATTCGAAGCAGTTGCTCAAGTTGATGATTCGTAGCAGTTGCTCAAGATGGTGATTAGTAGCAGTTGCTCAAATTGGTGATTCGAAGCAGTTGCTCAAGTTGGTGATTCGTAGCAGTTTCTTAAAATGGTGATTCGTAGCAGTTGCTCGAATTGGTGATTTGCAGCAGTTGCTCAAAATGGTGATTGGTAGCAGTTGCTCAAAATGGTGATTCGTAGCAGTTGCTCAAGTTGATGATTCGTAGCAGTTGCTCAGGTTGATGATTCGTAGCAGTTGCTCAAGATGGTGATTAGTAGCAGTTGCTCAAATTGGTGATTCGAAGCAGTTGCTCAAGTTGGTAATTCGTAGCAATTGCTTAAAATGGTGATTCGTAGTAGTTTATTAAGATGGTGATTCGTAGCAGTTTCTTAAAATGGTGATTTGTAGCAGTTTCTTTCAATGGTGATTTGTAGCAGTTGCTCGAATTGGTGATTTGTAGCAGTGTCTCAAAATGGTGATTCGTAACTATTTCTGAAGATGGTGATTCGTAGCACTTGCCTAAGTTGGTAATTCGTAGCAGTTGCTCAAGTTGGTGATTCGAAGCAGTTGCTTAAGTTGGTGATTCGTAGCAGTTTCTTAAAATGGTGATTCGTAGCAGTTTCTTCAAATGGTGATTCGTAGCAGTTTCTTAAAATGGTGATTCGTAGTAGTTGCTCGAATTGGTGATTCGTAGCAGTTTCTTAAAATAGTGTTTCGTAGCAGTTACTTAAACTGGTGATTCGTAGCAGTTGCTCGAATTGGTGATTCGTAGCAGTTTCAGAAGATGATGATTCGTAGCAGTTTCTGAAGATGGTGATTCGTAGCAGTTGCTCAGAATGGTGATTCGTAGCAGTGTCTCAAAATGGTGATTCGTAACTATTTCTGAAGATGGTGATTCGTAGCACTTGCCTAAGTTGGTAATTCGTAGCAGTTGCTCAAAATGGTGATTCGTAGCAGTTGCTCAAAATGGTGATTCGTAGCAGTTGCTTAAAAGTGCGATTCGTAGCAGTTGCTCAAGTCGGTGATTCGTAGCAGTTGCTCGAATTGGTGATTCGTAGCAGTTTCTTAAAATGGTGATTCGTAGCAGTTTCTTCAAATGGTGATTCGTAGTAGTTGCTCAAATCGGTGATTCGAAGCAGTTGCTCAAGTTGGTTATTCGTAGCAGTTGCTCAAGATGGTGATTAGTAGCAGTTGCTCAAGTTGCTGATTCGTAGCAGTTGCGCAAAATGGTGATTGGTAGCAGTTGCTCAAAATGGTGATTCGTAGCAGTTGCTCAAGTTGCTGATTCGTAGCAGTTGCTCAAGATGGTGATTAGTAGCAGTTGCTCAAATTGGTGATTCGAAGCAGTTGCTCGAATTGGTGATTTGTAGCAGTTGCTCAAAATGGTGATTCGTAGCAGTTTCTTAAGATGGTGATTCGTAGCAGTTACTCGAATTGGTGATTCGTAGCAGTTTCTTAAAATGGTGACTCGTAGCAGTTACTTAAAATGGTGATTTGTAGCAGTTGCTTAAGTTGGTCTTTCGTAGCAGTTGCTCAAGTTGGTGATTCGTAGCAGTTGCTCGAATTGGTGATTCGTAGCAGTTTCTTAAAATGGTGATTCGTAGTAGTTGCTCGAATTGGTAATTCGTAGCAGTTTCTTAAAATGGTGATTCGTAGCAGTTTCTTAAGATGGTGATTCGTAGCAGTTGCTCACGTTGGTGATTCGTAGCAGTTTCTTAAAATGGTGATTCGTAGCAGTTTCTTAAAATGGTGATTCGTAGTAGTTGCTCGAATTGGTGATTCGTAGCAGTTTCTTAAAATGGTGATTCGTAGCAGTTACTTAAAATGGTGATTTGTAGCAGTTGCTCGAATTGGTGATTTGTAGCAGTTGCTCAAAATGGTGATTGGTAGCAGTTGCTCAAAATGGTGATTCGAAGCAGTTGCTCAAGTTGATGATTCGTGGCAGTTGCTCAAGATGGTGATTAGTAGCAGTTGCTCAAATTGGTGATTCGAAGCAGTTGCTCAAGTTGGTGATTCGTAGCAGTTTCTTAAAATGGTGATTCGTAGCAGTTTCTTAAAATGGTGATTCGTAGTAGTTGCTCGAATTGGTGATTCGTAGCAGTTTCTTAAAATGGTGATTCGTAGCAGTTACTTAAAATGGTGATTTGTAGCAGTTGCTCAAATTGGTGATTCGAAGCAGTTGTTCAAGTTGGTTATTCGTAGCAGTTGCTTAAAATGGTGATTCGTAGCAGTTTCTTAAGATGGTGATTCGTAGCAGTTGCTCGAATTGGTGATTCGTAGCAGTTTCTTAAAATGGTGACTCGTAGCAGTTACTTAAAATGGTGATTTGTAGCAGTTGCTTAAGTTGGTCTTTCGTAGCAGTTGCTCAAGTTGGTGATTCGTAGCAGTTGCTCGAATTGGTGATTCGTAGCAGTTTCTTAAAATGGTGATTCGTAGCAGTTGGTCAAAATGGTGATTCGTAGTAGTTGCTCGAATTGGTGATTCGTAGCAGTTTCTTAAAATGGTGATTCGTAGCAGTTTCTTAAGATGGTGATTCGTAGCAGTTGCTCAAGTTGGTGATTCGTAGCAGTTTCTTAAAATGGTGATTCGTAGCAGTTTCTTAAAATGGTGATTCGTAGTAGTTGCTCGAATTGGTGATTCGTAGCAGTTTCTTAAAATGGTGATTCGTAGCAGTTACTTAAAATGGTGATTTGTAGCAGTTGCTCGAATTGGTGATTTGTAGCAGTTGCTCAAAATGGTGATTGGTAGCAGTTGCTCAAAATGGTGATTCGAAGCAATTGCTCAAGTTAATGATTCGTAGCAGTTGCTCAAGATGGTGATTAGTAGCAGTTGCTCAAATTGGTGATTCGAAGCAGTTGCTCAAGTTGGTGATTCGTAGCAGTTTCTTAAAATGGTGATTCGTAGCAGTTGCTCGAATTGGTGATTTGCAGCAGTTGCTCAAAATGGTGATTGGTAGCAGTTGCTCAAAATGGTGATTCGTAGCAGTTTCTTAAAATGGTGATTCGTAGTAGTTGCTCGAATTGGTGATTCGTAGCAGTTTCTTAAAATGGTGATTCGTAGCAGTTACTTAAAATGGTGATTTGTAGCAGTTGCTCGAATTGGTGATTTGTAGCAGTTGCTCAAAATGGTGATTGGTAGCAGTTGCTCAAAATGGTGATTCGAAGCAGTTGCTCAAGTTGATGATTCGTAGCAGTTGCTCAAGATGGTGATTAGTAGCAGTTGCTCAAATTGGTGATTCGAAGCAGTTGCTCAAGTTGGTGATTCGTAGCAGTTTCTTAAAATGGTGATTCGTAGCAGTTGCTCGAATTGGTGATTTGCAGCAGTTGCTCAAAATGGTGATTGGTAGCAGTTGCTCAAAATGGTGATTCGTAGCAGTTGCTCAAGTTGATGATTCGTAGCAGTTGCTCAGGTTGATGATTCGTAGCAGTTGCTCAAGATGGTGATTAGTAGCAGTTGCTCAAATTGGTGATTCGAAGCAGTTGCTCAAGTTGGTAATTCGTAGCAGTTTCTTAAAATGGTGATTCGTAGCAGTTGCTCGAATTGGTGATTTGCAGCAGTTGCTCGAATTGGTGATTTGCAGCAGTTGCTCAAAATGGTGATTGGTAGCAGTTGCTCAAAATGGTGATTCGTAGCAGTTTCTTAAAATGGTGATTCGTAGTAGTTGCTCGAATTGGTGATTCGTAGCAGTTTCTTAAAATGGTGATTCGTAGCAGTTACTTAAAATGGTGATTTGTAGCAGTTGCTCGAATTGGTGATTTGTAGCAGTTGCTCAAAATGGTGATTGGTAGCAGTTGCTCAAAATGGTGATTCGAAGCAGTTGCTCAAGTTGATGATTCGTAGCAGTTGCTCAAGATGGTGATTAGTAGCAGTTGCTCAAATTGGTGATTCGAAGCAGTTGCTCAAGTTGGTGATTCGTAGCAGTTTCTTAAAATGGTGATTCGTAGCAGTTGCTCGAATTGGTGATTTGCAGCAGTTGCTCAAAATGGTGATTGGTAGCAGTTGCTCAAAATGGTGATTCGTAGCAGTTGCTCAAGTTGATGATTCGTAGCAGTTGCTCAGGTTGATGATTCGTAGCAGTTGCTCAAGATGGTGATTAGTAGCAGTTGCTCAAATTGGTGATTCGAAGCAGTTGCTCAAGTTGGTAATTCGTAGCAATTGCTTAAAATGGTGATTCGTAGTAGTTTATTAAGATGGTGATTCGTAGCAGTTTCTTAAAATGGTGATTTGTAGCAGTTTCTTTCAATGGTGATTTGTAGCAGTTGCTCGAATTGGTGATTTGTAGCAGTGTCTCAAAATGGTGATTCGTAACTATTTCTGAAGATGGTGATTCGTAGCACTTGCCTAAGTTGGTAATTCGTAGCAGTTGCTCAAGTTGGTGATTCGAAGCAGTTGCTTAAGTTGGTGATTCGTAGCAGTTTCTTAAAATGGTGATTCGTAGCAGTTTCTTCAAATGGTGATTCGTAGCAGTTTCTTAAAATGGTGATTCGTAGTAGTTGCTCGAATTGGTGATTCGTAGCAGTTTCTTAAAATAGTGTTTCGTAGCAGTTACTTAAACTGGTGATTCGTAGCAGTTGCTCGAATTGGTGATTCGTAGCAGTTTCAGAAGATGATGATTCGTAGCAGTTTCTGAAGATGGTGATTCGTAGCAGTTGCTCAGAATGGTGATTCGTAGCAGTGTCTCAAAATGGTGATTCGTAACTATTTCTGAAGATGGTGATTCGTAGCACTTGCCTAAGTTGGTAATTCGTAGCAGTTGCTCAAAATGGTGATTCGTAGCAGTTGCTCAAAATGGTGATTCGTAGCAGTTGCTTAAAAGTGCGATTCGTAGCAGTTGCTCAAGTCGGTGATTCGTAGCAGTTGCTCGAATTGGTGATTCGTAGCAGTTTCTTAAAATGGTGATTCGTAGCAGTTTCTTCAAATGGTGATTCGTAGTAGTTGCTCAAATCGGTGATTCGAAGCAGTTGCTCAAGTTGGTTATTCGTAGCAGTTGCTCAAGATGGTGATTAGTAGCAGTTGCTCAAGTTGCTGATTCGTAGCAGTTGCGCAAAATGGTGATTGGTAGCAGTTGCTCAAAATGGTGATTCGTAGCAGTTGCTCAAGTTGCTGATTCGTAGCAGTTGCTCAAGATGGTGATTAGTAGCAGTTGCTCAAATTGGTGATTCGAAGCAGTTGCTCGAATTGGTGATTCGTAGCAGTTTCTTAAAATGGTGATTCGTAGCAGTTTCTTTAAATGGTGATTTGTAGCAGTTGCTCGAATTGGTGATTTGTAGCAGTTGCTCGAATTGGTGATTCGTAGCAGTTTTTTAAAATGGTGATTCGTAGCAGTTTCTTAAAATGGTGATTCGTAGTAGTTGCTCAAATTGGTGATTCGAAGCAGTTGCTCAAGTTGGTTATTCGTAGCAGTTGCTCAAGTTGGTGATTCGTAGCAGTTTCTTAAAATGGTGATTCGAAGCAGTTGCTCAAGTTGGTTATTCGTAGCAATTGCTTAAAATGGTGATTCGTAGTAGTTTATTAAGATGGTGATTCGTAGCACTTGCTCAAAATGGTGATTGGTAGCAGTTGCTCAAAATGGTGATTCATAGCAGTTTCTTAAGATGGTGATTCGTAGCAGTTGCTCAAAATGGTGATTCGTAGCAGTTGCTTAAAATTGCGATTCGTAGCTGCTCAAGTTGGTGATTCGTAGCAGTTGCTCGAATTGGTGATTCGTAGCAGTTTCTTAAAATGGTGATTCGTAGCAGTTTCTTTAAATGGTGATTTGTAGCAGTTGCTCAAGTTGGTTATTCGTAGCAGTTTCTTAAAATGGTGATTCGTAGCAGTTGCTCAAGTTGGTGATTCGTAGCAGTTGCTCAAGTTGGTGATTCGTAGCAGTTGCTCAAAATGGTGATTCGTAGCAGTTGCTTAAAATTGTGATTCGTAGCAGTTGCTCAAAATGGTGATTCGTAGCAGTTTCCTAAGATGGTGATTCGTAGCAATGTCTTAAAATTGTGATTCGTAGCAGTTGCTCAAAATGGTGATTCGTAGCAGTTTCTTAAGATGGTGATTCGTAGCACTTGCTTAAAATTGCGATTCGTAGCAGTTGCTCAAGTTGGTGATTCGTAGCAGTTGCTCGAATTGGTGATTCGTAGCAGTTTTTTAAAATGGTGATTCGTAGCACTTGCTTAAAACTGCGATTCGTAGCAGTTGCTCAAGTTGGTGATTCGTAGCAGTTGCTCGAATTGGTGATTCGTAGCAGTTTCTGAAAATGGTGACTCGTAGCAGTTTCTTAAAATGGTGATTTGTAGTAGTTGCTCAAATTGGTGATTCGAAGCAGTTGCTCAAGTTGGTTATTCGTAGCAGTTGCTTAAAATGGTGATTCGTAGCAGGTTCTTCAGATGGTGATTCGTAGCAGTTGCTCGAATTGGTGATTCGTAGCAGTTTCTGAAAATGGTGACTCGTAGCAGTTCCTTAAAATTGTGATTCGTAGCAGTTGCTCAAAATGGTGATTCGTAGCAGTTTCTTAAGATGGTGATTCGTAGCACTTGCTTAAAATTGTGATTCGTAACAGTTGCTCAAAATGGTGATTCGTAGCACTTGCTTAAAATTGCGATTCGTAGCAGTTGCTCAAGTTGGTGATTCGTAGCAGTTGCTCGAATTGGTGATTCGTAGCAGTTGCTCGAATTGGTGATTCGTAGCAGTTTTTTAAAATGGTGATTTGTAGTAGTTGCTCAAATTGGTGATTCGAAGCAGTTGCTCAAGTTGGTTATTCGTAGCAGTTGCTTAAAATGGTGATTTGTAGCAGTTGCTTAAGTTGGTCTTTCGTAGCAGTTGCTCAAGTTGGTGATTCGTAGCAGTTGCTCGAATTGGTGATTCGTAGCAGTTTCTTAAAATGGTGATTCGTAGTAGTTGCTCGAATTGGTGATTCGTAGCAGTTTCTTAAAATGGTGATTCGTAGCAGTTTCTTAAGATGGTGATTCGTAGCAGTTGCTCAAGTTGGTGATTCGTAGCAGTTTCTTAAATTGGTGATTCGTAGCAGTTTCTTAAAATGGTGATTCGTAGCAGTTTCTTAAAATGGTGATTCGTAGTAGTTGCTCGAATTGGTGATTCGTAGCAGTTTCTTAAAATGGTGATTCGTAGCAGTTGCTTAAGTTGCTGATTCGTAGCAGTTGCGAAAAATGGTGATTGGTAGCAGTTGCTCAAAATGGTGATTCGTAGCAGTTGCTCAAGTTGCTGATTCGTAGCAGTTGCTCAAGATGGTGATTAGTAGCAGTTGCTCAAATTGGTGATTCGAAGCAGTTGCTCAAGTTGGTTATTCGTAGCAGTTGCTTAAAATGGTGATTCGTAGCAGTTGCTCGAATTGGTGATTCGTAGCAGTTTCTTAAAATGTTGATTCGTAGCAGTTTCTTATAATGGTGATTTGTAGCAGTTGCTCGAATTGGTGATTTGTAGCAGTTGCTCGAATTGGTGATTCGTAGCAGTTTTTTAAAATGGTGATTCGTAGCAGTTTCTTAAAATGGTGATTCGTAGTAGTTGCTCAAATTGGTGATTCGAAGCAGTTGCTCAAGTTGGTTATTCGTAGCAGTTGCTTAAAATGGTGATTCGTAGCAGTTACTTAAAATGGTGATTTGTAGCAGTTGCTTAAGTTGGTCTTTCGTAGCAGTTGCTCAAGTTGGTGATTCGTAGCAGTTGCTCGAATTGGTGATTCGTAGCAGTTTCTTAAAATGGTGATTCGTAGCAGTTTCTTAAAATGGTGATTCGTAGTAGTTGCTCGAATTGGTGATTCGTAGCAGTTTCTTAAAATGGTGATTCGTAGCAGTTTCTTAAGATGGTGATTCGTAGCAGTTGCTCAAGTTGGTGATTCGTAGCAGTTTCTTAAAATGGTGATTCGTAGCAGTTTCTTAAAATGGTGATTCGTAGTAGTTGCTCGAATTGGTGATTCGTAGCAGTTGCTCAAAATGGTGATTCGTAGCAGTTTCTTAAAATGGTGATTCGTAGCAGTTGCTCGAATTGGTGATTTGCAGCAGTTGCTCAAAATGGTGATTGGTAGCAGTTGCTCAAAATGGTGATTCGTAGCAGTTGCTCAAGTTGATGATTCGTAGCAGTTGCTCAAGATGGTGATTAGTAGCAGTTGCTCAAATTGGTGATTCGAAGCAGTTGCTCAAGTTGGTTATTCGTAGCAATTGCTTAAAATGGTGATTCGTAGTAGTTTATTAAGATGGTGATTCGTAGCAGTTTCTTAAAATGGTGATTTGTAGCAGTTTCTTTCAATGGTGATTTGTAGCAGTTGCTCGAATTGGTGATTTGTAGCAGTGTCTCAAAATGGTGATTCGTAACTATTTCTGAAGATGGTGATTCGTAGCACTTGCCTAAGTTGGTAATTCGTAGCAGTTGCTCAAGTTGGTGATTCGAAGCAGTTGCTTAAGTTGGTGATTCGTAGCAGTTTCTTAAAATGGTGATTCGTAGCAGTTTCTTCAAATGGTGATTCGTAGCAGTTTCTTAAAATGGTGATTCGTAGTAGTTGCTCGAATTGGTGATTCGTAGCAGTGTCTCAAAATGGTGATTCGTAACTATTTCTGAAGATGGTGATTCGTAGCACTTGCCTAAGTTGGTAATTCGTAGCAGTTGCTCAAGTTGGTGATTCGAAGCAGTTGCTTAAGTTGGTGATTCGTAGCAGTTTCTTAAAATGGTGATTCGTAGCAGTTTCTTCAAATGGTGATTCGTAGCAGTTTCTTAAAATGGTGATTCGTAGTAGTTGCTCGAATTGGTGATTCGTAGCAGTGTCTCAAAATGGTGATTCGTAACTATTTCTGAAGATGGTGATTCGTAGCACTTGCCTAAGTTGGTAATTCGTAGCAGTTGCTCAAAATGGTGATTCGTAGCAGTTGCTCAAAATGGTGATTCGTAGCAGTTGCTTAAAAGTGCGATTCGTAGCAGTTGCTCAAGTCGGTGATTCGTAGCAGTTGCTCGAATTGGTGATTCGTAGCAGTTTCTTAAAATGGTGATTCGTAGCAGTTTCTTCAAATGGTGATTCGTAGTAGTTGCTCAAATCGGTGATTCGAAGCAGTTGCTCAAGTTGGTTATTCGTAGCAGTTGCTCAAGATGGTGATTAGTAGCAGTTGCTCAAGTTGCTGATTCGTAGCAGTTGCGCAAAATGGTGATTGGTAGCAGTTGCTCAAAATGGTGATTCGTAGCAGTTGCTCAAGTTGCTGATTCGTAGCAGTTGCTCAAGATGGTGATTAGTAGCAGTTGCTCAAATTGGTGATTCGAAGCAGTTGCTCAAGTTGGTTATTCGTAGCAGTTGCTCAAAATGGTGATTCGTAGCAGTTGCTCGAATTGGTGATTCGTAGCAGTTTCTTAAAATGGTGATTCGTAGCAGTTTCTTTAAATGGTGATTTGTAGCAGTTGCTCGAATTGGTGATTTGTAGCAGTTGCTCGAATTGGTGATTCGTAGCAGTTTTTTTAAAATGGTGATTCGTAGCAGTTTCTTAAAATGGTGATTCGTAGTAGTTGCTCAAATTGGTGATTCGAAGCAGTTGCTCAAGTTGGTTATTCGTAGCAGTTGCTCAAGTTGGTGATTCGTAGCAGTTTCTTAAAATGGTGATTCGTAGCAGTTTCTTAAAATGGTGATTCGTAGTAGTTGCTCGAATTGGTGATTCGTAGCAGTTTCTTAAAATGGTGATTCGTAGCAGTTTCTTAAGATGGTGATTCGTAGCAGTTGCTCGAATTGGGGATTCGTAGCAGTTTCTTAAAATGGTAATTCGTAGCAGTTACTTAAAATGGTGATTTGTAGCAGTTGCTCGAATTGGTGATTTGTAGCAGTTGCTCAAAATGGTGATTGGTAGCAGTTGCTCAAAATGGTGATTCGTAGCAGTTGCTCAAGTTGATGATTCGTAGCAGTTGCTCAAGATGGTGATTAGTAGCAGTTGCTCAAATTGGTGATTCGAAGCAGTTGCTCAAGTTGGTTATTCGTAGCAGTTGCTCAAGTTGGTGATTCGTAGCAGTTTCTTAAAATGGTGATTCGTAGCAGTTTCTTAAAATGGTGATTCGTAGTAGTTGCTCGAATTGGTGATTCGTAGCAGTTTCTTAAAATGGTGATTCGTAGCAGTTTCTTAAGATGGTGATTCGTAGCAGTTGCTCGAATTGGTGATTCGTAGCAGTTTCTTAAAATGGTAATTCGTAGCAGTTACTTAAAATGGTGATTTGTAGCAGTTGCTCGAATTGGTGATTTGTAGCAGTTGCTCAAAATGGTGATTGGTAGCAGTTGCTCAAAATGGTGATTCGTAGCAGTTGCTCAAGTTGATGATTCGTAGCAGTTGCTCAAGATGGTGATTAGTAGCAGTTGCTCAAATTGGTGATTCGAAGCAGTTGCTCAAGTTGGTGATTCGTAGCAGTTTCTTAAAATGGTGATTCGTAGCAGTTTCTTAAAATGGTGATTCGTAGTAGTTGCTCGAATTGGTGATTCGTAGCAGTTTCTTAAAATGGTGATTCGTAGCAGTTACTTAAAATGGTGATTTGTAGCAGTTGCTCGAATTGGTGATTTGTAGCAGTTGCTCAAAATGGTGATTGGTAGCAGTTGCTCAAAATGTTGATTCGTAGCAGTTGCGCAAGTTGCTGATTCGTAGCAGTTGCTCAAGATGGTGATTAGTAGCAGTTGCTCAAATTGGTGATTCGAAGCAGTTGCTCAAGTTGGTTATTCGTAGCAGTTGTTTAAAATGGTGATTCGTAGCAGTTGCTCGAATTGGTGATTCGTAGCAGTTTCAGATGATGATTCGTAGCAGTTTCTGAAGATGGTGATTCGTAGCAGTTGCTCAGAATGGTGATTCGTAGCAGTGTCTCAAAATGGTGATTCGTAACTATTTCTTAAAATGGTGATTCGTAGCAGTTTCTTCAAATGGTGATTCGTAGTAGTTGCTGAAATTGGTGATTCGTAGCAGTTGCTCAAGTTGGTGATTCGTAGCAGTTTCTTAAAATGGTGATTCGTAGCAGTTGCTCGAATTGGTGATTCGTAGCAGTTTCAGAAGATGGTGATTCGTAGCAGTTGCTCAGAATGGTGATTCGTAGCAGTGTCTCTAAATGGTGATTCGTAACTATTTCTGAAGATGGTGATTCGTAGCACTTGCCTAAGTTGGTAATTCGTAGCAGTTGCTCAAAATGGTGATTCGTAGCAGTTGCTCAAAATGGTGATTCGTAGCAGTCGCTTAAAATTGCGATTCGTAGCAGTTGCTCAAGTTGGTGATTCGTAGCAGATGCTCGAATTGGTGATTCGTAGCAGTTTCTTAAAATGGTGATTCGTAGCAGTTTCTTCAAATGGTGATTCGTAGTAGTTGCTGAAATTGGTGATTCGAAGCAGTTGGTCAAGTTGGTTATTCGTAGCAGTTGCTCAAGATGGTGATTAGTAGCAGTTGCTCAAGTTGCTGATTCGTAGCAGTTGCTCAAAATGGTGATTGGTAGCAGTTGCTCAAAATGGTGATTCGTAGCTGTTGCTTAAAATTGCGATTCGTAGCAGTTGCTCAAGTTGGTGATTCGTAGCAGTTGCTCGAATTGGTGATTCGTAGCAGTTTCTTAAAATGGTGATTCGTAGCAGTTTCTTCAAATGGTGATTCGTAGTAGTTGCTGAAATTGGTGATTCGAAGCAGTTGCTCAAGTTGGTTATTCGTAGCAGTTGCTCAAGATGGTGATTAGTAGCAGTTGCTCAAGTTGCTGATTCGTAGCAGTTGCTCAAAATGGTGATTGGTAGCAGTTGCTCAAAATGGTGATTCGTAGCAGTTGCTCAAGTTGCTGATTCGTAGCAGTTGCTCAAGATGGTGATTAGTAGCAGTTGCTCAAATTGGTGATTCGAAGCAGTTGCTCAAGTTGGTTATTCGTAGCAGTTGCTTAAAATGGTGATTCGTAGCAGTTGCTCGAATTGGTGATTCGTAGCAGTTGCTTAAAATTGTGATTCGTAGCAGTTGCTCAAAATGGTGATTCGTAGCAGTTTCTTAAGATGGTGATTCGTAGCACTTGCTTAAGATGGTAATTCGTAGCAGTTGCTTTAAATGAAGATTCGTAGCAGTTGCTCAAAATGGTGATTGGTAGCAGTTGCTCAAGTTGGTGATTCGTAGCAGTTGCTCAAGTTGGTGATTCGTAGCAGTTGCTCAAAATGGTGATTCGTAGCAGTTGCTTATGTTGGTGATTCGTAGCAGTTGCTTATGTTGGTGATTCGTAGCAGTTGCTTATGTTGGTGATTCGTAGCAGTTGCTCGAATTGGCGATTCGTAGCAGTTGCTTAAGTGTTGTTGTTGCAAGTTGTTTTTTCCTTTTCTTTTGTCTTTCATGTTTTGTTTGCCGATTTGGTAAAGTATGGCTAAATTCTGTACTTTACACATTTACGACAACATTTTGTACCCATTACAGAATAAATTACCTTTATCTTTGTCCAGATGTAAAAAATAAATAAATTAACCTTTAAATTATTTTCAGACCAACAAGATCCTGACGAACCACGTCCGCACGCACACGGGGGAGAAGCCCTTCTCGTGCGGGATATGTCACGCGAGGTTCGCGCAGCGCCCGGCGCTGGCTGCACACGCTAAAGCCATACACGACACTGTGCGGGCGGACGGACAGACCAGCTGATGTAGTTATAGTCGTGTGACGAATATAGGAAGGTAGGCTGGTGGTTTTAAAGCGTTGTTCTTGAATTCAAAGGTTTTTGGATGCCCCACGGTGGGCGCCAAACAATGGGATTTAACAGATAGATGGTGTCGCCAAAGTTGGCATAGAAAGCGTGGAATGTGGAATAAATTAAACATACTGCGCGAGGACTGATTCGAAGCGGTGCAAGATAGAGAATCGTAGGACTTGGGGGAAGCCATTGCAGGGACCTTGAATTTTAAAGTTTTGTTGATGCCCCACGGTGAGCGCCATCGTTGAAGCTCTTTGTATGGACTCACACTGCAGAAGCCCTACTCTTGTAGGATATGTATCGCGCGCCATAGCCCATACAAGACTACACAAGGACAGACGGACAGACATCGTGATTAACACCAGCCTGTAACTGTCCCACTGCAGGCCTCTCATACAGAGAACGAGCATTGATCACCACGCTTGTGAGCTGCCCCACGGTGGGGCGCCATTACCGAAGCTGTTAATAACACCAGCCTGTAAAAGGATAAAGAAATAAAACTACCCACATTTCACTATGTATGTTATTGTAGTACAATATGTAAGAAAACAATACAGATTTTATTTACAGCTGCATTTTAATTTAAATCTACACTCGCTTGACAAAAATTGTATAAACTTACATTTTAAATGACTGAATACTAAACCTTATGAAATATACGGGCCTGTTGGTCTAGTGGTTAGTGGCCCTGACTGCTGTACCGGAGATCGTGGGTTCGATTCCCGTACAGGACAATGTTTGTGGGATTATGAGTATGTTTATAGACTAATGCTCAAAAACAGGGATATAAAGGATATGCAATTTCAGATACGGATATATGATCAATATTACGGATTATCCGGTCGTTTCGGATAATTTCGGTAATGATATTGAAACTTTTAAGAATTTTTGAAGTACACACAAGAAATCAAGGATCGTTTGGCTAGTGTAATGACCCGCGTTCTATTAAAACAGCCCCTATCCGAAATTATCTGAAACTATATCATAAAGATATTAATAAAGAACCCCATAGTATCCCTGAAACATTTAAATACTAATAATTCGATTCTAAGTACCTACATTGATAAATATCGCAAGACATTCTTTAGTAATCAAATTTACAAGAACGTTGTGTATTTTCTCATATCTTTTGATTGAATACAAATATTGTCACATATAAATGTATTAAAATATGTATTTACATTAATTCGTTTCTTCTATTCAAAGGTGAACACATACTTCGTGTCGAATGAAATGAATTTAATTATTCTGTATTTCATCATCTTCCTGCCCTTATCCCATTTTACTTGGGGTCGGCGCAACAAGTTTTTTTCTTCCAATCTCCCCTATCATCACAGTATCATTTACTCCTCTTTCATTCATATCATTCCTTATACAATCCATCTAACTTTTCTTTGGCCTTCCTCTTCCTCTCTATCCATCAATATTCAGTCACTCTCTTAGTCACATGAGTCTCATCCCTCCTCATCACATGTCCATACCATGACAGCCGTTTTCCTCTCATTTTTCTGTAACAGGTGCTACTCTCTTACTTCTCTTTATAAACTGTGATTCGATTCGACGCAGGAAAGATTCATTTATAAACAGAATTATTTCAAAACGAATTCTAGAAATTCCTTTCGTACTAAGTGGTAGGGATTTGGACCAAACCACTTACATTTTTGGTCTTTTTCTTTAAAAATGATTGGCTTTTTAAGTTTCTCTTTATATCAATCAAGTTTGTGATATAAATATAGTGCTACAAGGATCTTTTGTCACGTGGCCGAAATCTGAACTAATGCCGTCATATATGAAACATATCACTTTTGACAAACAGTTGAGTTGATTCTTGTTGCGGTAACACACCAACGCCCTCATGTTAATGTCATCCACGTGCCAAAAGTTCCTTGTAGCTCTATAACAGACAATTTTATCGACGTAAGTGCTCACTTATACATGAATAATTTCATCATTTTTTGGTACAATATTTGTAGAAAATCCTCTGGCATAGTTACATTTTTTTATTTCTTGTCCAAAATTTAAAAATTATTTTACCAATATACATTACTGAGTTATACTCATTTTAAGTTATTAATACACTTTTTCTCGCGGCTTCGCTCGCGCGTGGGTGTCCGTTATAGCTGCAAAACATTAACCTCCTTTTCGAAGTCAAAGTAGCCACCAATGTGTTAATCCAGGGCGTCAGCTATCTCTAAACCTATAAATTTCATCCAAATTGATTTAGCCATTTGAGCGTGAAAGAATAACAAACACCTATCCCTCCATACTTACAAACTTTTGCATTTATAATATTAGTAGGATTATTTTTTTGAAAAGAACGTAATTTAAACATGTTGTTTAATTTAGTAAAAAAAATATAATTTCTATGCCAGAGGTGTTTAATTTATTTTCAAGATAGTAAAACGTCATCCGCTATTAATACATCGGGTATATTAATGTCGGTATGACACACTTTGTATAAAGATCTATAATAAATTAATAAGTTTTTCGTTCAGCGGTACTTGAAAACGTCGGTTGAATGCAATCTGATAGGCTATCGAGGTAGCTCTCTATTCCTCTATACTTCTTTCGTCTATCGTCTCTGTCCTCCGCATCATACTCGTCGTCGAAAACGTTGCGTTTTTTCCTGTAAAAACAATAATAATAAATAAATAAACCAGCCTATATACGTCCCACTGCTGGGCACAGGCCTCTTCCCATATAGGGAAGGTTTGAGCATTGATCACCACGCTAGCTCACTGCGGATTGGCGATTTCAGATTCCAATATTTGGAATCCAGGTTTCGTCACGATGTTTTCCTTCACCGTTTGTCAGTAGTGTCTTAGAATAATTAAATATAAAAAACAAAATATAACAATTCACGGAATAATTTCAAGTTAAGAAACCCAGTCTTTTTTTAAAGCTGATGTTTATCTTTGACATTTTTCTTGTTAAGATAAACCCAAAAATGTGAAAAAATATTTAAGCCTCACGGTGGGCGCCAATAACATTAAAATGCTACTGCGAAAATGAACTGCGGTGATGAGCCAGTATTAGTGTATAGTTTCATGGTTTCTATTACACATTGTAATATCGAAAAATAAATTAACGTTAATTAGTTCGAACTGCATATTAGTAAATTATAATACTAGCTGCTGCCCGCGACGTCGTTCGCCAAAAAAAAATAGGAATGAAAAATAGATAGAAACCGATTCTCAGACCTACTGAATACGATTATAAAATGTAACTAACATTGTGACACGGGAATTTTATATATAAGTTTTAGGTTTTATATTAGATTTTTTTTCGCGAACGAAGTCGTGGGCAACAGCCAGTTTTAAATATAAGATATATACTTACGCAATGGCCTTACAATTATGTTTATCGAATAATTCTTTATTTATGAAACATTCCCGACATGTTTTACAAAATGACCCGGTTTTCTGAAACAAATTAAAAAATATTAATATACAACCAGCCTATAAACGTCCCACGGCTTTCCACGATTTTCACACAGCGCCATCTAGTCTTAAACTAAGCGAAACTTGTATTATGAGTACTAGACAACTGATAAACATACGTATATATTTCTAAATACTTACACATTATAGATAAATTACACCCAGATATAGAACAAATGATCGTGCTCATTACACAAACAATTGTTCTGGGTGGGGATCGAACCCACGACCTCTGGCATATCAGTCAGGGCCACTAACTACTAGACCAACAGGCTAGTCAAAGTCATCATCATTCTCCTGCCCTTATCCCAATTATTATGATTTGGGGTCGGCGCAACATGTCTTCTAGACGTGTTGCTTAAAGTTTTGGCTATGGTTTTATAGTCGGCCGCCTGTCTGACACTAACCCTCTTTGGGAATGCGATTGTTGGTTGTTTACCCGCCACCATTCGGGTGACCCAAGGTGCTTGGTACAGTGCACTGGGTCTTAAGGTCCATTAGTCGCCTTTTACGACACCCAGTAGAGGATATGGGGTAGTGCTATTCTTTATATCCGGACACCACACGGAATAGTCTAAAGTCACCCAGAACAAATGTTTATGATGAGCACTATCATTTGTTCTGTGTCTCTGTGTAATTTATTTATAATATGTAGTATTTAGAAGTACATAAGTATAAAGAAAGACAGCGTGCTGCTGGGGAGTTTGTTGCTCTGTTTCTTCTCCCGTAGCGAGAGCACAGGAAACGGTGAAGGGTGGGCGATGGGGTGCGGTCTAAAATGTCCTAATTTTGACGTTCGAAAAGTGCTACATTTTAGCCTAATTTGAATAAATGACTTTTTATTTTGATTATGTATATCAGTCGTCTAGTACTCATAATACAACTACTTAGTTTGAAACTAGATGGCGTTGTGTGAAAATCGTGAAAAATATATAATTTATTAGTAATTTCTCTTTCAATTCACGGGCTAACTTCAAGGGATTAGTATCATTATTAGCCTGAGATGTCTCACTGCTGGGCGAAGGCCTCCCTACTCTTCTTCCCCTTGTCTCTTTCAAGAGCCACGAGAAAATAAACGAATATATAAATAAACACTTACATTCCGCAAATGCCATGCCATATGTTCTTTAAACGCCTTTAGTTTATAGAATCTGAAGTCGCATTTCTCGCATATTCTTCTCGGCCTTCGCCTTAGTCCATTATCACTGGAACCTTCATCTGAATCACTACTTCCACCATCTTTACTTTCACCGTCTTTACTTGCACTAGAAGTTGCACTTTTATTGGTACTATCTGGTTGCTTTTCAGCCGGATACTGTAATGGTTGATTTAGCATATCTTTTAATGTCATAGACGATGTTCCGACTATTTTTGGCACGTTTCCTTTCTCCTGTTGTAGCCATTTGCTAGTTTTTGTATTATCTGGTCTTTTTATAGGTGTTCCTAGAAAGATTATATAAAATTTAATGTGGAAAAGGGTTTAGTCTTACATATTTTTTTTTTAATTTCGCGATTGGTACACATATTTCATACAACAAACGAATCTTCTTCGCGATGTAATGCGATATTTCTTTTGTCCCGACGTTTCGGCTAAGTTGCATCGACCGTGGTCATGGGTGGACTGTCCACCCGTCGAAATTCGTCGGCCGAAACTTCGGTAGAATAGAAGTATCGAAATTAATCGCTGTTTACCCATGACCACGGTCGGTGCAACTCGGCCGAAACGTCGGGAAAAACGAAGTATCGAATTTCATCGCGAATAAGACCCGATTGTTGTTTAAAACACTTATTTTTGATACTTTTATAACTTCGTTTTTCATTTTCATTAGCGTAAGTTGTTCTCCGTGCTAATAATAAACAAATAAATTAATCTATACTCACGACTATCCGACCAGTTATCATTACTATCTTCTACTATCTCCAGCTCACTATCCGAGTCCTCAAACTGTATCCTTTGGCTCATCTTCACGGGCCTCTTAGGAACGGGTTTAAGTCTTGTCTCCGCTACGGTTATCACAAAGGTTTCTGATGTTTGCAGTGTGGATAGACTGTCAGGAGCCACCTGAAATGGCGGAGATAGGTAATTATGACGATGTGATGTCCGTGTGGTGTCCGGATATAAAGAATAGCACCACCCCATATCCTCCACTGGGTGTCGTAAAAGGCGACTAATGGACCTTAAGACCCAGTGCACTGTACCAAGCACCTTGGGTCACCCGAATGGTGGCGGGTAAACAACCAACAATCGCATTCCCAAAGAGGGTTAGTGTCAGGCAGGCGGCCGACTATAAAACCATAGCCAAAACTTTAAGCAACATGTCTAAAAGACGTGTTGCGCCGACCCCAAGTAAAAATTGGGATAAGGGCAGGGGAATGATGAGGTAATTATGACGATGGCTGGTCGGTCTGCTGACCTTGGGCTCAGTAGTTAAGAGTTATGTTTTTTTTTCCTTTTAATGACCTACAATATTGATTTATCTGGCACGGTTCCTACTTTGCTATATTACAATGTATTAGAAAGACAGCGTACTGCTGGGGAGTTTGTTGCGCCGTTTCTTCTCCCGTAGCGAGAGCACAGGAAGCGGTGAAGGGTGTGCGATGGGGTGCTGTCTATTAAAATTATTGACGTTCGAAAAGTGCTACATTGTAGCCTAATTTGAATAAATGACTTTTAATTTTGATTATTTTACACTTGTTAAAAAAAACGATCAATCTTTATGGACATGAAAACTCTTTGCAAAAACAAACATTTTCATTGCTGTTTTTATTATTCTCGCAATAAACCTTTTGGACTACGACAAGCATTCCAAAACTAATATCAAATAAATCGGCTCAGCCCTTCTTGTGATACAAAGGAACAGAAATTGATTTTTATATATTAGAAGATAGATTACAATTAACATTATATTAATAACAACATATAATTCGCATAACATCGCATTTGGCGTTTTGATATAATAATGTAAAGACATAGTCTTCTTTATTGCGCATAACACAGATTACAACAATCTGTAAAAAATAAAAAATTGCCAATGTGTTAATCCAGGGAATACGCTGGACATAGGCTTTCGCTAAAACGTCTAAGCTAAATTTCATCGAATTTAATTTAGCTTTTTAAGTGTGAAAGAGTGTCAAACATCGATCAATAATTTATTACAAACTTCACATTTATAATAATAATAGAACATAGACAAAGTACTTGAGTATACAATATACCTACTTCGTAATAAAATTACAAACACGAAAGGTTGTGAGATAGAATGGATGTCTGTCACTATAATACGCTCAAACGGCAGGAGTTATTCAAACAAAATTTAGTATGGAGTTAGCTGACACCTTGTATTACAATATAGGCTACTTTTAACCCGGCTACGTCCAATGGAGGGTAATGTTTTTGCAGCTATAATATTTAAAGAAAAGCTGTAGAAGTTAGGGTATTTATACTTACATGCTGTTGCCCTTTCCTAGCCTTATATGTTAGTAGTGAATGCGTTTTAAATATCCTTTCTTTGAATGACTTGATCTTTTCGATAATGCGCTCGCATTCCCAGCATATCATTGTGCAGTCTGTAAACTAAAAAGAGGATTTTAATTATTTCAAGTCAATTGCTAACCTGCGTTCTTGCATATCAAAACTTAGTATAAAACAAAGTCGCTGTCTGCCTGTCTGTTCGCTTAAATCTTCAAAATAAGGCAACGGATTTCGAAGCGGTTGTTTTTAATAGATAGGTAATTTAAGAGGAAGGTTTACATGTATCAGTATTTCATCCGTGCGAAGCTGGGGTAGGTCGCTAGTCTATGCATAAAAATAAAATTTGAATGTCTGTTTTAATATTGAAATAACCGTTTTTTACTACAAGCATATGACATAATACAATACATACACAATGAATATACAATACATACACCAAAATATATAAATTTTTTTTCAATTTTTGTCCTCCTGTCTGTTTGTAACTGCTAATATCTAAAATGGCTGGACTAATATTTATTTATAAATAAAGTTTGTGTTGAACTATGTGTAAAAGAATAACCTTAGAATGGAATTAAAATATTTTGGAAGCATGCAAGTACATATCAGTAATGTCTGCGAGTGATTGCAGATTTTAAGATATTTTAGAAGTATATAAGAAGATGTGAAGTATCATATCCGAAATTATTCGAAATTTTTATATCTTTTAAGAAATAAGAATGTTTCATTCGGCTATCTGTGCAGTAAAAACAAAATAAAAAAGGAGATACAGAACTCCGTGATGTCTCTGATAATATGTATAAGAATCTTCTTTCTTATTGGAATGCCAACTAAAGGTATATAAGGTATGTACCAATTTTATGTATTTAATAGATGAGGTGCAGATAATAATTTGATTTGGCTTTCCTTTTCAGAAAATTCAGTTCTACATATGAATGAGGTGCCGGTTCAATTGCAATACAGGCTCAAAACTTTAAACACTTTCTTAAGTTTTCAAAGAGAGTGTCTTTGAACACCCTTTTAACAAATAGTAAAGATAAATATAATTCAGCAGTGAAATTTATAAGCTGATATTATCATATTATAAAGTTTTAGAGACCCGGATCAATAGGATATTACAAAATGAATTGGTTGTATGAAGTGTGTCTCCGAGATGGATATGAAGGGCAACCAACAGAGAAGAATGGCATTAACAAAGGAGGCCTATGCCCAGCAGTGGGTTATCTAGGGCTCTTGTTGATGAAAGTATATCTTAGAACTGACAAGAAACTTAAATAATAATAAATATAAGAATAATATCATCATATTTTTTTAATATCTACATCTATCACTCTAATTTTGATTAATAAAATGTACAAAAATAGTCTACGCCTCGTAAAAAAAAAAAGGGACAGGTATACTCACTTCCAGTAAAGGGCAAATGTTTGTCATAAGCAACACATCCTTCAGCCGGCGTAAATTCCTACCAATACTAAAACACGCCTCACACCTTACTTCTGTATTATCATTAGGTGGTTTATTTGGTGTTTTTTTAGACATCTCTATTAATTGCTTTTATAAATCAACAAATAAATTCATTTATATCTCGTACTACGTATTAGGTATTGAACGTTAGTTTGAACGTCTAATATTTATTAATTACGCAGTATTTTGAAGCGCAATATAATAACAGCAAAAATGTACATATCATTCAGAAATATAATAATATTGTATACCGAAAATCCACTGTTTATCATGTAAATGTCATATTACAATATTGCCATTTGCATTTTCTACAAAAATTAGCTTAGAGCTCTGTGGTTTTAGAGATGTTAGTTAACTCAGATGCAAATTCACCGGTTTTTTAATCAAATAAAAATAATTAAAAACTGATTTATTCAAGATTTCCTTCGGTATTCAATCGTAGAAATATAAAAATCACTACATAATTCTTTTAACTTTTCCTATTTTAACGCTACAAAAACTGGTATAGACTTGGTATTAAAACCGCTCTTTTTGAACAAACCGTAAATACGAGTTGAAAAAAATTGTCGCATCACTAGACGCGTAAAAATGGCAGCGGTTTGTTTTGTTGAGTGTTTTTGACTGACACAAAATATAATAAACCATATTACTACTATAAAATCATATTGTCTCTGCATTTTAATGTTATTAATAAAGGGCAATGTATTATCTTAATAATTATTCCTGTCGAAAGCTAAATAAAACATGTTTTCATTGATTAATTTTGTTATTTGCAAACCTTATTTTTTTACGAAAAGTGAAAGTGAGAAAATACTTGTTTATTATTACTAAATTGTGGCGAAAATCAAAATGGATATTAAAGAGGAAGTATCGTATAAACTGCTTTGTAATGCGTGCTTATGTGTCGGCAGAAAACTATATAGGATCACTAATGAAAAAGCTCAAAGATATTATTTACATATTTTAGATGAGATTCCAGTAAGTACATTTAGGTATTTATTAAACTAACTCCTGCCTGCTACGTCGCCTGCTTTTGTCAGTTGTTGCTATAAAAAGCAAGCTACCCTTGTATCAAAATTTTATCGAAATAAGTGCAATCGTTTTGGCAATCAAGAATATTTACGATCAACAAGAATATCACATAATTATTATTATATTAATACTTATCCTCGGCATCGTTATTAAAATTAAGACATTACAGAGAACACAACAAAATAAATTTAAATCAGTCTGCCTCTTGTCTATTTTAAAATAAACTTTTTTTTAACATTGAAAATCACCAACTTCAATAGTTTATTTAAAAAGAAATCAAAATTATTATATCTCTCTGTTTACTAGACTAGTAAAATAAAAAAGTATTATACTGGATATATTATAATAGGCCCAAAAACTTACAAGTCTACAGAAAAAAAAGTTATAGAATACGATTTTAAAAACTTTCCATTTGCAGCTCTTCAAAATAACATCAGTCAACCTCCTCATATGCTGGGAGTGTAAAGCGCTGCTAGATAAGAGTCTGGCCTTCAGGGAGCAGGTCCAAGACTCCTATAGGATACTACAGACTTATACTAACGAGGTATGTGGAACTGTCTAATGGCGTAATAAAGAGCTAGCTAACTAGAAAACATGCTCTGGGGCTGTGACCTGTGATGGCGAAATCGGTGTTGCACCTCTACACCCCTAGCTTTACTCTGTGTTGCCCACCTGCTGCCTATCGTGGCGGTATAATAGGGGGCCCATCTTTAAGCTGGCGAGTCACTGCCTGACAATTTAATTGCATTATCATGTATTGAAAGGCAGGTGCCATAGTTTTCCATAGTTAAGGAAGGAAACTAATATATCCTATCCATAGCCCAAATTCATTTCATTTCTATAATTTCCAATAGTCTTGTAGCTACCTTGAGCCGTCCACGTCTATTCTTTCATAGAGCAGGATTGGATGGCACTTGGCCAGTTCCCCATCACATTTTAGACTAAAGCTCTCAACAAGGCCTCTGCATGTTGGACCTGTTCCTTGTGTAAGTTTTTAAAAAGGACCGTGATACTTCTCTTTAAGTTAGCCTGTGAACTACAAGAGATACCAGCTAGGTTATACCTTAAAGTTTACCCGTGAATTTAAAGAGATACAAATAATAATGATAGTGGTGCTATTCCTTTCTAGAAATGATATTATTATAACTATTCCACCCATTTAGAATCTCCACGAATGCCTGCTATCGGAAGTGACTCGCCCCCCACGTTTGAAGAAACACACCATAGACCCAGTGGATATAATGCCGGCTGTTAGCAATGAGGGTAGCGGGTTTGAAGAGGTTCCCGTCATATGCGTGAAGGATGAGGTCAAAAACGAGATGAAGGATTTGTGGGATAGCGATAAAGGTATGTTATTAAGTGATTAGAGTTCTTCGAAGCTGTGCTAGCCTAGTGGTAAGACCATAGGACTGCCAAGTCAAAGGTTTCGAGTACAATCCCTAAGAGGCGCACCGACTTTTCGAATAACACAGCTTCCGTGTTTCGGAAGGCACGTTAAAATGTGACCTGCGCCTGATCTCTCTCCGGTCGTGTCGGATTGCCGTCCCATCGGGCTATGAGAGTAAAGGAACAGAGAGTGCACCTGTGTTAGCACACGCTTGTGCACTATAATATGTCCCGCGTAGCTGGCTGGTGTCATAGAAACATGTATTAAGAAGTATATAAATATGTTTATCAGTTGTCTAGTACTCATAACACAAGCTTTACTTAGTTTGAGACTAGATGGCGTTGTGTGAAAGTAGTTAAATATTTATTTACTTTGACACACTTCAATCGCCTAATTTTGTTCTTACATTGCAGATGAAGAAATAAACCATTTAGAAGATGATTGTCCACTAACAGACAGTTCGGATTGCACCAAGAAGTTAGATACAGAACTGCAGACTATAATAAGTTCTATAAAAAGAGATAAGAAGAGAAAGAGTGACGTCAAACATAAGATAAAGAGAGCCAAGAAGATTGTTAAGAGTTTGAAGACGGATAAAAAGGTGAGAATCAAAATCTATCAAAAATATATTTAAATTAGTAAAATTAGGCTAAATTTTAGCACTTTTTGAACGTCAAGATTCATTAATTATAGACTGCACCCCATCGCCCACACTTCACCGCTTCCTGTGCTCTCGCTGCGGGAGAAGAAACAGAGCAACAAACTCCCCAGCAGCATGCTGTCTTATAATATTAGAATTAGTATCTTAGAATATTGTAATTTAAAAGGTCACAATGTTACAATATTCTAGGATTTAATTAAGAAATAAATTAACAATGTATACATTTTTTCTTGCGTAGTCTTATAAGTCGTTCTACTTAAGGCTTTCCATACGATTTTACGTTCGCGCCCCTTTTAGGGTAATTTTCTCTTTAAGGCTGCTATCAACTGCAATCCAACCGCAAATTGCATTTTGGATGCAGTTACGACTGTTAGCCGAGTGGTATAGGTAACGTGGCCATTTATTCTTTAACTCAAAGCAGGACATTGGTTTATTAGGTTAAATAATAGGTGCCCACCGGGGGTGCGGTGAATGTGAGAGCGATCCCCGTACCCCCGGCCATAGGCAGATGAGGACGCTCCAGTGGTTTTAGCCGATAACAGACCGGCACACCCCCTCGTCAACCCCCTGAATAGGGACAGTCCATAAGGATTTCCACTGGGTTACAAAAAAAAAGGTTAAATAATAGGTAGTCAATAAAAAAATGTCTTATTAACCAACTTCAAAAAGAAGGAGACTCATTGCAACCGTATAAGCATTTTTTATGATTTTTCGCAAATAATTTCGTCATTTAGGAACCGATTTTGATAATTCTTTTTTTTTGGAAAGTAGACATATCTAAAGTCGTCAAATATTATTTAATTCTTATAATTTTCAGCCGAAACTCAGTAACCCGGACCAAAAGATCTTGACGATAGAGTTGACCTACGAGGAACTCTTACAGGAGAGAGAGAGGGAGTCAACAAGAGATGTGTACGTTAAGTCTGAGTATAAGTGCGAGAGCTGTCTCATAGGATTCCATTATAAGAAGTCCTACCAAGCTCATGTCACTGCAAAACATTCCTTGGTAAGTCTACTGTTGATTTAAACCGAATTCAATAACTATGGCACTATACGAACATTAATTATAAGAAATTTACTAACACAGTGGATTATATTTTGTCCGAAATAAAGATAGTTGTTATATTAATATTTAAGGGGAGGTTCTCAATTTGTCGTAATTTTTTCATGTTTTTTTTCTTAGATTTTCTTATCGACCGATATGAATTTTTTTTTTTTTGTTTGATAGGGATGTCTGTGTGAAAACCTACACATTACCCCATACATGGGAAATATTTAATCTGCTAATTTGGCACCGACTTCAGTCAGTACATATGTGATGTGATGATATCTTGTGTCAATTAGATTATTTTCGAGTTTTTGTTGCTGCTTTTAATTTTTTGTTTAATATACTTTATTATCTTAATAATACAACCAGTAAAAATATCAATTTGAAGTTTTACCTTCACCGTTAGTTGATAGTGTCTTATACTAATTAAGAAAGTACATATAACTTTGAAAAAGTCACATTGGTACTTGCCTGCGTTAGGGATCAAACCTGCACCTCGTGCACAAAAGTCCACACATAGAACCGCATGGCCACCAATGACAATTTGAGTGTAAATTATTGTAAATATTATTTCTTCTTTTACAGGAACTTGGAGAATACATCTGTCCTATATGTAAAACTATAATAGCATCTGTAGAATCGTTTACTGCACATTATAAACGGCATATGCGGAGGTATGTATCTGTCGCAATTTTTTATTTTTTTATTGTTTTTTCAACATTCACACAACGCCATCTAGTCTCAAATTAAGTATACGAGAGTAACTTCAAGTAACTTGTGTTATGAGTACAAGATAACTAGTAAAACAGGTGCCAATTACTTAGACTCACTGTCGCTGTCTGTCCGTCTGTCACCAGACTGTATCTTAGATAAATATATAGTAAAAAATCTCACAGATAACGTATGCCATTTGCCATTATACGCCATAAAAAAACTTGACTGAACGGATAGCCGAGTGGTATAGATTACCACGCTAATTACCACTGCGCGTGACGTGTCGCGGGTTCGATCCCCGTGTAGGACAAGAATTACTGCGTTCTATAAATGCTTGTTCTGAGTCTGGGTGTGCCTGTGCATGAGTTTCTTGCCGGTTCTTCTCCATAAGAATTACATTTTGGAACCGCGCAACTAGAATCAGTAACGTTTTGAAAGTGCTTAAGGCCTATTAGAAATAAAAATCTTTTGATTTCATGTGAATTGAATGTCTGTGAAACCCCCCGCGATACAAGGAGTAAATTCCTTAGTATGGGAGTCGGTTTTTTTAAATGTCTTTTTTATTTATAACTGTGTGGGAACCTAAAATTGTGCATACACTTTTATGTAATTAGTTTTAGTTACATAAGTTTACTTATAAATGTAGATATTTTTTGTTTTAGTATTGTTTCTGTTAAATAAAGAGTTCCTTTTATTACAGGTACGAATGTAGTATATGTCAGAAACGCACGCTAGACATGAAGGTGATGCAACAACATTATTATTCAACGCACGAGATATCTCTAAAGGAATATAAATGTAATCTTTGCGGAAAGATATCAAAGTAAGTATCTTTTATCTTTATAAGTCTTATAGTCTATTTTTTAACAAAAAAATTTGGTAATGGCGCCCCACCGTGGGGCAGGTCAATATTTTTCTATGATTTTATCTATATTGTATTTATAGTAAATACGATTTACTACAGCCAAAAATAATGATTATTAATATAATAGTGTTTTTATTTGTCCACAGCTCCATAGACACGCACCGTTACCATAGAGACACGCACAAAGCCAGAGTGCAGTGCACAGAGTGCGACAAGACTTTCAGGCATAGAGCAGGCCTCATGAACCATAGACTGTGAGTATCTGTAGTAATACTAGCTGTTGTCCGCGACTTTATGCGCATATAGTTGCATCGGTTATAGCTGCAAAAACAATACCCCTATCTTACTGAATTGGTTAAAAAGTAGCCTTGTTGGTGATGTTACTCCAGATTATCAGCTTACTTCATTCCAAATAACGTCAAAATAGGTCTATACGTTTGAGCGTGAAAGAGTAGCAAATATCCATCCATCCATACTTAGCAATTTTCGCGTTTTAAATATTAGTTGGATTGTACCTAATTGTCATAATTCCATAAAGCCTATGCCTAGCCGTGGGCTATCTAAGACATGATGATGAATATAATCTTAACATAAAAAATCCTCCGAAACGGCTCGATTGATTTTAATGAAATTTTATGTGTATATTCAGTAGGTGGCAGGTAGTAATTGGCCGATATCTATTTTTCAACCCCATTTTGCACGAAACCACGTGCGACAGCTAGTATGATCATATATTTTGTTACAGAGCGGTGCATGAGTTTCACAACGCTTTCCCTTGCACTATATGTGATAAAGTGTTTCGTTGGAAGACCAGTCTTAAACGGCATTTGGAAAAACATGAAGTTAAGGTAAATAATATTATTATATAAACTAGCAGCCCATCCTGGCTTCGCATGGGTGAAATACTTATGTATTATACATATAAACTTTCCTCTTGAAATATTTTTGTCTATTATAAACGGCGTCAAAATCCGTTGTGTAGTTTAAAGATTTGAGCGAACAGTCAGACAGTGACTTTGTTTTGTACTATATAGTAGTTAATTATTAAAGTTGTGATTTAAATTGAACATCTGCATTTACAACAATAACAAAGTTGTGTTAGTAACACTATTTATGACTCAAGATTAGTACCTATCTTCCGATCTATCAATCCTATCTTTGATTTGCTACAAATATACAAAAAAATCGTTAATTACTGATTAAACATTAACAGCTCGAAAAAATACCCATTCATTCAAAAACTTTTATTATTCATACAAAAAAGGAAAGGAAAGTTCGGAATTCGAGTTTCCAGATAGTAATATGTATTAATTACAGGCAAAGTCATCGACCGCGGCCGCGTACTGTCTCATGTGTAACGTCAGTTTCTCTTCCATCTGCTCCTACCAACGGCATATGAAGAACAGCTTGAAACATGTCACACAGGATCAATTAAAGTGAGTAAATTAATTAATAATAACGCTTAATTATCTGTGTCCACTCGACTATCATACAGTCATTATTAGTTTGCTATCCGCCATAACATTTAGGTTATCATACTAACATTTGACGGGCCTGTTGGTCTAGTGGTTAGTGGCCCTGACTGCTAAGCAGGAGGTCGTGGGTTCGATTCCCACCCAGGACAAATGTTTGTGTGATGAGCACGATCATTTGTTATGTGTTTGGTTGCAATTTATCCTTAGTGTGTATGTATGAATTTAGAACTCTTCTCTTTAAATCAATCACGGCAGCAAAAGAAATATTTGTGCAATGCAAACTAGAAGTAAACCGGCCCAGCCAAGTTATTTAATAAACAACTTTGGATAAACGAAGCATAATTTTGTATGTGTTACAGTCATAGTGATTAATGAGCGATTATACATAATGACTAGTCATTATGGATAATAGCTAAATTCACTAGACAGTGTAATAAATTAATCACATTATCTAGTTATTATTCATAATATCGTGTCAAAGTTAGCCAAAGTAATAATACGGTCTTTATCTTAGGTTCACCCATGTTTGATCGAACAACGTTTGATATAATATTACTCAATCGAACAACGTTTAAGAACATCGTCACTTTGTATAATATCGTTTGACATAATTTTCAGTTCGTCGAATATTTATTTGCTATAACAACATTTGCGCTAATGATCAAAAGGTATAATGTTCATTTGATATCCACACTCCTGCCTAAAAAAAAAACCTTTAGGTGAGGTTAGGTTTTTATTTTTTTTTTATAATATCTATGCTTATTGAGGTGAAAATATTATCTTATGTTATTTTAATTGTTAAAATAATCTTTCTGATATGTATGCTTAAGTAAAATTGAAAAACAAATTTATTCTTAAACGAATATCTACTTGTTTTATCACTTTATCTAATTCTTTGAAGATATTAGGTATAATAGCTAGTTAATGTGATTAATTTTGTGTGAATTATCACTTTATCCAAATTGCGTAGATATTATTCATAATGACTAGTCATTATGTATAATATCTAGATTAATTACTTTGGCTGTAACATATGTATAATTATTGCAATGTAATTTGTGATTGTCATAAGCTAAAAATACCTTAATACAATGTCTTTGACGTATGTATGCTTAACTTGAAAATAGATGGCGTTGTGTGAATGTTGAGGAATATCTATTTCCTTATATCATCATTCCTCTGCCCTTATCCCAATTATTATTTGGGTACGACGCAGCATGTCTTCTTCTTCCACACGTTCCTATCTGACTATCTATCTATTTACTTATATGTTTATATATTTTTTTATTCCAGATTTATATGTGACCATTGCAACAAGCGGTTTGCGGATAAAACTAAGCTACGAGACCATATTGAAGAGAAACATTTACACAAGACGTATCAATGTCATATATGTCTTAAGGTAAGAAAAATATATTAAACAAATCAAAAACTCCTTATATAGAGCTACAAGGATCTTTTGACACGTGGATGACATTAACATGAGGGCGTTGGTGTGTTACCGTAACAAGAATCAACTCAACTGTCTGTCAAAAGTGATGGTGTTTCATTAGTGACGGTATTAGTTCCGATTTCGGCCACGTGACAAAAGATTCTTGTAACACTGTATTGAGATTTTAATTTTGTCATATTTATCATGATATTTCAGTCTTCTTTTGATACTTCTATTAAATAAAATTTCAAATGTCCGGACCGATTTCGGCCACGGCGGCTAGTGTAACTATGACACCAGCCAGCTACGCGGGACATATTATAGTGCACAAACGTGTGCTAACACAGGTGCACTCTCTGTTCCTTTACTCTCATAGCGCGATGGGACCTCTCGACTATTACAGCTATATAATTATCAAATATAAGTGTTTAGTACTCTTTATTTATATATATTTCTATTCGCAGCCGTCTAAAAACCGCGTGGGTCTAGACCAACACATTCGCAACGTTCACAAAGGCAGGCCGAACAACAAAATGTGCCATCATTGTGGAAAGGGGTTCCCAGTAAGTATATAAACTTTATATCAAAATCAAAAGGTTTTTATTTCGAGTAGGCCTTTTCAGGCACTTTCAAAACGTTCAACTCAAGCTCTAGTTGCGCGGTTCTAAAATGTCATTCTTATGGAGAAGAACCGGCAAGAAACTCCATAAGTTACTCTTTTAAAAATAGAAAATACAATTTAAATTTAACAATAATTATGCAACAACATGAATTCATCATTCCCCTGCCCTTATCCCAATTATTATTTGGGGTTGGCGCAGCATGACTTCTTCCACACGTTCCTATCTGACGTCATCTCGCAAGTCACACTCTTTGCATCCATATCATCTTTTACACAAACTTTGTATGAACTATGAAATAATATTCTAACTGTACGTATAGCCGAGTGGTATAAGTCACCACGCCAATTACCACTGTACGCGACGTGTCGCGAGTTCGATCCCCGTGTTGGACAAGAATTTGTGCGATCTACAAATACTTGTTCTGAGTCTGGGTGTTTTGGTGCATATTGTGCAACTTTTTAATAAGCATATGAATTTGAAAAGACCATTAACTATGTTACTCTACAATATTATTGAAATGTGACAAAAAAGCTGTTCTGAAACCTTACATTTGAAAAAAATATTTTTTTTTAGGAAAATTGCTTAACTTCATAAAATCAACGTTTATATTACTTTAATATGGACTATAAGCTTTGTTATAATCATATTTTTTTTGTATTTTTACAGACTAAGGTCCAATTGGAATCTCATATTCGGACACACACAGGGGAACGACCGTTCATATGTGAATACTGCCCCACTACGTTCTCGCAGCAATCCAACTTGTATAAACATAATAGACAGGTAACATACACATATAATATATACTAGCTTTTTATCCCGACTTCGGCCGCGTAGATAAATAAATAAATATGCCTCAAAATTCCCACAACGCCATCTAGTCTCAAATTAAGTATACGAGAGTAACTTGAGTAATGAATGTGCCAACCAGATGTGCAAACCAGAGGTCGTGGGTTTGATACCCACCCAAGATATGTGTGATGAGCACGATCATTTGTTCTGTGTCTGGGTGTAATGTATCTATAATAATGTATGTATTTAGAAGAATATAACTATGTTTGTCAGTTATTTTGTACGCATAATACAAGTTTTTCTTAGTTTGAGACTAGATGGTGTTGTGTAAAACTGTTGGAATATTATTATATTACAGGCATTGTGTAAAGTCGTGGAATATAATTATTATTATATTATCTTTGCAGGTACACCTAAACATAAAATCAAAGCGTTATCCAATGTGTAAGAGAAAAGATGAGAAACCTACTGAAATAGCGATACCAGACGCCTGCGTACAAGTTGATCCATACAGAAACGATACTATGTTGTATGCGGATAGAGGATTCGTTATATGAAAACACTAGCTGTTACCTGTGCTGCAAGAAAATACCCCCTTTACTCTGTCGTGGTCGGTTAAGAAGTATACTATATATAGTTATAAAATACTAAACACAAAATCCTATATTACAGAATAAATACTTTGTAAATCTCTCTCCTTATTGACTGTTCCTACCCATAACACTATACTTGAGTTGTTGCCCGCGTGAATGCCGGTTATAACTGCAAAAACATTATACAAGTTACATGTCTCCTCACGCTAACGCTGTACGCTCCAATGTATTGAACTGACAAGTCACAGTCACGTCACGCGTCGACAAGGAATGTCTTCCTATACGTTTGAAGTTTTCTATTCGTTTTCTATTATAATGCGATGTAAAATATTGGTTCCTTCTCTATATAGTAATAAAGTATTATAATTATAAGATATTTATTTATTTAGTACTTTTGTATTGTGCAATAAACAAGTATTTAAAAATGTTGTCTGTTATTTCTTACCATAGATTAGGAGTTTAGAACTGTCCCATTGGCTTAGGCAGTAGAAAGGGCCTGGGGTGTTTTTAGTCGGTGGGAGTACGACATATCCCCATTAATGCCATCGGCGTAGGTATAAGTCATTAAAGTTCCACTAGGGAAATAAAAAAAGTATTTAGCGCAGTTTGTGGGAATATAAGTATTTTTTGCATTTTTTACATTTTGAAAGATATATCCCATAAAAAATTACAATAAAAGTTACAGAGTTATTCAGGATCAGGTTTTTTACGCGATTGCACCAACATTTCCATATTGTCTACAAATATTTCGTTAGCTTTTACTCCTTTCTTTTCATTCTCTTTCATTTTTTCATTCGCCAGCCGTAATTTCTTCCCGATAGTTCGTTTTAACTCATTGTAAATCTCATCTTTATCTAAACTGTCGTTGCCAGAATTTGGCAATTCTTTGTCGTTAGTAGGCACAACATTAGCCCTTCTTAAATCCACTTGAGTCTTCTCTTTAGACTGACTTTCTCTCACGTAATCGGATAATAGTTTCATATCATTCATTAAACTAACTTTCGAAGTTGCGTTTAATTTCTTTAACTTTTCCTGTATACCGAAATCGACTGCATCTTTAACAATCTTTGTAGAATCTAAATCGTTCTCCATATTATGGTTTAATTTCCTTAAATATTTGTTAAGTTTTTTGACATCGTGCTCTGTATAATAGTCGTTCAAACGCCGGACAAAAGTAGTAAGTAACGGATTGCTATCTGTCATGGCCCTTCTCAATTGATTCTTTGTCCTTTTAGCGTTTTCGGTCCATTTTATTATTGTATTTTTGATATATTGTTTCATGCCTTCATCTGGTAAAGCGCTATTTACAGCAGACTTCGTGCTATCGAAAAGACCGAAGATTTGATTTTTAAAAGTGTTGGCAACTGCTTTCACTGTCGGATCCTCTTGTGCTATGAATGAATCGCCAAGCTTTTTCAAAAAATCTGTAAATGATGACGTTCTCCGTTCGGTATTGTTTTCGGAAGCACGTAACTGTACTTCCTGAGCTTGTGGCGCTAATATTTTGTAAAGTTTGTCTAAAAATGTTTTTATATTTTGGATGAAAGAGATGTTGTCGTTGAGATCTTTGGGATCGAAGAGGAATGATGTTTCTAAGTTAACATTGACGCTTCTCGGCGGTGGATTCAGTTCAGTTCCTGAAACTGAAAGGAATTATTCAACATAGCATAATATATTAGGTCGGGGAAAAAGTTTTTTCGTGTTATGTATGTATGAACTTGTAATAAAATCTTTTTGGCATAGTATTTGTATCTAGCTGGTTTTGGTATAATTGAAAGTTAAAATTTTAAAGAACATAATTCCAAATTCTAATTTTATAAGAGAGAGAAAGATTTTATTACAAGTTCATACATACTATGTATAATGCGAAAAGACTTTTTCCCCGACCTATTACATAAACGTCACGCCTCTTCGCCTTGGGGGTATGCAGAGATCACATCTTTCCATTTGCTACGATCCTGGCATACCACTTTAGCTTCATCCACACTCATCAATCGCTTCATACTCGCCCGTCGGTTTAGGGTACTCCTGACCTAACCTTTTTTAGGACTTTTACTTTCTATTTATTAGGACTATATAGAAAGATAATTTGAAGATTCTATTGTCACAATCAATCTACTGCTACTAATGGGCCTGTTGGTCTAGTGGTTAGTAGCCCTGACTGCTATACTGTAGGTGGTGGGTTCGATTCCCACCCAGGATAATTTTTTGTGTGACGAGCAAGATCATTTATTCTGTGTCTGGGTGTAATTTATTTATAATATAAATATGTATTTATTTAGAAATACATAATTATGTTTATGAGTTATCTAGTACTCATAACACAATTCCATTTGACATTTGTACATTATTTTTGTTATCAGGTTAATTAATATTCTGTGACGTGTGATAAGGAAGAATGGAAGAAAACAGCAAATTGTGTTGACCCCAAGTAAAATGGGTAAAGGGCAGGAAGATGATGATGAAATTCGACTTATAAAGAAAAATGATGACATCAATAAAAAATATTATTGAAATATTTGACTTCACTATATTATTTTTTGCTAAAAATAAATAGTATCTGATGATGAATTTCATAAAAAAATTGGTAATATTAAAATTTTAGGCACTACCAAAGCACTTACCAACACTTAAAAAAGTTGTCAAAATTATAATTTTCATATTTCTTTCATTTCCTTTCATGTTTCCATATTCTAATTTTGTTTTCGTCTCAATTGTATTGGCACAATAACAATCGCATATTTTATTACAATTTTATAGCATTTTCATTTGATTTCGACAATAAAATGAACTGAAACGCAGTGAAAACTTTATATTATCTGTTCTTTGCAATTACCGCCATTTTGAATACTGGCTATATTTATTTTTATATTATGTGAGACCAAAGGAGTGCCAAGTCAAAGGTCTCGAGTTCGACCTCCACGGAACGCGCCGACTTTTCGAATGTTGTGTGCGGTTTAGAAATAAATAGAAGTTAAAATGTAGGTCCTGCCTGCGCCTGATCTCTCTCCGGTCGTGTCGGATTGCCGTCCCATCGGGCTATGAGAGTAAAGGAACAGAGAGTGCACCTGTGTTAGCACACGCTTGTGCACTATAATATCTCCTGCGTAGCTGGCTGGTGTCATAGTAACACTAGCCGCCGTGGCCGAAATCGGTCAGAAGACGCACACGCACACATATTTATTTTTATTAAAAACTGGTTTACGGAGATGCGGTGCGTTGAGCGCTGCGATACGCGAAATAAGCTGCCAGAAATACAAAACGTAGATACATCGATGTTTAGATCATTCATGGAAAAACGTTTTTGCAAGCCTTTGGTTAAATTAAAATAAAAAAGAGAAAGACATGCATTGCTATTAAAAATAAAAACAGCCTATATACGCCCCCCTGCTAGGCATAGGCCTCTTCCCATATAGTGAAGGTTTGCGCATTGATCACCACGCTAGCTCACTGCGGATTGACGATTTAAGATTCCAATGTTTGAAATCCAGGTGTCCTTACGATGTTTTCAGTCACCTTTTGTCAGTAGTGTCTTACAATAATTAAGAAAGTACAAATCTTCAATCAATTCAAGTTGTAATTCTAGCATTAGTGGAACATTAATTTAAACCATTTTGCGGACATCTAAGTAAACTACTGTCAATATTTGAGTAATTTGTTTGTCCCGCTTGCATTAATTTTAATTTACGGTGTACCTACTGTATACTCTTCACACTAAATAAATTATAGAGCTTGTTTTTCCCTTTTTAGTTAAGTGGTGGATATTTTTTGCAGTCGTACAACACAAAATTTTGCGATAGAGCAACCGCGGTCGGTGCATGAAGTAATGCTAAGCGCTGCCACACACCGACACCAAGACGCGGATGACGTAGCATAGCGGTTCAGGCTTAGTCAGTAAGAGTCTGACACTACCCGCGGCTCCACCCGGGGTCGCGGGTGTCCATGAGGATTCCCCCGCTTTAAAAAAAAAAGTTTTGGTTAGTAAGGTTGGGTTTAAAGTTATGTTAGGTTTGGTTTAAAGAAAGGTTAGTTTAGGTTTGGTTTAAAGTTAGGTTAGGTTAGGTTTGGTTTGGTTTAAAGTTAGGTTAGGTTAGGTTTGGTTTAAAGTTAGGTTAGGTTTGGTTTAAAGTAAGGTTAGGTTAGGTTTGGTTTAAAGTTAGGTTAGGTTAGGTTTGGTTTAAAGTTAGGTTAGGTTAGGTTTGGTTTAAAGTAAGGTTAGGTTAGGTTTGGTTTAAAGTTAGGTTAGGTTAGGTTTGGTTTAAAGTTAGGTTAGGTTAGGTTTGGTTTAAAGTAAGGTTAGGTTAGGTTTGGTTTAAAGTTAGGTTAGGTTAGGTTTGGTTGAAAGTTAGGTTAGGTTAGGTTTGGTTTAAAGTTAGGTTAGTTAAGTTTGGTTAGGTTAGGTTTTAAGTTAGGTTAGGTTAGGTTTGGTTGAAAGTTAGGTTAGGTTAGGTTTGGTTTAAAGTTAGGTTAGGTTCGGTTTTAAGTTAGGTTAGGTTAGGTTCGGTTTAAAGTACGGTTAGGTTAGGTTTGGTTTTAAGTTAGGTTAGGTTCGGTTTAAAGTTAGGTTAGGTTAGGTTTGGTTTAAAGTTAGGTTAGGTTAGGTTTGGTTTAAAGTTAGGTTAGGTTAGGTTTGGTTTAAAGTTAGGTTAAGTTAGGTTTAAAGTTAGGTTAGGTTAGGTTCGGTTTAAAGTTAGGTTAGGTTAGGTTTGGTTTAAAGTTAGGTTAGGTTAGGTTTGGTTTAAAGTTAGGTTAGGTTAGGTTTGGTTTAAAGTTAGGTTAGGTTAGGTTTAAAGTTAGGTTAGGTTAGGTTCGGTTTAAAGTTAGGTTAGGTTTAAAGTTAGGTTAGGTTAGGTTTTGTTTAAAGTTAGGTTAGGTTAGGTTTGGTTTAAAGTTAGGTTAGTTAAGTTTGGTTTAAAGTTAGGTTAGGTTAGGTTTGGTTTAAAGTTAGGTTAGGTTAGGTTTAAAGTTAGGTTAGGTTAGGTTCGGTTTAAAGTTAGGTTAGGTTAGGTTTAAAGTTAGGTTAGGTTAGGTTTAAAGTTAGGTTAGGTTAGGTTCGGTTTAAAGTTAGGTTAGGTTAGGTTTGGTTTAAAGTTAGGTTAGGTTAGGTTTTGTTTAAAGTTAGGTTAGGTTAGGTTTGGTTTAAAGTTAGGTTAGGTTAGGTTCGGTTTAAAGTTAGGTTAGGTTAGGTTCGGTTTAAAGTTAGGTTAGGTTAGGTTTGGTTTGAAGTTAGGTTAGGTAAGGTTTGGTTTAAAGTTAGGTTAGGTTAGGTTTGGTTTAAAGTTAGGTGAGGTTAGGTTTGGTTTAAAGTTAGGTTAGTTAAGTTTGGTTTAAAGTTAGGTTAGGTTAGGTTTAAAGTTAGGTTAGGTTAGGTTTGGTTGAAAGTTAGGTTAGGTTAGGTTTGGTTTAAAGTTAGGTTAGGTTCGGTTTTAAGTTAGGTTAGGTTAGGTTCGGTTTAAAGTTAGGTTAGGTTAGGTTTGGTTTAAAGTACGGTTAGGTTAGGTTTGGTTTTAAGTTAGGTTAGGTTAGGTTTAAAGTTAGGTTAGGTTAGGTTTGGTTTAAAGTTAGGTTAGGTTAGGTTTGGTTTAAAGTTAGGTTAGGTTAGGTTTGGTTTGAAGTTAGGTTAGGTAAGGTTTGGTTTAAAGTTAGGTAAGGTTAGGTTAACCTAACTTTAAACCGAACCTAACCTAACCTTACTTTAAACCTAACCTAACCTAACTTAAAACCAAACCTAACCTAACTTACTTTAAACCAAACCTAACCTAACCTAACTTTAAACCAAACCTAACCTAACTTTAAACCAAACCTAACCTAACCTAACTTTAAACCTAACCTACCCTAACTTTAAACCAAACCTAACCTAACCTAACTTTAAACCGAACCTAACCTAACCTAACTTTAAACCTAACCTAACCTAACTTTAAACCAAACCTAACCTAACCTAACTTTAAACCGAACCTAACCTAACCTAACTTTAAACCTAACCTAACCTAACTTTAAACCAAACCTAACCTAACCTAACTTCAAACCAAACCTAACCTAACCTAACTTTAAACCAAACCTAACCTAACCTAACTTTAAACCAAACCTAACCTAACCTAACTTTAAACCTAACCTAACCTAACTTAAAACCAAACCTAACCTAACCGTACTTTAAACCAAACCTAACCTAACCTAACTTTAAACCGAACCTAACCTAACCTAACTTAAAACCGAACCTAACCTAACTTTAAACCAAACCTAACCTAACCTAACTTTCAACCAAACCTAACCTAACCTAACTTTAAACCTAACCTAACCTAACTTTAAACCAAACTTAACTAACCTAACTTTAAACCAAACCTAACCTAACCTAACTTTAAACCGAACCTAACCTAACCTAACTTTAAACCGAACCTAACCTAACCTAACTTTAAACCAAACCTAACCTAACCTAACTTTAAACAAAACCTAACCTAACCTAACTTTAAACCGAACCTAACCTAACCTAACTTTAAACCAAACCTAACCTAACCTAACTTTAAACCGAACCTAACCTAACCTAACTTTAAACCAAACCTAACCTAACCTAACTTTAAACCGAACCTAACCTAACCTAACTTTAAACCTAACCTAACCTAACTTTAAACCTAACCTAACCTAACTTTAAACCGAACCTAACCTAACCTAACTTTAAACCTAACCTAACCTAACTTTAAACCAAACCTGACCTAACCTAACTTTAAACCAAACTTAACTAACCTAACTTTAAACCAAACCTAACCTAACCTAACTTTAAACCGAACCTAACTTTAAACCAAACCTTACCTAACCTAACTTAAAACCAAACCTAACCTAACCTAACTTTAAACAAAACCTAACCTAACCTAACTTTAAACCAAACCTAACCTAACCTAACTTTAAACCGAACCTAACCTAACCTAACTTTAAACCGAACCTAACCTAACCTAACTTTAAACCAAACCTAACCTAACCTAACTTTAAACCGAACCTAACCTAACCTAACTTTAAACCAAACCTAACCTAACCTAACTTTAAACCGAACCTAACCTAACCTAACTTTAAACCTAACCTAACCTAACTTTAAACCTAACCTAACCTAACTTTAAACCGAACCTAACCTAACCTAACTTTAAACCTAACCTAACCTAACTTTAAACCAAACCTGACCTAACCTAACTTTAAACCAAACTTAACTAACCTAACTTTAAACCAAACCTAACCTAACCTAACTTTAAACCGAACCTAACTTTAAACCAAACCTTACCTAACCTAACTTAAAACCAAACCTAACCTAACCTAACTTTAAACAAAACCTAACCTAACCTAACTTTAAACCAAACCTAACCTAACCTAACTTTAAACCGAACCTAACCTAACCTAACTTTAAACCGAACCTAACCTAACCTAACTTTAAACCAAACCTAACCTAACCTAACTTTAAACAAAACCTAACCTAACTTTAAACCAAACCTAACCTAACCTAACTTTAAACCGAACCTAACCTAACCTAACTTTAAACCTAACCTAACCTAACTTTAAACCTTTTTTTTTTTTTTTTTTTTTGTTACCCGGTGGAAATCCTCATGGACTTCCATCACCTTTGGGGAAGGCGATGGGGTGTGCCGGACTCTTACCGGCTAAAACCACCGGAATGCTTCTCCGTTCCCTATTGTCGGGGGGGGCCATGGGAACGCTTTTGCAGTCTACCGCGAACCCCGACAGGGGAGCTCTTTTACCGGGAGCTTCTTCATGATATGAACCTAACTTTAAACCTAACCTAACCTAACTTTAAACCGAACCTAACCTAACCTAACTTTAAACCTAACCAAACCTAACTTTTAACCGAACCTAACCTAACCTAACTTTAAACCTAACCTAACCTAACTTTAAACCAAACCTAACCTAACCTAACTTTAAACCAAACCTAACCTAACCTAACTTTAAACCAAACCTAACCTAACCTAACTTTAAACCGAACCTAACCTAACCTAACTTTAAACCGAACCTAACCTAACCTCACTTTAAACCAAACCTAACCTAACCTTTTTTTTTTTTTTTGGTAAAGCGGGGGAATCCTCATGGACACCCGCGACCCCGGGGGGAGCCGCGGGTAGTGTCAGACTCTTACTGACTAAACCTGAACCGCTGTGCTACGTTATCCGCGTTTTTTGTGTCGGTGCATGGCAGTGCATGGTACTACTTCATGCACCGACCGCGGGCTTCCGCCGGCCAGTTGAGAGCCGGCGGGTTGCATTTCGCATTGTTGATGGAGGCCGACGTGTAAAGGGCGTCGGCCTCGTCGCCTCGTATTGGGACCACACCCATAGCACCGAATGTGGTCCCCCGTCGCGGGTCCTCTACTACGGACGATGGCACCCCCGTGCCACCGTCCGGACCCTGGTTAGGGCGGGAGGGCGCGCTCATGCGCGGCCCTTCGCCGCCCCACCCGACGTCGGCGTATTTGGGGCGCGCCCGGATCGTTTTCCCGGACGCGCTCCGCGGCCTCCTTCTGCGACATAACGGTTTCGCAGAAGGAGACCAACGCGTCCCACGCTGCGCGGCTGCTGAGCGCGGCTGCGACAACAGCCGGCAGCGCGGCGACATCCACCCCCCCTAGCGCAGACACCAGTTCGGCGCGAGGCTCTTCAAAGGCCGGACACAGGGCCATTGTGTGCAGTGCGGTGTCGTCTGGGTCACCGCACTGGTGACACTCCGTGGTGGCCTCACGTCGGGCCACCCGACACAGGTAGTGCCCGAAGGCCCCGTGTCCGGTCAACATCTGTGTGAGGCGGTACGTCAGTTTTCCGTACCGCCTCTCCGCCCACTGTTGTAGGTGTGGGCGGATAGCCTCGACCGTAGCCCGCCCCGCCGTCGGCCTGGATAGCCGAAGTTCCCAGTTTCGGAACAAAACCTAACCTAACCTAACTTTAAACCAAACCTAACCTAACCTAACTTTAAACCAAACCTAACCTAACCTAACTTTAAACCGAACCTAACCTAACCTAACTTTAAACCGAACCTAACTTTAAACCAAACCTAACCTAACCTAACTTTAAACCAAACCTAACCTAACCTAACTTTAAACCAAACCTAACCTAACCTAACTTTAAACCAAACCTAACCTAACCTAGCTTTAAACCAAACCTAACCTAACCTAACTTTAAGCCAAACCTAACCTAACCTAACTTTAAACCAAACCTAACCTAACCTAATCTTAAATCAAATCTAACATAACCTAACTTTAAACCAAACCTAACCTAACTTTAAACCAAACTTAACCTAACCTAACTTTAAACCTAACTTTACACCAAACCTAACCTAACTTAACTTTAAACCAAACCTAACCTAACCTTACTTTAAACTGAACCTAACCTAACCTAACTATTAACCTAACCTAACCTAACTTTAAACCAAACCTAACCTAACCTAACTTTAAACCAAACCTAACGTAACCTAACTTTAAACCAAACCTAACCTAACCTAACTTTAAACCAAACCTAACCTAACCTAACTTTAAACTTAACCTAACTTTAAACCAAACCTAACCTAACCTAACTTTAAACCAAACCTAAGCTAACCTAATTTTAAATCAAATCTAACCTAACCTAACTTTAAACCAAACCTAACCTAACCTAACTTTAAACCAAACCTAACCTAACCTAATTTTAAACCAAACCTAACCTAACCTAACTTTAAACCAAACCTAACCTAATCTAACTTTAAACCGAACCTAACCTAACTTAACTTTACACCAAACCTAACCTAACCTAACTTTAAACCAAACCTAACCTAACCTTACTTTAAACCAAACCTAACCTAACCTAACTTTCAACCAAACCTAACCTAACCTAACTTTACTTTAAACTAAACCTAACCTATGCTCCATTTGTTTAGGTAGTTAACTAAATGTAAACAATCTTGGCGTTACTATTTAACCAAAAAAAATAATTTTTAATTTGGATATTACTGCTTATAAATCATAATCATAATCATAATTCTTTATTGCAAATCCACAATGTAAAGATAAGATGGTAATATAGTATAAATAACATGGTAGCAATCGTGGACCCTGATGGGCACAGCAAATAGTAAATTAGAAAATTAGAAGAGAGGAAGGCGTTGTATTATACAGCATGTATATTTGAACGACGGACTTATTGAAGGAGGGTGGTCAGTATTCGATTCTCGTACCAAATATGTAAAAAAAACTATGACCTTAATTTTTCATGTAACTATCCGATAAAATACAGTATTTATGAACACAGAGCGCAAAATGCCTAATATCACGCGCCAAACACGTGCCTCTCCTGTCGCTAAGGCAGCGAGCGCGCAAGCCCCCCCGCGCCCCTTGTGATGTCGACGACGAGTGCCGCGCAGTGAAATGCATTCATACCTACGTCGGCGTCGGTCATTGAACGCGCATATGTTCGATAAGCGCGAGGGTGTTAAAACATTGTGAAGTTATTAGGACATTTTTGGAACGATTTTGTTCGTCATTAATCAGGGTTTTTTTTATTGTTTATACGTTTATTGGTGAAGTCTATGCATAAACTATTGGTGGTTTGAATAAGTCCGTCGTTCCAATATACATACTGTATAAGTATAGAATTATTTGTTTATGCTCAAGTATTCATATTCCTTTTCAATGTATGTATAGGTACTATTGTTATTATGTTTGTATTTTTAGTAGGTGTTTACATATAAGTATATTTTTGTACATTATTTTATTAGTTTATCCGTTCTAAATTTATTATATTTATTTTTGTGTATTATTTATATTTGTGATTGTATTGAATATTTTATAATTTTTGTTACAAACCGAACCTAACCTAACCTAACTTTAAACCGAACCTAACCTAACCTAACTTTAAACCAAACCTAACCTAACCTAACTTTAAACCAAACCTAACCTAACCTAACTTCAAACCAAACCTAACCTAACCTAACTTTAAACCAAACCTAACCTAACCTAACTTTAAACCAAACCTAACCTAACCTAACTTTAAACCTAACCTAACCTAACTTAAAACCAAACCTAACCTAACCGTACTTTAAACCAAACCTAACCTAACCTAACTTTAAACCGAACCTAACCTAACCTAACTTAAAACCGAACCTAACCTAACTTTAAACCAAACCTAACCTAACCTAACTTTCAACCAAACCTAACCTAACCTAACTTTAAACCTAACCTAACCTAACTTTAAACCAAACTTAACTAACCTAACTTTAAACCAAACCTAACCTAACCTAACTTTAAACCGAACCTAACCTAACCTAACTTTAAACCGAACCTAACCTAACCTAACTTTAAACCAAACCTAACCTAACCTAACTTTAAACAAAACCTAACCTAACCTAACTTTAAACCGAACCTAACCTAACCTAACTTTAAACCAAACCTAACCTAACCTAACTTTAAACCGAACCTAACCTAACCTAACTTTAAACCAAACCTAACCTAACCTAACTTTAAACCGAACCTAACCTAACCTAACTTTAAACCTAACCTAACCTAACTTTAAACCTAACCTAACCTAACTTTAAACCGAACCTAACCTAACCTAACTTTAAACCTAACCTAACCTAACTTTAAACCAAACCTGACCTAACCTAACTTTAAACCAAACTTAACTAACCTAACTTTAAACCAAACCTAACCTAACCTAACTTTAAACCGAACCTAACTTTAAACCAAACCTTACCTAACCTAACTTAAAACCAAACCTAACCTAACCTAACCTAACTTTAAACAAAACCTAACCTAACCTAACTTTAAACCAAACCTAACCTAACCTAACTTTAAACCGAACCTAACCTAACCTAACTTTAAACCGAACCTAACCTAACCTAACTTTAAACCAAACCTAACCTAACCTAACTTTAAACAAAACCTAACCTAACTTTAAACCAAACCTAACCTAACCTAACTTTAAACCGAACCTAACCTAACCTAACTTTAAACCTAACCTAACCTAACTTTAAACCTTTTTTTTTTTTTTTTTTTTTGTTACCCGGTGGAAATCCTCATGGACTTCCATCACCTTTGGGGAAGGCGATGGGGTGTGCCGGACTCTTACCGGCTAAAACCACCGGAATGCTTCTCCGTTCCCTATTGTCGGGGGGGGCCATGGGAACGCTTTTGCAGTCTACCGCGAACCCCGACAGGGGAGCTCTTTTACCGGGAGCTTCTTCATGATATGAACCTAACTTTAAACCTAACCTAACCTAACTTTAAACCGAACCTAACCTAACCTAACTTTAAACCTAACCAAACCTAACTTTTAACCGAACCTAACCTAACCTAACTTTAAACCTAACCTAACCTAACTTTAAACCAAACCTAACCTAACCTAACTTTAAACCAAACCTAACCTAACCTAACTTTAAACCAAACCTAACCTAACCTAACTTTAAACCGAACCTAACCTAACCTAACTTTAAACCGAACCTAACCTAACCTCACTTTAAACCAAACCTAACCTAACCTTTTTTTTTTTTTTTGGTAAAGCGGGGGAATCCTCATGGACACCCGCGACCCCGGGGGGAGCCGCGGGTAGTGTCAGACTCTTACTGACTAAACCTGAACCGCTGTGCTACGTTATCCGCGTTTTTTGTGTCGGTGCATGGCAGTGCATGGTACTACTTCATGCACCGACCGCGGGCTTCCGCCGGCCAGTTGAGAGCCGGCGGGTTGCATTTCGCATTGTTGATGGAGGCCGACGTGTAAAGGGCGTCGGCCTCGTCGCCTCGTATTGGGACCACACCCATAGCACCGAATGTGGTCCCCCGTCGCGGGTCCTCTACTACGGACGATGGCACCCCCGTGCCACCGTCCGGACCCTGGTTAGGGCGGGAGGGCGCGCTCATGCGCGGCCCTTCGCCGCCCCACCCGACGTCGGCGTATTTGGGGCGCGCCCGGATCGTTTTCCCGGACGCGCTCCGCGGCCTCCTTCTGCGACATAACGGTTTCGCAGAAGGAGACCAACGCGTCCCACGCTGCGCGGCTGCTGAGCGCGGCTGCGACAACAGCCGGCAGCGCGGCGACATCCACCCCCCCTAGCGCAGACACCAGTTCGGCGCGAGGCTCTTCAAAGGCCGGACACAGGGCCATTGTGTGCAGTGCGGTGTCGTCTGGGTCACCGCACTGGTGACACTCCGTGGTGGCCTCACGTCGGGCCACCCGACACAGGTAGTGCCCGAAGGCCCCGTGTCCGGTCAACATCTGTGTGAGGCGGTACGTCAGTTTTCCGTACCGCCTCTCCGCCCACTGTTGTAGGTGTGGGCGGATAGCCTCGACCGTAGCCCGCCCCGCCGTCGGCCTGGATAGCCGAAGTTCCCAGTTTCGGAACAAAACCTAACCTAACCTAACTTTAAACCAAACCTAACCTAACCTAACTTTAAACCAAACCTAACCTAACCTAACTTTAAACCGAACCTAACCTAACCTAACTTTAAACCGAACCTAACTTTAAACCAAACCTAACCTAACCTAACTTTAAACCAAACCTAACCTAACCTAACTTTAAACCAAACCTAACCTAACCTAACTTTAAACCAAACCTAACCTAACCTAGCTTTAAACCAAACCTAACCTAACCTAACTTTAAGCCAAACCTAACCTAACCTAACTTTAAACCAAACCTAACCTAACCTAATCTTAAATCAAATCTAACATAACCTAACTTTAAACCAAACCTAACCTAACTTTAAACCAAACTTAACCTAACCTAACTTTAAACCTAACTTTACACCAAACCTAACCTAACTTAACTTTAAACCAAACCTAACCTAACCTTACTTTAAACTGAACCTAACCTAACCTAACTATTAACCTAACCTAACCTAACTTTAAACCAAACCTAACCTAACCTAACTTTAAACCAAACCTAACGTAACCTAACTTTAAACCAAACCTAACCTAACCTAACTTTAAACCAAACCTAACCTAACCTAACTTTAAACTTAACCTAACTTTAAACCAAACCTAACCTAACCTAACTTTAAACCAAACCTAAGCTAACCTAATTTTAAATCAAATCTAACCTAACCTAACTTTAAACCAAACCTAACCTAACCTAACTTTAAACCAAACCTAACCTAACCTAATTTTAAACCAAACCTAACCTAACCTAACTTTAAACCAAACCTAACCTAATCTAACTTTAAACCGAACCTAACCTAACTTAACTTTACACCAAACCTAACCTAACCTAACTTTAAACCAAACCTAACCTAACCTTACTTTAAACCAAACCTAACCTAACCTAACTTTCAACCAAACCTAACCTAACCTAACTTTACTTTAAACTAAACCTAACCTATGCTCCATTTGTTTAGGTAGTTAACTAAATGTAAACAATCTTGGCGTTACTATTTAACCAAAAAAAATAATTTTTAATTTGGATATTACTGCTTATAAATCATAATCATAATCATAATTCTTTATTGCAAATCCACAATGTAAAGATAAGATGGTAATATAGTATAAATAACATGGTAGCAATCGTGGACCCTGATGGGCACAGCAAATAGTAAATTAGAAAATTAGAAGAGAGGAAGGCGTTGTATTATACAGCATGTATATTTGAACGACGGACTTATTGAAGGAGGGTGGTCAGTATTCGATTCTCGTCCCAAATATGTAAAAAAAAACTATGACCTTAATTTTTCATGTAACTATCCGATAAAATACAGTATTTATGAACACAGAGCGCAAAATGCCTAATATCACGCGCCAAACACGTGCCTCTCCTGTCGCTAAGGCAGCGAGCGCGCAAGCCCCCCCGCGCCCCTTGTGATGTCGACGACGAGTGCCGCGCAGTGAAATGCATTCATACCTACGTCGGCGTCGGTCATTGAACGCGCATATGTTCGATAAGCGCGAGGGTGTTAAAACATTGTGAAGTTATTAGGACATTTTTGGAACGATTTTGTTCGTCATTAATCAGGGTTTTTTTTATTGTTTATACGTTTATTGGTGAAGTCTATGCATAAACTATTGGTGGTTTGAATAAGTCCGTCGTTCCAATATACATACTGTATAAGTATAGAATTATTTGTTTATGCTCAAGTATTCATATTCCTTTTCAATGTATGTATAGGTACTATTGTTATTATGTTTGTATTTTTAGTAGGTGTTTACATATAAGTATATTTTTGTACATTATTTTATTAGTTTATCCGTTCTAAATTTATTATATTTATTTTTGTGTATTATTTATATTTGTGATTGTATTGAATATTTTATAATTTTTGTTACAACTGAATATTTTACTGTTAATTTTTTTTTTATATTTAAGCTAACTTTTATATGTATTATACCTTGTAAAATATAGCTTGATACCTGTGACGTTTGTCGGAATGACATTACTAGGGATGGATGCGGGTTTCGTAGCTTATCGATGTCTGTGACGTCATGAGTTTTATTAAAAGTGACATTGTAGTCATTGTCATTGTAAAGATGTAAATTAAAAATAAATGTATTTGTAGTTGATTGAAATGAAGTAAAACAAAAATAATTCAAAATAATCGCGCAAACGGATCACAGATTCGCGACACCCACTATTCAAAACAGTCTTTTTTTGTCTTTTCGGCATTTTGGCAAACCAAAAAAAGGTAACACCAAACAAAGTAACACAAATAACACCATAGTAACACAAATATCAACAAAACAATGGTAGCGTATACAAGGCGTCTGCATCGCGTCAGCACTCGTACTGACTCAAAAACGATGGCGCCCGCTTGTTTCCAGCACGCGAAACCATTATTGCCAAACTAAATAACTACATTTTATACTAGTGAAATATTCATAGTATTATTTTATCGATAATCATCTGTCAGTCACTTGCACGTCCCTAGAGCTCTTCAAAGTGCATTTATAAAGTAAGCTACGAACTAAAAATTATTTAAGAAATATTAAATATTATTTAAATTACTCATATTTTTACTGGTATCTTTATAATTACATGATTGTTTTTAAAAATGCGTTTTATTTTTATACACAAACGTCGTTTTTATGTTAAAAAATTTGAACATTTAAAAATAAAATTTGGGTTGTAGCTGTCTTCATAAAACGTTCGGTAATGTCACAGGTATCAAGCTATATTTTACAAGGTATACGTATTTATATATTATTCATTATATTTGTATTATACATATGTATGGGTTTAGCAGGAAAAGGTGTTTGTTAATATGATTATATTTCTTTATAACAAATATTTTCATGTTATTTGTTTATCCGTAAGATATTCAATAAATTTCAATTATTCGTAAATCAATTAACTATAGTTTTAGAAAATCTGAATGTATTTCAAATTGTAAAACGTATTTTACATTTTTAAAGATCACATTTTGTTTAAAAGACATACCAAAATTGTTTACATTTAGTTAATTACCTAAACAAATGGAGTATAACCTAACTTTAAACCTAACCTAACTTTAAACCAAACCTAACCTTACTTTAAACCAAACCTAACCCGATCTCTGCCTACCCCCAAGGGTAAGAGGCGTGACGTTTATGTATGTATGTACACAGAACAAACGATGGACACACACAGGACAAATGATCGTGCTCATCACACAAACATTCGTCTTGGGTGGGGTACTGGGGATCGAATCAACCACCTCTTGTATAGCAGTCAGGGCCACTAACCACTAGACCAAGAGGCCAGTCAAAATGTTGAGGAATATAATATTATGTATATTCTAATTATATTATCAAAGAAAACGTTATATTACTACCGATATGCTTATGCATTCATATTATAATGCATGTACAATTATTATCAATTGACGTTTGTGTAAATTATATACGCGTGTCAAACCGTCAAATCTTCTTGAATAAGTTTTTACAATAATACAGTTTGAAAAAATATTTTTTTGTTCTTCTTTGTTATTGATATTCATAAATATTGCAGTTGCTTTAAGAGATATTAATTTTTAAATATCCATATCGCTATTGTATTAATAACAACGAATTACATTTACAAAACAAAGATTTGATTTTGCATTTACGTCATGTTTAAAACTAGCTGTTGCCCGCTACTTGGTCCGCGCGTATGTTGGATTTAATTGCAAATTCATTAAACCGCTCTTTAACGCAGTCGGTTAAAAAGTAGCTTTTATCTTAATCCAGGGTGTCTGCTAAATCCATACCAAATTTCTTTAAAACTGATCGAGCAGTTTGAGCTTGAAGGAGTCACAAAACAAATAGCCATCCATACTCACAAAATTTCGCGTTTATAATATTAGTAGTATCATTCCCCTGCCCTTATCCTGATTATTATTTGGGGTCGGCGCAGCATGACTTCTTCCACACGTTCCTATCTGACGTCATCTCGCAAGCGACACTCTTTGCAGCCATATATCATCTTTCACACAATCCATGCATCGTTTCTTTGGTCGTCCTCTTGCCCTAAATCCATCCACACTCATATTAGTAGGATATGAACTCAAACATTAAACAGTTTTGAACTGAGAGGCCGGATAATTTCCAAACGAAAATCATTCTTGAACAGAAGAATTGCATATTAATAAGTAGTCACAAATTTTACAAATTCCTTCTGGCTGTTTTTTATTTAAACCTTGGCACAAAAAGGACAGGGTGTTGTATTTGACGTGTATGTGTTATATCTGCCATATATCTGACGTCTAATGAAATGAAATGAAATCATTTAGTCTGTAAGTAGGATAATTATATCACTTTTACATGTCTTAAATATGTTTCGAGGTCGCTGGATTCGACATTTCTGACATAACTGACTACCCTGAGAAGAAATGTCGAAACAAACTCAGGGGTCCCTGTCTCTTAAAGTCCAGACAATTGTTGTTAATCGATTGTGAGTGTATAAACAAATGCAGAGTATTTACTGGAATGCCATCTTACTTGATAGCCTTTATTTTTGAAAGACAATTGAGTTGATTCTTGTTGGTAACACACCAACGCCCTCATGTTAATGTCATCCACGTGCCAAAAGATCCTTGTAGCTTTATAGCAACTGTTTCTATTTTTTGCAATTGGAATAAATGTAATTAATAGATAGTCGGAAAAATTAACATTTGTTGCATAACTATGTGATAAACTTGATTGTAAATTCCAAGTTTCGTGATAATATTTTATCAAAACTGGTTGTGCCAAACCAATAAATTAAACTAATGTCTAATCTCTATACGTAAAATAAATAAATCAATATAAATATTCCACGACTTCCACACAACGTCATCTAGTCTCAAACTAAGGAGAGTTCGTATTATGAGTACTAAACAACTGATAAACATAATTATATTCTTCTAAATACATACAAATTATACCTAGATAAAAAATTACCTACACGCTTTTTTCCAGCGTGAAACACTAATGACTTCAACCCACGCCGAGGGCACGGCGCGGCGTGAGGATATATCGAGATCCCACCGATTAAAAACACCCCGGGCCCCTTCTACTACCAGCCAGCGTCACGGGATCGCTCGCGCGTGCACAGCTTGTATCTGGCTGGCTTCTGTCCGATAGGACTTCTTCTCGAGGGGTAGGTGACAAAAACAAAAACGTAAAGGGTTCAATATTAAAACAATTCAATTATTTAAATAAGGCTCCAATGTAGCAACGTCTACTAATTTTTGAACGTCAAAATGATAATAGGCAGCAACCCATCGCCCACCCTTCACCGCTTCCTGTGCTCTCGCTACGGGAGAAGAAACATAGCAACGAACTCCCCAGATTGATTTAAGGAATAAATATCATACTCATAGCTTTCGTGTTTCAGCAAGCACGTAAACATGTGTCCTGTGCCTGATCTCTCTCCGGTCGTGTCGGATTACCGTCCCATCGCGCTATGAGAGTAAAGGAACAGAGAGTGCACCTGTGTTAGCACACGCTTGTGTAGGTACTATAATAATTATGTCCCGCGTAGCTGGCTGGTGTCATAGTAACACTAGCCGCTGTAGTCGAAATCGCACACAAGACAACTAACTACATATTTTATATTCCTTGTTATGATTATATGTGTTGCATTTTGATTTAAAGATTTCAATAGCTTGCATTTTTATGAATACATTTATATTAATTTAAAGTCACGTGCAACAAAAGGAACAAATAAAAATATGTACTTTTCAATGTCGTAAAGTGGTCAAATCGGTTGAAAAAAAAACAACAAATGTTTTAAATATGTTTATTTTATATTAAAGGTTACATATTGAATCATAATTTATAATCTACCAACTTTGGAATCAACAATTTCTAATAATATAGAATTACAAAGATCTTTTGGCATATAGATGACATTAACATGAGGGCGTTGGTGTGTATTACCTATGGTGAATATGGCAATTTTTAAAAGTATGAAATAACAAAATGTTTCCGACGATTTGGGTACCTCCACCTTTTTTTAGACTTGGTTAAAAATTGGAAGCTATTTAGTTTAGCGTATTATAAAAGTAAAGACGGTTAGTCATTATTAAAAAACACATTTTAGTTATTAATCAATTTATTTCATTCAAATACGCGTTTTTGTCTAAATTTATTGACCTTTCACATTAGATACATTATTATAAAGTAACCTTAGTTTATGCTTAAACCTATAAACTTTTAACTTATTCTAGGTGCTTAAATAAACGTTTTTGACATACATTATAGCTCACAGCTTGCCCGCTGCCGACGTCACACTATGACTGATATTTGACAGGCCTGTTGGTCTAGTGGTTAGTGGCTCTGGCTGCTATACCAGAGGTCGTGGGTTCGATTCCCACCCAGGACAAATGTTTGTGTGATGAGCACGGTCATTTGTTCTGTGTCTGGGTGTAATTTATCAATAGGTACATGTAGGTATGTATTTAGAAGTATATAAGTATGATTATCAGTTGTCTAGTACTTATAATACAAGCTCTGCTTAGTTTGACACTAGATGGCGGTATAGCAGTCAGGGTTACTAACTACTAGACCAACAGGCCTGTCAAGTTGTGGAAAAGACGTCGCTTTCCAGAAGTTGGTGGTAGGTTTCTAAACTTAAAACTAAAAACATCACATTTTCTCATCTTTTACAAACAATTTCTTCGTTACATCAGACTTATCATCTTTAAAATAATCTTCAATTTCTTGCAACGTCTTATCTTTAGTCTCAGGTAAATACTTATAGATTAATATCGTGAAAATAGCCGCGGAAATGCCATAAAAAAGGAATGTACCATGGAGACCTAATGTTTTAAATATATACGGGGAACATTTCAACAAGGTGGCATGTAAAGCATTAAAGACTACAGCAATTGTTATAACACATGAGCTTTTAAACCGTAGCGGCACTAATTCACCGTAAATTGATGTAGCCATTATCATCGGACCTAAACTAATTGACAAAGAAAAACAGGATAGTAAAAATATCGAAATATACTTATTTTCCACAATCAATTGTAATTTAACAGAATATAAATATCCAGATATTATAAACAGAAACATTATTCCAATGGCGGATGAATTTAACAATAACGTTCGTCGTTTTAATATTTTTGCTATACCACAACCAATATACATACTAAAGACTGTGACTCCGTCTAAAATTAACATTCCCATATACGCAGCCGATTCGTTTTCTGTTATCCTTTTAATAATTTCAATTGAATATATACTGCAAACGAATTTACCCGAAAAATGGTATTGTCCCGCCATTAATAATGACAGAAGCAATGGTTTATAAAACTCTTTTAATTTGACAGTTTTTAAAATCAAAGCCAAAGACACTCTTCGCTCTTGTTTAATAGTTTTAATTTGAGAATCCATCAACGCTTCTAATTCTTTTTCTGAATCGGGATCCGAGCCTTTTAGCCACCTATGAGCGGCCGCGCATTCATCATACCTACCTTTTGTTGCAAGCCAATATGGCGACTCAGGCCAAAAAAATACCGTCAAAGGATAAATTGAACATATCATCCCGCACATCGGGATATATTTCCAATGGAAAAACGTTCCTATAGTATTTGAGGCCCAGATACCCCAGAGCAAAGTTGCAGATTTAATTGTTAAAAACAATCCTCGATATTTTGGTGATGTATATTCAGAAATGACAATTACGGACACTGTAACACTGCTCCCGTGTGTTATCCCTTGTAATATCTCACTGTATAATAACTGAGTGGCGTTGTTACTTATATAAAAGGCTATGAACATAGCTATGCTATTGAACGTGACAATTGTAAACGTTTTCTTGCGACCGATGAGTTTGATTAAGCCAGAGAGTATGAAGACCCAGGGGATCGCTGTGTAGCCAAATATTGATGCTGGAACAAAGGAGAATAGAGTTAGAGGTACATAAATCAATAAATAAATAAATATTCCTTAACATTCGCTCAACGCCATCACCATTCCTCTGCCCTTATCCCCATTATTATTTGGGGTCGCCGCAGCATGTCTTCTTCCACACGTTCCTGTCTGACGTCATCTCGCAAGTCACACTCTTTGTAGCCATATCATCTTTCACACAATCCATCCATCGTTTCTTTGGCTTTATAATTAATTAGTCTTCTAAATATGTTAATTGAGCCATATATTTGACTGCACGGATAGCCGAGTGGTATAGGTCAGTCACCACGCCAACTACTACAGTACGTGACGTGTCGCGGGTTCGATTCCCGCGTAGGAGAAGAATTTGTGCGCTCCACAAAGACTTGTTCTGAGTCTGGGTGTCTTTGTGCATGTGAATTGAATGTCTGTGAAACCCCCCGTGACCCAAGGATTAAATTTCTTAGTGCGGGAGTCGTTTATCTATCTTCTACATATATAAAAATCAGTTGCTGTTCGTTAATCTCGCAAAAACTCGAGAACGGCTGAACGGATTTATCTTGAATTGTTCGTGGAGGCCTAGGGAAGGTTTAAAAGGTGAGAAAAAATCGTATAATTGCCGGGCAAACCCTAAAAACAGCCCTTTCTTTTTCCTATACAAAAGTTTAGGTCTTTTATTTATCCATTGGGGCAGTACGAAGTCTGCCGTGTCAGCTAGTAACTAAAATATTATGCTTACATAACCAAGACGCCATCTCAGGAGTCACAGCATCGGTGGAATTCGCCTCTCTCCGTAGCTGCGGGATGAAGACCGTCGGGGCTCCCATGCAGAGGCCCGTCCCGAAGTACACCACCCATACTCCACTGGATATAAGTAACTAGAATGAAGAAAACTTCAGTAAATTACGTAACATTCAAACAACGCCATCTAGTTTCAAGTTAAGTGTACTAAAGTAGCTTGTGTTTTGTATACTAGACAAACAAAAACATGCTTAGGTATGTATTTCTAAATACGATAATATTACTACATAGTATAAAACAAAGTCGCTTTCGCTGTCTATCTGTATGTCCGCTTAAATCTTTAATAATACGTTTCGCATTTTGTAGCGAATTTTTTTATAGATAGAGTATTGCAAGAGGAGGGTTTATATGTATGTGTAATACATTAATATGTCACCCGTGCGAAGCTAGAACGGACATCACACAAGCATTTGTCCTGGGTGGGAATCGAACCCACGATCTCCGGCATTGCAGTCAGGGCTACTAACCACTAGACCAACAGGTCTGTCAAAGAAATTATTAAAATTGGTGCAATAAACATAAAAAAAAAATATGGTCGAATAGGGAACCTGCTCCGTTAAAACCAAGTTTAAAAAACGAGGAGGTTTCTTAAACCAAACTGGTAAAATTAAAACCAGCAAAAAGTATGATATAGACATAGACAGAAAAGTACAGTCGAATGAAGAACACTCTTCTTTTAATCGTCTAAAATGCATTGGTTCGATTCATTTGTCAAATTCCATAACAGCCGTTTTTTTTGTTTTCAGGGTTTTCTAATTAATGACTTCAACCGATGCCGAGAGCGCGGCATGGGGATATATCGAACTCACACTGACCAAAAACACCCCGGGCCCCTTCTATTACCAAAGCCACAGTCGCGGGATCGCTCGCGCACGTTCTGTGGGACTCGAGCAAATGCCATGATAGCTAAGCAGTTATATGGACGGATTTGTATGCACAAAGATGTAGGTTCGAACTCAGTGCAGACTAATCCAAGTGACTACATACTCTTTTAATTATTTTAGGTCACTAACAAACGGTGACGAAAAATATCGTGTGAAAACCTCTTTTTTTAAATATTGTTATCTTGTGCCCGCAGTGAGCTAGCGTGGTGACCAATGCTCAACCCTTCTCTATATGGGAAGAGGCCTGTGCCCAGTAGTGGGAAAACTACAGTCTGGTAATGTTATTTTACATTGGTTTACTTACAAGCATAATTAAATTAAAATTAAAGTATTGTTGTTTATTTAACACAACATTAGAAAATACCAGAAATAGTTGTTATTAAAACTATGAAATGTCAAACCAGTTTTGGCGATAAGTGTGACTTTTTAAATAGATAATAATTAATTAAATAAAATATCTTTAGTTTATCAATGAATTAACAATTTAAATTAACACACGTTGTTTGTTATTCATTCAATAGAAAACAGTTACTCTTATAATTAAACCTTAAGAAAATATGGATTTTTTATGGATTACACGGTTTGAAACCGGTTAGCAGTTTCTAAGGATTTTATAATAGGTTTTGTTCCGATTTGCGAGAAGATTAACTGGTTAAAAAACCTAAATTAAATAAAACGGGTTAATCCGAAACTGTGAATAATACCTACATTCACGACTTGCATTTTAACCCTACCCAAAAATCGAAGAAAGGGAACAGAAACCCTAAAAACCGGGGCGTTGAACATTGTTTTTAATATTGTTCTTTAAGAAAAAAGAGCAATATTAAAAAAAAAGTTTTTTTTTTATGGTTAAGGTAGAGCCAAACCTTTATAAATGGTTAGTCATGAGCAAACACATGTATGCTCGACCTAACAATTGAAGTTTAAGTCCTAGACAAAATAATTTATGAAGTCGTTTTCTTTTAAATTAAACATTTTATGTTTAGCTTACAATGTCAGGAATATTCCAAACATTTTATTTAAACTAAACCTGACACAGAAACACTGGTCTCAAATGCAGAGGGCGTGTTGAGAACTTTAATCTAAATAGGAATTCTACTAGGTACAATCCACCACCGCTCTATGAGAGAACAGACATTAATAATTCAAACTAAATGCAGGAATACTACGGTTCCTACTTTGCTATGTTATTATACTGTAATCAAAAAACAGCGTGCTGCTGGGGAGTTTGTTGCTCTGTTTCTTCTCCCGTAGCGAGAGCACAGGAAGCGGTGAAGGGTGGGCGATGGGGTGCTGTCTATTATTATGATGACTAGACTAGTGCTACTTTATAGATAATGAGAATAGAGCTATTGATTGAGAGAGATTTTCTAAATTATTATGACAGTTGCCTATCTATACTGTATAGATATACAAAGACAAGACTACCTTTAAATATACAACAATAATATTATTACAGATTACCAGCCTATATAAAACCTATTCTTAGACAACTGTTTTGTTAATTCGTAATTTTATTCAAGTAAGCGTTTTATTTTTGGCTAAAAAATGGTTAAAATGATATAATAGTTCTCGCCTATAATTGTCCCTCTTCTGGGCACAGGCCTCTTCCCCTATAATAAAGGTTTAAGCATTGATTACCACGCGCCACGCTAGCTCACTGCGGATTGCAGATTCCCACATTTTAAATCCAGGTTTCCCTTACGATAATTTCCTTCACCGTTTGTCAGTGGTATCTCATAATAGTATAGTGTCTATTTATTACCTATATTAACAAAAAAAAACTAAGATTTATTGTACTTTTTTTTTGTAACTCATATTAAAAAGAAATAGTATTTTTTTTAAGAAATTAAATCCTTGAATCGCGGTATTTTCTCAAACATTCAAATTAATGCACAAAGAACACCTAAATAATCAATTAACTGATATTTATTGGATTATTATTATGAGTTAAAAATATTTAAACAATAAATAAATACATACCTGTCTCAAAAACGGCACCCACTGGCGTTCCTTGAAGATTTTCTTCTTATTTTCTTTATCCGTGATTTCTTTATACTGACACTCCATTTTAAAAATGACGTAGACAATTTAAAACTAAAATTTATTTTTTAAATTAACTTAAAAACACGACATCAAAAACATATTGAAAAAAGAACTACGAATTGATTTGAAAACGTGCGTTCATTCTTGCAATATTATAAACAAATGACAAGATTTTGATAATTTATTCTTAATTATTATCAGCTAAATAAATATTTAAATTATTCGAGAATTTTTTCAATTATTTGGTAAGACGTCTTCACGATTGTAGTGTATGGTAAGTTTTAAATGTTTGACGGATAAAATTAAATGTCGAATGAATAAAGATGCTTTGCACACGAAGCGATGCAAGTTCGGGATAGTATCTGCGTGTAGTGTGAGCGCGACTCCCGCCACACACACTCATATGTATTAAGTAATTTATTTATGCTTCTTATACAAATAATGTACAATGGCGGACTTAGTCCCTGAGGCAATTTTTATCAGTTAACCACGGGGGGTGCAGAGAAATACAAAAGTAGGGGCATAATAGCAAAATAAAAATAAAACAATAAGGAAAAGCGATATAAAATGGGGAAGTAAAAACTAAAGATATGTAAAATTACTTTAAAATACATGTAAATACGCTGTTATTATACAAACCTTACTTATATAGACACAGAAGAAGAAATAATACTAATACACAATTATTCATAGAGGTTCGTATCGCACGCGCAGGAGACTGCAGGCAGAGGGTAAGCAGACTAGTGTTGCCTTGTGTATAATGAAAATAAAGGCTTAAAAATTGCACCATATTTTGTAAAATAATAATACAACTACTTAATATGCAGAAACTTGATATATATCGATGCATACGCCAATGAGGACGGTGCTATGTGATGCGGGCTCGATCCCTTCTAAACGTACCTATGGGTCAAATATTTGTGTGAGACTAATGCATGACAACAGATCTATATTGTATTTTATATGCTCAAAACATGGAACTTTGCAGCAATCCAACAAATATTATAAACTAGATTATGCTAGGCTTTGCCCGCGTGGATATAAACTTTAGCTTTGTAGGTCGATACGCCATACTGCGCTATACCGAATCGCATCAATATTGAAATTTGACAAAAGCGCTGAACAAATCTATTGGTAAATAGAATATTAAAAATGGCCGCCAACCATGATCAAACATTGCAGTGCAGTTATTATAATTTGAAGCTGTGCCTAGTGGTATTACCGGAGAACTGCCAAGTCAAAGGTCTCGAGTTCGATTCCCACAGCACGGACCGATTTTACGAATGTTATGTGTGTTTTAGAAATAAATATCTCAGCTTCCGTGTTTCGAAAGACACGTTAAAAAATTGGGTCCTGCGCCTGATCTCTCTCCGGTCGTGTCGGTTTGCCGTCCCATCGGGCTATGAGATGAGAGTAAAGGAACAGAGAGTGCACCTGTGTTAGCACATGCTTGTGCACTATAATATGTCCCGCGTAGCTGGCTGATTTGATTTGAATTGATAGTAACACTAGCGCCGTGGCCGAAATCGGTCCGGACATTATTATTATAATTTGTACGCAAAATAAATAATATTAATGGCTCAGATACAACATTTTATTTAGGTTTTATATTAATTTAAATGTTATTGACCTAACTTCGTAAAATATTATTTAAATGTCAAACTGCATTTGGCGCCAATGCATAGAATGACAAATGACAATAGTCAATTGACAACTGTTGTTTTTTTTTATTTGTTTTCGCTGGTCACGGTCTGTTTAAACTTATTTTGTTTTAATTCGTCCTTTATTTAAATTAAGTTGGTTTCTTTTGCTTTTGTTTTGCCTTGTATTTTATGAAAATACAAAGATATTAAATTAATAGGTATTTTTAGTGTTTGATTTATTTTTTGTGAATATTTATGGCTTAGTTATTATAACAATATGTTGTAAGAAACACGTGATCGGATGATCTTGCTAGTTTAAATTAATTATTTTGTTGTTTTTTGGGAAAATGATGGAATCCTTTTTTTTCGCCAATCCGCAGCGATTTCTCAAACCTTTCCTATAGGGGAAGAGGCCTATGCCCTGCAGTGGGTCGTATATAGGCTGATTCATTATTATTATTTATATTATAACTTCTTTTTTAAATAATTGTTTTAAAACGATAGAAAAATGTTAATATGTAGCCTAAAACAAAACTCGAAATAAAAGCAACAAATTCGACAAAAGATATAACAAATTTATAAGGGTCACAAGGGATTTTAGGGGCTAACGTAGGTAAACCTCGCCAGTTCCAAACTGCACTAATTTTCTTGTAAGAGGGGCCACTTGACGTCATTCTGACGTCAAAAGCTACAACAAAAATCTGGTTAAGTGAGAAGCATACGAATGGGTCTGTACCAACACAACAGAGTATAAAACAAAGTCTCTTCCCGCTGTCTCTCTGTCCCTATGTATGCTTAGATATTTAAAACTACGCAATGAATATCAATGCTCTTGTTAATAGATAGAATGTTCCAAAATACATTAGATTTGTACCCATTGATATAAAAAAGAATAAATATGTCTATTTTTTCCGAATACCCAATTCATTATCCACTATGTCAGAGGCCAATGGGTTGTTTAAAAACTCTGATACCTACTAGGCTATACATCAACCATTCAAACTGAAGAAGAAAAAGCAATATTTGTTTGCATTGATTTCAAAGAATCGTCTGTCACAAAATAGATAAAAAAGTCCGAATATGTAGGTATGTACCTTCGTTTAACGATAAGGCACCAGCCTTGATCCCAAGGCTGAAAACTCCTCTTTTTGCAAAGGGACATCTCTTTTTTGATAAAAACGATCAAAAATCACAACTTTGTATGCTGATAAAATTTATAGGTTATCTTTTTCTTTTTTTTACGGTAAAATAACGCAGATATTCGAGTTTTTAGGTTTGCCATCCAAGTATATTAAATTACATTTTCAAGGTTAAATAAAAGACTTATATTGTTTACAAATTTATATGCATAATAAGTAGGTATAATTTAATTATTTATTTTATCAGCGGAAGTTTAAACGAGACTATTTCTTATAATCTTCTGACACCACTGATAAACGGTGCAGGAAAACGTGAGAAAATTTCAGGATTTCAAATATGCGCGGTGAATGCGAAAGCGAACCCCGTAACCTCGGCCATAGGCAGATGAGGACGCTCCAGTGGTTTTTGCCGATAAAAGTTCGGCACACCCCCGCGTCAACCCCCTGACAAGGGCAGTCCATGAGGATTTCCACTGGGTCACAAAAAAAAAGGATTTCAAATATGTACCTACCTATTGCAATTTGTGGAATCTTCCGCAATGAGCCACCGTGGCCATGTGGTCATCAATGCTCTATTCTTCTCTAAGTGGGAAGATTCATGTGCCCAGCAGTGAGACATTTTTATACTAATTTATTTATTTTTAAGTTAAAATGGCTCAAGTTGTTAGTAAGACTAAAACCTATGTTAGTATTTACATGTCTTGATGAGTCACTGTTGCATCAATCCATGCGAATTGGCGCTACAGCGACCCATGTAAACGCTATTATTAAATTAAAAATAATATTTTTTTTTTAATATCAATTAAGGCAGATAACATATAATTTTCATGCTTATTTTTGAACTTATTACTAGCTAGTGATCCGAAGTTTTACAAGCGTACCGCGTAAGTAAGTTGTACGCTCAAGTATTTTTTTTTTTTTCAAATAAGTTTATTTTTTTAATTTATTTTCTACAATTCCAAAAAAAAAGTAAGTCTTCTTCTACGTTATAATATAATACAGAAAACAAAAAACTATCGCCAAATTTAAAATTTCTAAAAATAATTTAGAAAAGAATAAATTAAGTCATGTTTATCTAATGTGAATAACATTAAGTCTAATTATTTAAATGAAAATTGTATTAATTAAGTAATGAATCGATAAAAGAAAATTGCTTCAGAACACAAACAACAAACTTACCTATGCTGGCGAGTTTGGCCACAGTATTTTAAAATACCTATAGGTAAGTACAATATTATGTCTTCATATAACCTGGCGCAACGCAAGTTATGCCTACGCTATCGGATCATAGCACGATACAGTCGCGAGCGTGTCGCAGTGAAAAACGGACGGTGTGTTGTTGATGTAGTTAAAATACTGTAGGTGGGCAGCCCTATCGCTGTTACGTACCGCTCCAAATTGCGTCCCTGAAGAATCAAGTCAGGTGGTCAAGAGAAACACACGTTTTTAGTTTCGATTGAATGATCAAAATCAAATTGAATCATCTTTGAAAAAGCGTTAACAATAAAAATGTATTGTCGTACGATTATTACTACACTGCAATGCCAATTTCGTTTTGTTTTCAAGATGTTGTTCTCTGTGATTTTAGCTACAGGGATGAAAAAATAAAAAAAATAACAACACCATTTGAAATATCAATAAACGCATTTATTTTTGGATCACATCGCAACTGGAACCATCCAGTACTCCACATTGGCTTAGCCGAACCCTTTACAATTCCAAAATGGCGGGTAACCAAATTGTAATAAACATCTGAACGATAAATTGCATTTAAATTATTTTTAATACTCACTTATAACGTCAAACTTAACAGTACGCTGTAATTTTGTAAAATCTATCTTGTCTATGAATAAACGTCATTTTGACAGCAAATTTGCTAAATTTTAGCCGCCAAATTGTCTGAAATTGTAACAATTATTGTAGATTCTTAAACATAAGGCGGCGCAAGTTCATAAAATCTAAAAGGAAAAATGACATTTATTCAAAGACATCGTTTTTGCCAGCGATACAAACAAAATTATCGTTAAGTATACAATATTTTCTTTTTAGTAGGTTTTAAAATGTCTTCCATGTTTAATTAACCGCCATTTTTAGATTACAACAACATACAATGTGGCAAGCCCCGTCAATTGATTGCAAAAATTTGTCCTATCTATTAAAATTTACCTAATTATTTAGTAAAAGATTGAGCGAATCGGCGCTTACGTGTAAAATTACGTCGATTTCTTATTTGTAAATACTAAGCAAAAAGAACAAATAATAATTGTTTTTATAATATATAGCAATTAGAGAACAACTACCATGTATACAAAGCAATATAGTATCAAAGACCTAGACGTTACATCGCATTGGAATAGAAAACTTTAATTGTAAAAGACATTCCTTGTCGACGCGTGACGTGACTGTGACTTGTCAGTTCAATACATTGGAGCGTACAGCGTTAGCGTGAGGAGACATGTGACTTTTTATGTCTACAGGCCTTGAAACTATAATGCATTGTTTACTTGGCATCAATTTATCTCTATCTCATAATAATTCTAAGACTTCTTTACCAATTTTGGACGTTCAATCTATTGTGAAACATTTCTGCTCTCTCATCTCTTTTTTCTTACATTTGCTTAGTAAATACAAAGACAATTCGACTAACAGTGACTTCTACTAACTTTCTATACGACTATTAAGACTTAGCCGTCACAACATGAACTATTGTAGTGCAAAATAATAAGCATTTGACTGTATGTAGACTAAAGTATAAGGAGTGGGAACGACCGTATGCTAAAACGACACCTTCACTTAATGACATTTAGTTCTACAAGAATCTTTTGTCACGTGGCCGAAATCGGAACTAATGCCGTCATATATGAAAAACCATCACTTTTGACAGACAGTTGAGTTGATGCTTGCGGTAACACACCAACGCTCTCATGTTAATGTCATTTATTTGCCGAAAGATCCTTGTAGCTCTATATTGACAATGGTAATAAGCTTGACTGTTAAGCGATATTTATCTCAGTGACAATATAGAATACTGCTGAAAGAGCGTCTGTTTCTCCTAGTGGCTTCTGACTGCTATACCGGAGGTCGTGGGTTCGATCCCCACCCCGGATAAATGTTTGTGTGATGAGCACGACCATTAGTCCTGTGTCTGGATGTAATTTATCTATAATATGTATGTATTTAGAAATATTTAAGTATGTCCATCAGTTGTCCAGTACTCATAATACAAGCTCTGCTTAGTTTGAGACTAGATGGCGTTGTGTGAAATTCGTGGAATATTTATATTTATTATATTATAATAAATTGAACTCTATCCTTTTCTACTTTATTAAAAAACATGAGACAGAATACTATATTGTGTGTTTTAAGGTTTAAAGTCGCTCACACTTCTTATACTTCGCAATCTCCTTTGCTAAAAGCTTTTGACTGTAAGCCACTAATAATGGCAATCTATTCAAAGATATCGACTTAAAAATAATAATAATGGAAATTGAACTTTGTTTACACTATAACACTATTAACTTCAATAATGTAATTGAGTGTAATTTATCCATATGTATGTATTTAGAAGTATATAAGTATGTTAATCAGTTGTCTGGTACTCATAATACAAGATCTGCTTAGTTTGAGACTAGATGGCGTTGTGTGGAAGTCGTGGAATATTATTATTATTTAATATTACTAGTAAAAACAGCGTGATGTTTTAGCTGTCAAAATTGGTCTGAAGTGCTTAAAGGATCTTTTGGCACGTGGCCGAAATCTGAACTAATGTCGTAGTTAATATTTAGTGTCGTAGTGTAAACTTAGCTTAATTTCTTAACCGAAATCCACACCTAACGTTGCCTTAACCCAAAATGAACAGTTTTAGACTAGATTAACATATAAAAATCACCAAATAAGAAGCTAGTTTTAATGTATGTCGAAATTATTTAAATGGGGATGTTATTAAACTTTGACCAAAAGTATTAGATATCTGAAATAACCAAACTTTACAGTAACTCGAAATATCTGAAACTATCGTTTATCCGAAAAAACCGAAACTTTCGGATTTTAGATATATCCGAAACTATGTGACACCCGACGTATTTGGAATACCTCGAATGTCACATAGGTTCAGATATTTTCGGATACGTGTTGAGTTCAATCTTTTTACCGCATGTAAAAAAGATTATTGTTTCATTCAACATACATTAAACGCTTCTAAAATTCACTTAAAGAGAACATATCTATAATATATGATCTATGGACACCACAGATTATCCCAAAGACAATATTTATGGTACAACTAAACATTACTTATAACAAGAAAAAAAAAACATAAAAATACTCTATACTTTATGCAAAAGGCAATTTAACTTAGAAATATTAATGATGACTTACAAAAACTTATGCTTCTGAAATAATTTTTTTCTAAGGGCCTTTGTACACGTGGTTACAAGTCTCTTTACTCTCTGCTTGCAGTCTCCTGCGCGTGCGATACGAAGCTCTATGAGTGTGTATGGCGGGAAACACACACTATACGCAGAGACTATCCGAGCCTTGTAATACCTCGTGTAAAAAGATCCTAATACAAAAAAAAATGCAAGGAATTTAATAAAACAAGACTTAAACCTAAGAAAACAAATTTAGTACTGAACAAAATAATTCAAATTTTTAAACGTATTAGAAACTATTTTTTTTCATTTGTCATACATAACAATTAATTATAATTATTTACATTTAAATTATAATAAGGAACAGTATTAAGAAGTACACAATTTTCAATATTATAATAACAGCTTATAACCGTCCCACTGCTGGGAAAACATTCTTCCCATATACATAAGAATTAAGCTTTTCAAACTTTTCTTATTCTAAGACACCACTGACAAACGGTGAAGGAAAACATCGTGAGGAAACCTGGATCCCAAACATTGAAATCTGAAATCGCCCGCAGTGAGCTAGCGTGGTGATCAATGCTTTAACCTTCCCTATATGGGAAGAGGCCTGTGCCCAGCAGTGGGACGTGTATAGGTTAGTATTATTATATAATTTTTTAACAAAGAAAAATTGCCTATTTCAACAAAATTACGAATCAACAAGACAGTTAAAAAATCAATAATTATCTTAATTTATTTCAAAACACGACACAGAAATCGAATTTAAGTGCCAGAGCAAAATATTAAGCCTTATCGTTAAGAAAATTTATTCTATCTATTTAGAAACTCTAAGTTACTATAGGAAAAAAATAAAATAGTATTTTTTTTTATATTAATAGTATGGCAACACCCATAATTGCACCAAAAAGATCCAATGACACTTAACGGAGATCATTTAAGTCAAATATTTAATTAAAACAATCTTTTCGGGAAAATATTTTGTTTATATATTGTATCACGGAATAATAACTAATAATACATTATTTTTCCAAAAATTTTCAATATTCGGCAAGTACCAATGTGACTTTTTCAAAGTTATCTAAGACTTTATTGCCAAAACGGTGAAGGAAAACATCGTGAGGAAACCTGTATTTTAAATATTGGAATCTGAAATCGCCAATCCGCAGTGGGCTAGCGTGGTGATCAATGCTCAAACCTTCCCTATATGGGAAGAGGCCTGTGTCCAGCAGTGGGACGCACATAGGCTGGTATTTATTATTTAAGGGACCATGGCATAATGCGTTGTATGAATTAATGACCCATTTTTTTCTGCAATTTTTTTTTTAGAGTTTTTATTATCCGTGATACAATATAATTTAGAAATAAACTATGTCTCTCCATTATGATAAAAACATATTTGGATATGTAATAGCTTTACTCCATAGAGTCATTTAAAATGTTGATTTAAATACAATCAGTAACTTGCTAAATGAAATTAATTATTTGTCGAGATTACTAGACGCACAAATCAAAGGGTTTTTATTGAGTAGCTAATAAAAATATTAATATGGTGTTGCACCTCTCTACACCCCTAGCCTTTCTCTCTGGTGCTGCCCACCTGCTGCCTATCGTGGCGGTATAATAGGGGGCCCATCTTGGAGCCGGCGAGTCACCGCCTGCCAATTTAATTATATTATCATGTAATGAAAGGCAGGTGTCATAGTTTTCCATAGTGAAAGAAACAATTACATTTAACAAATCCTATCCATAGCCCAAATTCATTTCATCTCCATAATTAACAATAGTTTTATAGCTATCTTGGGCCGTCCATGTCTGTTCTTCCATAGAGCAGGGGTGGATGGCCCTTGGTAGATGCTCCATTACATTTTAAAGTTCTCAACAAGGCCTTTGCAGGTAGTACTCATAATACAAGCTTTGCTTAGTTTGAAACTAGATGGCGTTGTGTGAAAGTCGTGGAATTATATGCAAGTTAATTTTTTATATTTTAAGTAGCCACTCAATAAAATAACCCTTGAATTAACAATACAATCTTTAGGAACAATACGTTGGCAAATATTAAACTGACTAGTCAAACTATCTCGACCAAAAAAAAAACAAAAAAAAATAGCACCGCTTTAAAAATAATCATTTTTTTTTATATTGCAACACCCTTACAATTACTCTTAACTGGCAACACTAGACAGATCAGAAAAAACGGTTTTCATTAAAAATCCTTAATACTATAGAAGTTAAAACCTACGTTTCATTTATTCAACGTTTTTATTTTTTTAGAAAAATGACAATTCTTTCCTCTTTCCCTACTAAATAGAATTTTGTACTTGTAAATGCCGAACCATTTTTCTTTCAATAAATAAAGACATAGGTTTACCTTTCATAAATATATAAATACATATCAATATTAATTTTTAAAAAACTTTGTTTTTTGCAGATCAATTTTTAAAATAATAAATATAATTTACTCCGAAACACGACGGTCACTTCAATTTTTATAAAGACAAAAATTATAAATTTTTAGTTTTCCCTATCAAATAGGTTTAGCACCGCCATTTTAAATAATTATTAAAAAATAAACCTATGTCCGCCCTTCTCGTTTTTAACCTACATCACAATACGCCAAACAATCACAGATATTTTCCACCTTACCACTAAAAGTGCCGATACTGTCACTAAAAGTACCACGAAGTGCCGGAAAAGTACTTGGCAAAAAGGCGCCAAAATTTGATACGTACAGTACTAATTTCGTCACTTAGTACCAAAATTTGTCACTTACAGTACAAATTCTGTCACTAAAAGTACAAAAAATATGCCAAAATTTAACAGTTACAGTACTGACACTGTCACTACAAGTACCAGAAAATATTAGGCAAAAAAGTGCCAAAATTTTACACAAAGTACCGAAAAAGTGTTAAAATTTGACAGTTACAGTACTAATGGTGTCACTAAAAGTACCAAAAAAGTGGCAAAGTTTAATACTTCCAGTACTTACACCGTTTATTGAATGCTCAAGACACAAATTGGTAAATTGTCTGTCAAATCTTATACTGTAAAACGCTGACAGTTCAAAAATGGCACTAAAATTAACAGTATTGACACTTTTTCACTTCTAAGTACCCAATTTCAATATTAAGTGCATAAATATATTATTAACTAACACTTTTCGAATTACCATAGCTCTTATCTAATAGAAATTGTTAGAGAGGTCTTTGCCCAACTTTGACAGGCCTGTTGGTCGAGTGGTTGTGGGTTCGATCCCCACCCAGAATAAATGTTTGTGTGATGAACACGATCATTTGTCCTGTATCTGGGACAAGTTGATTTTGATAGACATTTGAGTTGATTCTTGTTGCGGTAACATACTAACGCCCTCATGTTAATGTCATCTACGTGCCGAAAGATACTTGTAGCTCTTTAAAGTTGTTAAGTAGTAGATGCTTATTTGAGACCATCTCAAATTTAAGTTGACTTTAAATACTATATTTATACACTCAATAAGAAACCGGGTCTTTTCAACATTTTCATACTACCGCCCATCCGAAACATTTTTTTTTATAATTATAAATTTTAATTTTTAATAAAATTACCAAAAAACTTCAAAACTAGCTTTTCATAGACTATGTTTAAAACGTTTTAATAATAAAAAATAATGACCAGCCGCCATTGTCTATGGTATTTAAATAACAAAAAATACCACTGCTTATAGACTTATAAACCAGAGAATGTATGGACAGTTCGAACTTCGCGGGTTTGTTGGTCTAGTGGTTAGTGACCCTGACTGCTATACCAGAGGTCGTGGGTTCTATACCAGGACAAATGTTTGTGTGATGAGCACGATCATTTATTCTGTTTCTGGGTGTGATTTATCTTTAATATGTAGGTATGTATTTAGAAGTATATAAGTATGTTTATCAGTTGCCTAGTACTCATAATACAAGCTCTGCTTAGTTTGAGAGTAGATGGCGTTGTAAAAGTCATGGAATATTTATTATTCATTTTGCATAATTTGCTATTCTTCACATATTTTTGCCTGTTACCCACATTTTTACTGTTTTTTTTTAACATATTTTTGCCTGTTACCCACATTTTCCTGTTTTCTTTACATATTTTGCTGTTTTCCACATCTTCTTGCTCATTACCGACATTCTCACCGTCACCTACATATTCCTCTGGTCCCCACACACATTATTTCGACAACAAAATGGCGGCCGGTCATCATATTACCAATCTAAGCTGGATTTTGTCGTTGTTCCGTTTTGCTGGGTTTCTTTCCTTCATCTTGGTTTGATAAATGTGACATTGTCATGTGGCGTCTGTAAATAAAGTTAATATATTTATTTAGGAGAAAAATAGATGGCGAGTGTGGATGAAGCTAAAGTGGTATGCCAGGATCGTAGCAAATGGAAAGATGTGATCTCTGCCTACCTCCAAGGGAAAGAGGCGAGACGTATATGTATGTAAAAGATTTTCAAGAGAAAAGAGAGGGAGGAGAAGAGGGAGGTTTCTTGGTTTACCAGAGTTGGTTTCTTGGAATGCCGGGGTAGGTTCCTTGGATAGCCTCGGTAGGTATCTAGGATGGCCAGAGATAGTATCTTAGGTGGCCGGGGTAGGATTCTTGGATGACCAAAGACGGTTTCTTGTATGGCCGGAGTAGGATACTTGGATGGCTGAGGTAGGTTTCTTGGATGGTCAGAGACGGTTCTTGTGTGGCCCGGGTAGGATTCTTGGATGGCCCGGGAGGTTTATTGGATGATCAAAGTTGGTTCTTTGGACGGCCCGGGAGGTTTATTTGATGGTCAAAGTTGGTTCTTTGGATGGCGGGGTAAGTATCTAAGATTCCCAGATTTAGTTTCTCAGATGGCCGCGTTTAATTGCTACAGCTGTTAGTCTAACGCTAGCTACTGACCTCAGTCCCCGCTCGCCCCGGAAGGACAGGCTGCAGAGGTCGCAGTTCCTCCACTCCTGCCTCTCGTGCTTGAGCTCGAGCGGCAGGGCTTTGCCCTCGAGGTCGCGGATCTTCTTCACGGGGCTCGCTTCTTGGATAGTCAGAGATAGGATCTTGGATGGCCGGAGTAGGTTTCTAGGACAACCGGGGTAGGATACTTGGCTAGCCGGGACTGGTTTCTTGGATGGCCGAGGTAGGATTATTGGACGGCCCGAGATAGTTTTATGAATGGCTAGGGTGAGTTGCAAGGAATGCCCTCTATTGGTTTATTGGATGGCCGGGGTAGGATACTTGGATGGCCGGAGTAGGTTTCTTGGATAGCCCTAATTGGATTCTAGGAAGGCCCTCTTTTGGTTCTTGGATGGCCAGAGTTAGTTTATGGGATGGCCGAGGTTATTGGTACAGCTGTTACTATAACGCTAGCTACTGACCTCAGTCCCCGCTCGCCCCGGAAGGACAGGCTGCAGAGGTCGCAGTTCCTCCACTCCTGCCTCTCGTGCTTGAGCTCGAGCGGCAGGGCTTTGCCCTCGAGGTCGCGGATCTTCTTCACAGGGCTCGCTTCTTGGATGGCCGGGGTTGGTTTTTTATCGGCCTGTATTTTCGGTTTTAAATCTGCGAAATTACGTATTTGTGTTTGGGATATTCATTGGATTTTTTGTGATATTCCTATACGTTTTTGGCGCGATGCTTAGACGATATATAAGACATTTACTCAGGAGTTTTAGAAGCTCATGCAAAAGACGCGTTTTCATTGGCAGGTTCTGAATTAAGTTGATCTAGACCCAAACATAAGATGGTTGATTCGTTCGGCAATTAAAGTACTTATCGGGCAGTGCAAAGTTTTTTTTTTTTATGTGGCCTAAATAAGATCTCACAGCTAGGCTAAGGGCTCCCTATTCTCCTTCTAAACACCCTCCTTTTTAAAATTGGTTAAAATACATTTTTTTTTACATTGACTACCTATTATTTAACCTAATAAGCCAATGTCCCGTTCTCGAAAATTGAATAGTAACCTAACTTACGTACTACCCACCTCTAGTGATGATAACGATGTTAGGCACGCCCATCACGTTGTCCGGGGACTCGGTGTTGCCACACTTGTCGACCTCGACTATCCTGCTGAGCGGGAGCGCCTCATCACTAGATCCTTCCGAGTTGCTGCGGGGACACTTCGACTGACGTTTCTTTACACGTTTCCTGAACCTGCAAACAAAATTTATATACTAAGTATGTGATCAATTATCCATTATACTCTAAATGCAATGCCTTTGCCTAGCAGGGGGATATTCTTATTCTTCACAATGCCATCTAGATCCAAACTAAACACACTAAATAATTACTTATAAATCACATACACTCAACACTTCGTGAGTCATATAAAAACTTCTCTACAGCTAGTTCCCTGTGCCTTCTTTCACTTCATAGGCCTTATAGAAACCTCAGAAAAACTCACAGTTTCTGGGGCCTTTAATAAACCAGGACCTTCTTAAACTTCGGACCTTCCTAAACCCATTCACCCCTTCTTAAACCTTCTTAAACATATTGCCTACTTCATAGGCCCTATAAAAACCCCGCCAACAACTCACCGTTTCCTGGGCCTCTTATAAACCAGGGCCTTCTTGAGTTTCTCCTCGTTGTTGTTGATGTTGATGTACTTCTCGCACGTGAGCTGCGGCTTCTCGCCCTCCGTGCTGCTGGAGAGGGAGTCGCTCTTGTCGCACGCGAACAGGTCCGTCTCGTTGCTTACACAGGTATATATCTGTTCTACAACTCACCGTTTCCTGGGCCTCTTATAAACCAGGGCCTTCTTGAGTTTCTCCTCGTTGTTGTTGATGTTGATGTACTTCTCGCACGTGAGCTGCGGCTTCTCGCCCTCCGTGCTGCTGGAGAGGGAGTCGCTCTTGTCGCACGCGAACAGGTCCGTCTCGTTGCTTACACAGGTATATATCTGTTCTACAACTCACCGTTTCCTGGGCCTCTTATAAACCAGGGCCTTCTTGAGTTTCTCCTCGTTGTTGTTGATGTTGATGTACTTCTCGCACGTGAGCTGCGGCTTCTCGCCCTCCGTGCTGCTGGAGAGGGAGTCGCTCTTGTCGCACGCGAACAGGTCCGTCTCGTTGCTTACACAGGTATATATCTGTTCTACAACTCACCGTTTCCTGGGCCTCTTATAAACCAGGGCCTTCTTGAGTTTCTCCTCGTTGTTGTTGATGTTGATGTACTTCTCGCACGTGAGCTGCGGCTTCTCGCCCTCCGTGCTGCTGGAGAGGGAGTCGCTCTTGTCGCACGCGAACAGGTCCGTCTCGTTGCTTACACAGGTATATATCTGTTCTACAACTCACCGTTTCCTGGGCCTCTTATAAACCAGGGCCTTCTTGAGTTTCTCCTCGTTGTTGTTGATGTTGATGTACTTCTCGCACGTGAGCTGCGGCTTCTCGCCCTCCGTGCTGCTGGAGAGGGAGTCGCTCTTGTCGCACGCGAACAGGTCCGTCTCGTTGCTTACACAGGTATATATCTGTTCTACAACTCACCGTTTCCTGGGCCTCTTATAAACCAGGGCCTTCTTGAGTTTCTCCTCGTTGTTGTTGATGTTGATGTACTTCTCGCACGTGAGCTGCGGCTTCTCGCCCTCCGTGCTGCTGGAGAGGGAGTCGCTCTTGTCGCACGCGAACAGGTCCGTCTCGTTGCTTACACAGGTATATATCTGTTCTACAACTCACCGTTTCCTGGGCCTCTTATAAACCAGGGCCTTCTTGAGTTTCTCCTCGTTGTTGTTGATGTTGATGTACTTCTCGCACGTGAGCTGCGGCTTCTCGCCCTCCGTGCTGCTGGAGAGGGAGTCGCTCTTGTCGCACGCGAACAGGTCCGTCTCGTTGCTTACACAGGTATATATCTGTTCTACAACTCACCGTTTCCTGGGCCTCTTATAAACCAGGGCCTTCTTGAGTTTCTCCTCGTTGTTGTTGATGTTGATGTACTTCTCGCACGTGAGCTGCGGCTTCTCGCCCTCCGTGCTGCTGGAGAGGGAGTCGCTCTTGTCGCACGCGAACAGGTCCGTCTCGTTGCTTACACAGGTATATATCTGTTCTACAACTCACCGTTTCCTGGGCCTCTTATAAACCAGGGCCTTCTTGAGTTTCTCCTCGTTGTTGTTGATGTTGATGTACTTCTCGCACGTGAGCTGCGGCTTCTCGCCCTCCGTGCTGCTGGAGAGGGAGTCGCTCTTGTCGCACGCGAACAGGTCCGTCTCGTTGCTTACACAGGTATATATCTGTTCTACAACTCACCGTTTCCTGGGCCTCTTATAAACCAGGGCCTTCTTGAGTTTCTCCTCGTTGTTGTTGATGTTGATGTACTTCTCGCACGTGAGCTGCGGCTTCTCGCCCTCCGTGCTGCTGGAGAGGGAGTCGCTCTTGTCGCACGCGAACAGGTCCGTCTCGTTGCTTACACAGGTATATATCTGTTCTACAACTCACCGTTTCCTGGGCCTCTTATAAACCAGGGCCTTCTTGAGTTTCTCCTCGTTGTTGTTGATGTTGATGTACTTCTCGCACGTGAGCTGCGGCTTCTCGCCCTCCGTGCTGCTGGAGAGGGAGTCGCTCTTGTCGCACGCGAACAGGTCCGTCTCGTTGCTTACACAGGTATATATCTGTTCTACAACTCACCGTTTCCTGGGCCTCTTATAAACCAGGGCCTTCTTGAGTTTCTCCTCGTTGTTGTTGATGTTGATGTACTTCTCGCACGTGAGCTGCGGCTTCTCGCCCTCCGTGCTGCTGGAGAGGGAGTCGCTCTTGTCGCACGCGAACAGGTCCGTCTCGTTGCTTACACAGGTATATATCTGTTCTACAACTCACCGTTTCCTGGGCCTCTTATAAACCAGGGCCTTCTTGAGTTTCTCCTCGTTGTTGTTGATGTTGATGTACTTCTCGCACGTGAGCTGCGGCTTCTCGCCCTCCGTGCTGCTGGAGAGGGAGTCGCTCTTGTCGCACGCGAACAGGTCCGTCTCGTTGCTTACACAGGTATATATCTGTTCTACAACTCACCGTTTCCTGGGCCTCTTATAAACCAGGGCCTTCTTGAGTTTCTCCTCGTTGTTGTTGATGTTGATGTACTTCTCGCACGTGAGCTGCGGCTTCTCGCCCTCCGTGCTGCTGGAGAGGGAGTCGCTCTTGTCGCACGCGAACAGGTCCGTCTCGTTGCTTACACAGGTATATATCTGTTCTACAACTCACCGTTTCCTGGGCCTCTTATAAACCAGGGCCTTCTTGAGTTTCTCCTCGTTGTTGTTGATGTTGATGTACTTCTCGCACGTGAGCTGCGGCTTCTCGCCCTCCGTGCTGCTGGAGAGGGAGTCGCTCTTGTCGCACGCGAACAGGTCCGTCTCGTTGCTTACACAGGTATATATCTGTTCTACAACTCACCGTTTCCTGGGCCTCTTATAAACCAGGGCCTTCTTGAGTTTCTCCTCGTTGTTGTTGATGTTGATGTACTTCTCGCACGTGAGCTGCGGCTTCTCGCCCTCCGTGCTGCTGGAGAGGGAGTCGCTCTTGTCGCACGCGAACAGGTCCGTCTCGTTGCTTACACAGGTATATATCTGTTCTACAACTCACCGTTTCCTGGGCCTCTTATAAACCAGGGCCTTCTTGAGTTTCTCCTCGTTGTTGTTGATGTTGATGTACTTCTCGCACGTGAGCTGCGGCTTCTCGCCCTCCGTGCTGCTGGAGAGGGAGTCGCTCTTGTCGCACGCGAACAGGTCCGTCTCGTTGCTTACACAGGTATATATCTGTTCTACAACTCACCGTTTCCTGGGCCTCTTATAAACCAGGGCCTTCTTGAGTTTCTCCTCGTTGTTGTTGATGTTGATGTACTTCTCGCACGTGAGCTGCGGCTTCTCGCCCTCCGTGCTGCTGGAGAGGGAGTCGCTCTTGTCGCACGCGAACAGGTCCGTCTCGTTGCTTACACAGGTATATATCTGTTCTACAACTCACCGTTTCCTGGGCCTCTTATAAACCAGGGCCTTCTTGAGTTTCTCCTCGTTGTTGTTGATGTTGATGTACTTCTCGCACGTGAGCTGCGGCTTCTCGCCCTCCGTGCTGCTGGAGAGGGAGTCGCTCTTGTCGCACGCGAACAGGTCCGTCTCGTTGCTTACACAGGTATATATCTGTTCTACAACTCACCGTTTCCTGGGCCTCTTATAAACCAGGGCCTTCTTGAGTTTCTCCTCGTTGTTGTTGATGTTGATGTACTTCTCGCACGTGAGCTGCGGCTTCTCGCCCTCCGTGCTGCTGGAGAGGGAGTCGCTCTTGTCGCACGCGAACAGGTCCGTCTCGTTGCTTACACAGGTATATATCTGTTCTACAACTCACCGTTTCCTGGGCCTCTTATAAACCAGGGCCTTCTTGAGTTTCTCCTCGTTGTTGTTGATGTTGATGTACTTCTCGCACGTGAGCTGCGGCTTCTCGCCCTCCGTGCTGCTGGAGAGGGAGTCGCTCTTGTCGCACGCGAACAGGTCTGTCTCGTTGCTTAAGTCGTTTGAATCTATCTGGTCGCTGTAACAAAAAAACAGAAGGTAAATATCGAAGCAATGTTTTTAAACTTTCGTGACTTGTACAAAAGTCTTATGTCTAAGTCGCTTGTACATAAGGGTCGTGTCGGATTGCCGTCCCATCGGGCTATGAGAGTGCGGGAACAGAGAGTGCACCTGTGTTAGCACACGCTTGTGCACTATGTGTCCCGCGTATCTGGCTGGTGTCATAGTAACACTAGCCGCCGTGGCTGAAATCGGTCCGGTCACAAATTTAGTACAAGTCGCGAAAGTTTGTTTATTTGTTGTCTAAAATATCTAACTAATATCACAGTCTAAACATATTATTGTCATACAGTCGTCCGACGAAGGCGTCTAGACAGGGCAATCGTGCGGGGTGCGAGGGGTGGGACGCGGGAGGGCCGAGCCCGAACTGCGAACAAAATAATGTTAGCAGTTCGGGACACGTCATTCAGGGCTTACGCTTGTTTACGACGTGTGCTGTGAGAGATTGCAAGTCTTCATCTCGTATTAATAAGGAACTGCGGTTTCATCAGCTTCCACGAACAGAAGAAAGGTAAATAAATAATGTTTTGTTATTGTAGAGTGAATACGTAAATTTAATAATAAAAATATTTGTCATACCCATCAAAGTTGACAACGCCAACAAAATGGCCGAATGGTGGACGGAAAGAAGTATGAATAGGTAGGTAGGCTAGGTACCTGAAGGAAAATGGAAAATCCTGGAAAATGGACGCCATTTTTTTTAAATTCGACACTACTACATACTCAGGTTGGAAACAGAATTGATAGCGATATTTTCTTTTAACGAAAACAATATTGGGCTCAAATTATTTGAACATCTGAGTTTAGTGGAGTATAATACGAAACCATGTGATTGCTTCCCAGTAAATTTTTTGTTTAAATTATTTATTAGGATGAGGATTTTTTATATAATTATGTTCAGCAATAGAAATTTCAAATCTATTAAATCTAGAAACCGAAAATATTTGTCAGTTACTAATTTATAATTATTGTTTTATTTAATATTATTTATTGTCATAGTTTTTCAATTGGTTCTCAGCAAGTTATAATAATATTAGGTTACACTTTTTTAATGATTATAATGTTAACGATGTTGATCTGCAATAAATAAATAATATTATTAATATTTTTAATTTTGACAACCCTTGCCGTCGCGATACTGTCAAGACGTTGTCGGCATTTCCCACAAGATCAAAGGCGTCGGACGACTGTATGATATTTAGACTGTGCTAATATTATAAAGGCGATAGTATGTATGTGTGTTCACTTCTTCACTCTTAAACGGCTAAACTAATTTAGATGGGTATGAAGTAGATAACAACCTAGAATAACACATACGCGACTTTTACCCGACTGCATAAAAGGACGTTAATGTTTTTGCAACTATAACCGACTTTCACGGCGGTTTAAACCGCTAGACCAATTTGGATGAAATTTGGTATGGAGTAATTTGACACCCTGGATAAACTCACAGATTATTATTTTTGAAATGTGTTAATTAAGGGTAATGTTTATGCAGCAATAACCGACACCCAAGCGGGAAAAGACACAAGTAAAAGTAAGTTGTAGATGAAAAACTGCAAGTTGTACTTTAATGGAGCCAAAGACTCTCAGTCTTTCACAATAATAATAAATAATGTTTTATTTCAGAAACTATATACAATTTGTCTATCTCGATCGAAATTACTGACAGCAAATACAGGAAGAATCATTCATCAGAAATTTTTGAGAAAGAGTAAATGTCAGTGTCTGTGCTAGTATCAACTGCGTTACAAACATGTTTGTGTCAACTATATCAAACATTGATTTTGATGAATATAGAAAATAGATACATAATAACAAAATATAGGAAGAATATTAAAACTATTCAACCATTTTACATGCATAAAACAAAGTTGTATCAGTCCATTTATATCTCAAGAATAGCTTGACTGGATTTTATGAGATGTGAATTATTGTATGTCTCTCATACAAATACACTCAAACACTAAAACATTGTAAAATGTATTCTCATTTCCCTTCGTACACAACATATATTTAATACCTACACTACAAGCATTGTGGTGGCCTTGCGGCAAGTAACTACCAATGTGACTTTTCTAAAGTTACATGTACTTATTAAATATTTTAAGATAACATAACAACCACAAAACATTATAAAACAATAGTTTGTAATTATGGAGGTATGGATAGAATGTTGGATAGACAATTGCTTCTCTTTCACGCTCAAAGGGCTGTATAAATTTTGATGAAATTTGGTATGGATTTTGCTGACATTATATATCTGCCCTAACCGATTTCAGCTACAGCGAATGCTTTCGCTTAGAGAGAGCTTTGGTTTTTTGCCATATGTTATGCCCTGTGATGACTAAAGTAGCCAATCTTGCTGGAAAATGTACAAGCACATTCAGGTCATGTAAGCACACCATCTACATAGTTATAGGCTATGGCTATCGGTGGTCTAGTCTTGAGACTACTTCTATACACTACTTCTAAACCAACTGTGTCGAATAAGGGTAACATTTTTTTAAATTTAATTGACATTTGTGCAGATGAAAAAAAATTATTGGTCAAAAGCTAGTTTGGATATAAATAAACCAGCATACTATATTTAGATCTATATTCTGCTTCATGCTTAAAACATAATTTTATAACATCAATAGTTAGAAACTCGTCTATATTTATTCTTTCTTTAAAACTCGTTTTCAGAATAAAATATTCATTATTAATTGTCTGCGGTGAAGGTGGTGCGACTATCTAGTCAGATTGCAGTAAGCTCTATCTTTTGCCATTTTTGGCCACAACCAAAAATGGCAAAAGATAGAGTTTTGGAAACAAACAGAGGAGGCCTTTGCCCAGCAGTGGGATCTCCGATAGACTACTAATTTTCAATATTATTATGAATGTCTCATTCCCGTCACTAACTAACCTTATTATAACTATGTACATGAGTAATTAATAACTATTATTATATAACTGCTTCTTTTTAATTAGGATTCTGTCTGATTATTATTTATTCATACAATTACCACATTATTTTCATATTCTTAGTCCTAATACAAAGTTAAAAGTGTCTTTGGATTTAAAAATAGTGTATTTATAAAGTATTTTAAAACATAGGTTGTTAATATAAATGAAAACTTATAACCTCATCATTTTTTTTTATGCTAATTAAAAATAATGTGTTTAAATTGAATTTTATTTATAAAATAACAATAAAATGTACCAATATGACTTTAACCATAAAAAACAATTATATTTATTTAAAAATTGAAGCTCTTTTTTATTATTTTAGAAACTTTCTTTCAATTTTCAAGGTCGTTCCGATGAAAAGTATTCAGTCATCAATTATTTGACTAATTATGCCCCAATATCATGAATATTGTGATTCTAAAGTATTTATTAATGTGCCTTTGAGTATTTTCAATAGTTATAGGATGAAATAATATTAATTAGTTGATGTAATAAGGTTCTATTGTTACCTGTGTTCAGACAGCTCACTCTGAGTAGCAGTTTCCAGTTTCTTTATTTGAAATGTTATATTTATCCTCTTATATATCTCTTCTGTAATATTTCGACATTTCTCATACTTAGAATCAAGGCGGTCGCCTCTTAACGACCAAACCTCTTTCTTTTCCTCCAATGCCGACATTATGGAGAATATCACAACTTACAAGAATCTTATTGGATAATTAATGGAGTCTTCTTGTTCCTTATACCTTTTAGACGGTTTTCACAACGTATATTGAGCAACACAGCCATATTTGTGACGGCAAACGGATAAAATTGTGTTACGAAATGTTCATTCACTATACCAGCACATTCAAGATAAAATAAGCTTGTCTGACCACTTTTCCCACTTGTTTCTAACAAAGAACAATAAAAACACGCCTTATTCGCTTTCCAAATGAGTTTTCCACACCCATTTCACGAGAAAACACGGAGAAATAGCTGTATCCCAAACAAAGGACTTTATATCAACAGTTTTACGACTCCATAAACCCGTCACAAGCACAGATATTTGCAATTAAATTACTCTGGACATGAAATAAGCTCTAAGACTAGATAAAATTATGGTTGTTACTATCAACGTAGTATTATAACAATAATTAAACAAATAACAATAAAAATAAAAACTAAGTCAGCCTTCCGGCTTTTTTTATTTCTTGACGTTTTTAATATAGTGTTGCTGCTCGTTTGATTAATTGCACATAATTTTAATATAATTTTTCCCATAGACAAGCTTATTTTTATTTGGAACAATGAGATCATGAGCGCGAGGAAAGTAGAAATTTGCTTAGGGCAACATCACCCAAATTGCTCAAACGATTCGTTCAGGATTTCACTTAAAGATTTCTGCTTTATTATACAAAAGACTAAATTTGTTAGATTAAAAATGTAAACCATTACATACATAATAATATAGTTCCATATCCAAAGGCAACTCAGAGAAATAATTTGGAAGTGTGTAAACAAAACATTTTGGGCATCATTTTCTGCAAATACGAAGGCAAGGCACAGGCATTTTTTAGGCTACATAAAAGAAGCGAAAAAGTGGTTTGCCTTTACCACACGATCGTAACATATAATACAGCGTGGTATAATTTTTGCGTTATAACTTGTCCTTCATTTTTATTATAAGAAAGCGTGCATTCCTGAACGAACCTTTTTTTCCACATTCATAAATATTTTCCCGCCAAATACAGTCAATCAACATGTTTGACGTTTGATAAGATTGTTTCTTGATTCCACTTTTATTTTACAATTTATTATTACTGCAAGATTTAAGCGATATTTACTGATAACACTAGAATTTAAACATGTGCTCGATAGTGACGCTTCGTACGGTTTTAATCATGTCGTAGTAATGGTAATTAAGTAATACAACATGGCACCGAAAAGAAGTGGTAAAAATAGGCTTGTGGCGAAACTAGTGACTGGAAAGAGGGGGGCCGTGTAGTTTTTGTCACCGCGAAGTGGATGACGAGATAACGTACGGGAAATTGTATGCAATAGGAGATGTACAATGCCATTATTTCTGTGTTGTAAGTCCTCACATATACGTATCAAAAACTGTGTTTTTGTAGGTTTTTACAATGATTGCTTATATTTTTGAGGTTTTTAATAGCATTTCTGAGGTTTAGTTTGATGTGGATCAAGTTTATTTATTTCTACAACCTAGTATTTGTAAAATATTTCAGTACATCTAATTACTTATGTAAGCTACCAGATTAGTTTGTTTAATGTATATTACATGAACAAGCGTTTCGAAGTTGAAGTCATATTTCTCATAATAAAGTGCTAAAATGGACCTAAGTGCTAAGTGTAGAAAAACTTCAAGAAGACTGGTCAATATAGATATATCCTGTTATAGTAGTTTTTTTTTATAAACATAATAATGTTATTACACTGTCATATCAATATATATTTTTTTCTTAGCCTGTAGTGTCCCACTGCTGGGCAAAGGCCTCCCCTAAATCCTTTCATGATTCTCTACCTTACACCGCTTCAAACTAGTACTTATTTTAGATAGTTAATTAAAATATTCTTTATTGTAATCTTTAAGGATTGCAGTAGTGAAATCATCTTACACTAAATGACAATCTTACAATACACTAAAGGATACAATAGTGGTCTTATTTCTAACATAATACCCTAGCAATGCATGTAAAATGTGTAAAATTTAATTATCTACTTGTATTTTTATTTGTTTCAGCTACTATCATCATGTTTGGTACAAAATGGCCTGGATGAGCATGGCCTCTTTGGTTTTCTCTATGAAGATATTCTCATGGAGATTGAAAGAGCTAAGAAACATGTAAGTATATATCTTTTATGACCCCTAGCATCTATGTCACAAGATTAAAACAAAAATAATATACCTCAACATTCACAAAACTCCATCTAGTCTCAAGTTAAGCATACTAAGTAGCTTGTGTTATGAGTACTAGACAACCGATAAACATACTCATATATTTCTAAATATATACATAATAAACTAGCCTATGTACGTCCCACTGCTGGGCACAGGCCTCTTCCCATATAAGGAAGGTTTGAGCATTAATCACCACGCTAGCTCACTGCGGATTGGCGATTTTAGATTCCAATATTTGGAATGCAGGACAGCATGCTGCTAGGGAGTTTGTTGTATTGTGTCTATTATGTTTATTTGATTTTAGTTCAATTTGAATTATAAAAATGATGTTTTTTTTTATATCCATGCGACACCATTTTTAATTTTAAATGAAATTTATTTAGTCAATTAAGGTATAGTATATTCAATTGATTAAAATGAATTCTGTACATTACAGAAATGTTCATACTGCAATCGTACTGGCGCCAACCTCGGTTGTTCTGTCGCACAATGCAGGAAACAGTTCCACCTGCCGTGTGGGCGAGAAAAGAACGCTGTGTCACTCTTCTTTGGGGACTACAAGTAAGTATTTAAGCTATATAACATACAAGGAGGTCTAAGAGCTGGGACGTAGACTTGTCCAAGCTTTGATAGCCTAGTTGTTCAGATCATGGGACTGCAAGTCAACAGTCGAACTGGCCAAACATTATTATAACTTTTATCAATTTTCTTAATCAACTGCTTCTAAATAACAATAACCATTATTTAAATAACTCCATTTTTTTTAATAATATCTTTCGTGAAGATGATTCAAACTTAAACGTTATAATGGTTTACTCACGCGTATTTATCTTAGGATGGTCCGACTAGTTTCGATTCAAACTCGCTCGCCCGCCGCCGCGTCAGCTCATGATTAAGGAAGGTTAGGTCCGAAACTAGTCCCGCTATCCCGATACATACGCGTGAGTAACCCGTTATACCTTTTAAGTAACTCCAATAATTTAGATATATTTTATATCTCTTTGCCCAAATTTAAAAAATCTGTTCACGACTGTCTGGTTCATGCTTCTAGTAATTAATATTGTTCCTCTATACGTAGATGTAAGGTAACTTCTGTTTTTTATCTTAATTGTTTATTTTTGTTTGTAATTCTTTTTAAATTTTATTTAGTTTCGCATTTGGCGCAAATGTTTTAATTTAGTGTGGTAACTGTTCTGGCTAGCTATAGTATATCTGTTTGTTTCCCAAATAAAATAAAAATAAATAATACTTCCAGATCATTTTGCCAGTCCCATGCACCCAAGCAGACCATCCCTCCGGCTATAATGGTGAAGGCAAGGGAGCGAAGGATAACGGACGGGAAGATAAAGAAGAAGCAAGCCAACTTCAGAGACCTGAAGGAGCTGTCTGCTAGTGTTACCGATGATATATGTAAGTATAGTCAAATATCAACCTATCTTCTTTTTGTTTATGGCTGCTTTGGTAATATTCGAAAATTTTGTCAACGTCGATGTAGGGAATGACACTGTGAATCGGAAGAAAAAAAATACTATATGACTAAAGACCTGTAATTATCAAAGTTAGTAGTGTTTGAAAAAGGAAAAAACATTTTAGCGATAACAGCCTAAATGTCCCACTGTTAGGTTAAAGGCTTAATCATGAGCTTTTGGGCCATACCAATAAATATATTATGTGAGTAATCCGTTAACGTATAGTTTATGAAGCTGTGATAGCCTAGTGGTAAGACCGCAGGACTGCCAAGTCAAAGGTCTCGAGTTCGATCCCCACGGCGCGCACCGACTTTTCGAATGTTGTGTGCGTTTTAGAAATAAATAAATATCACAGCTTCCGTGTTTCGGAAGGCAGGTAAAAATGTGGTGTCCTGCGCCTGATCTCTCTCCGGTCGTGTCGGGTTACCGTCCCATCGAGATATGAGAGCAAAGGATCAGAAAGTGCACCTGTTTTAGCAAACGCTTGTGCACTATAATATAAAAAAATATATAATTCTTTAATACTATAAAAAAAAAATGCTATTAATGTTCTTCGTGACATCAACTCGCTCGCTTAATCAGGTTAGCGGTGGCGAAAATACGTCTCGGTAACAAACCTAGTTATTAACATATAGTTCACCTCAAGATAAAATGAAACTTTTACCTTTTCTTTCCCGCAGCAATAACACAGGAAGCGGTGAAGGGTGGGCGATATAGTGCTGTCTATAATTTATAAATCTTGACGTTCAAAAAGTGCTACATTGTACCCTAATTTGAATAAATGACTTTTGAAAACTTGGCCAAAAATATGAAATATAATAGATTTTGTTATTTTTTTTGTATAGAGTTTGAAACTATTTGTGTTATTTTTAATTCTAAGTTACGTTCTTATGACGTTTCTATTTTTAATATTTGTATGCTGTAATGGCTAACGAGACAGTTTTTTTTATTATTATTGAACACCTTGCATGCACATGTATATGTACACTCATGTTTAATGCTGTAATGGCTAAACATGACAGTTTTTTTTTATTATTATTAAACACCTTGCATGCACATTTATGACAAATAAAATGATCTTTATCTTTGATTTTGTTGTTATCTTTCCAGCTCACCAATCGGACACACAATCCGTGTGTGTGATATGTTACGAGACAGTTGACGGGTATCCAACGCTGAATACATTCTGGCCGCCCTGCTGTGCAAGAGACGCTTGGTTCCACAGGACTTGCTTACAGGTATGTATATTATTGAAACTTGTATCATATTTTTATAATAACTTTTGTGAGGATGATTCATACTTAATACGAGTTCGACTCGCTCGCCCGCCGCCGCGTTAGCTCATGATTAAGGACTCCGGTTGGGTCCGAAACTAGTCCCGCTAAATAGGCGTGAGTAAACCGTTATAACGTTTAAGTTTGTATCATCATCATCATACCCCCTGCCCTTATCCCAATTTTTACTTGGGGTCGGCGCAACACGTCTTCTAGACATGTTGCTTAAAGTTTTGGCTATGGTTTTATAGTCGGCCACCTGCCTGACACTAACCCTCTTTGGGAATGCGATTGTTGGTTGTTTACCCGCCACCATTCGGGTGACCCAAGGTGCTTGGTACAGTGCACTGGGTCTTAAGGTCCATTAGTCGCCTTTTACGACACACAGTGGAGGATATGGGGTTGTGCTATTCTTTATAACCGGACACCACACGGAAACTTGTATCATTAATCTGCTGGACTATTCCCTATTCTATGCGATTTCCGTGTTTCGGAAGGCATGCTAATATTCGAGTCTTGCGTCTGATCTCTCTCTCGTGTAAGATTGCCATCTTATTAGACTATGAGGGTGCGAGAACAGAGAGTGCGCCCGTGTTTGCGCACACGCTTGTGCACTATAACATGTCCCGCGTAGCTGGCTGGTGCCATAGTAACACTAGCCGCCGTGGCCGGAATCGGTCCGGACATTATTATTATATATTCATACGCAAGTAGTAAAAAACTGTAATTTCAATATAACAAACATACATCCTGATTTTATATTATTATAATCTACCATTATACATGTTTATATTCCAGCGCATGGCCCTTAGTGCTGGTATGCACTACCTAAAGTGTCCACTCTGCAATGATAAAGACAACTTCTATAAAGCTGTTGTCGCTCAAGGATATTATGTGCCTGACAGGTAAATACTATCATCTAAACTAGGTACATACTATTTACTAAGGCTGGTTATTCTTTAACTCCATCATGGTTAAAAAAAATTAACCATGGTGGAGCTAAAAAAACGTTCCTGTTGGTCTAGTGGTAAGTGGCCCTGACTGCTATACCAGAGGTCGTGGGTTCGATTCCCACCCAGGACAAATGTTTGTGTGATGAGCACGATCATTTGTTCTGTGTCTAGGTGTGATTTATCTATAATACGTATGTATTTATTTAGAAATATATAAGTATGTTTCTCAGTTGTCTAGTGCTCAAAGGATTTATTTTATATTTTTTTTTTTTTTTCAAAATATACTACTGATTACACTACCGTAATTGTAAATGATGACAATTTGTTTTTAAGTGTTCGTCTTGTAGGTAAATCAATAATATTGGAAATTTAAGCCATACTGCATAATATTAAATTCTTTAATTGTATAAAAAACTTTTATCTATCAACCATTATCGTAATTCATTTGAAAATTAACGAGAGTTCCCTTAACTCTTTCGGCAATTTATTAAAAACAATAAAAAAGGAAAAGTGAAACAATATCAAAGGAATATTTATTTAAATACATGTCTATAAAACCCCTTACTCACACAAACTTTAACTCAATTATTAAATTCAAGGAATTATGTCTTTTTAACTCAAAAAAATAACGTTTTTCAGAGACGCAGCGTGGGAGTTAGAACAGAATGCCTTTGCAGAGATATATGAAAGAGAAATTTTCTGCTCGGCGGACAACTGCCTCTGTCCTAAGGGACGAGGGTATGATGCTGATACAGGGTGAGCTATGTTTTTATTTATATATAAAGAAGCTGTGATAGCCTAGTGTTAAGACCGTAGGACTGCCAAGTCAATGGTCACGAGTTCGATCCTCACGGCACGCACCGGATTATCGAATGTTGTGTGCGTTTTAGAAATAAATATCACAAATTCCGTGTTTCGGAAGGCACGTACAAGGGTCCTGCTTGTGATCTCTCTCCGGTCGTGTCGGATTGCCGTCCCATCGCGCTATGAGAGTAAAGGAACAGAGAGTGCACCTGTGTTAGCACACGCTTGTGCACTACAATAAAATATGCTCTTCGCTGGCTGGTGTCCTAGTAACACTGGCCGCCGTGGACGGAAACGGTCCGGACACATTAAAACATTTTAGACAAGTCAAACAAGTCTTACTAGAGATATAACGTGTCTCCCATAACTTTAATTTTACAATAACTAACTATAAACTCTTTATCCACAGCTGGTGGTGCATCAAACTCTGTTTACTATGCGGCAGTAGTGGCGCCCACAACGCCTGCCTCCACAGTCATAAGCAAAACCAACATAAGGAAGAGACACAGGATTCTATAATTAGCCAACATACTACTCTCCGTTCTAAATCACAGAGCTCAACTAATACTGGTCAACTTTCTCCTACTCGTAGTAAATCTCAAAGCTCTAATAACACTGGACCTGTTTTCCGTATTCGTTCTAAGTCACAGAGTTCAACTAACACTGGTTCTGTTTCTCCTGACCGTTCAAAGTCACAGAGCTCAAGATATACTGGTGAACTTTCTCCTCTTCGTTCGAAGTCACAGAGCTCTAATAACCCTGGACCTATTTTCCGTATTCGTACCAAGTCACAGAGCTCAACGAATGCTGGTTCTGTTTCTCCTATTCGTCGTAAATCATTATGCTCAAAAAATACTGGTGAACTTTCTCCAACTCGTTCCAAGTCACAGAGCTCAACGAATACTGGTTCTGTTTCTCCTGTCCGTACAAAGTCACAGAGCTCAAAATACACTGGTGAACTTTCGCCTCTCCGCTCGAAGTCACAGAGTTCAAATAATACTGGTTCAGTATCTCCTATACGTCATAAGTCACAGAGTTCAACAAATACTGGTCCACTTTCCCCTCTGCGTTCCAACTCACAGAGCTCAACTAACACTGGTCCAGTTTTCCGTATACGTACCAAATCACAGAGCTCAACTAACACCGGTCAACTATCCAAGTCACAATCCACACACCCTGGTCTAATCTCTCTTTCCACAAAATCTAGACCGGTTTCTCCTACTCATTCTAAGTCACACACACAACCCGGTCTTATCTCTCTTCATTCCACAAAATCTAGACCGGTTTCTCCTGTCCATTCCACAAAATCTAGACCGGTTTCTCCTATAAATCTATCACAAACTTCAACAACCAGTGTAACACAGACCCCGGTGTCATACAATGTGTATAGGTTGTGTAGTGAAACTTCTCCGGATAGTGAAGTGATAGTGTCTCCACATGTGTGTCGTGTGTGTTCCCCTGCTGCCCGGGATCAACTGTACCAACTGGCTACGTCTATACAGGCTGGTGAGTTTGTTTTAATATTATATTACTAGCTGACCTGGCAGACTTCGTACTGCCCCAATCGATAAATAAAAAAAAAGTCGCACCTTTTAAACCTTCCCTAGACCTCCACAAACAATTCAAGACCAAGATGAGATAAATCCGTTCAGCCGTTCTCGAGTTTTAGCGAGACTAACAAAAACAGCAATTGATTTTTATATATAAGAAAGAAGAAGATATTATTATTTGTATCTCTTTCAATTCACGGGATAACTTCAAGGGAAGAATCCCGGTCCTTTTTAAAGGCTTACACGGGGACACAGGTCCAACATGCAGAGGCCTTGTTGAGAACTTTAATCTAAAATGTGATGGGGCATTTACCTTATTGTTTTTATTTATATTAAGACTAGCAGACCCGGCAGATTTCGTGCTGCCTCAAACGATAAATAAAATACCTAAAATTGTCTCTAAAATGTATTTAGAATAGTATGTGCAACAAGAGCCAGTAACATTTAACGTGAAAATGCCTGAAAAGGCCTACTCGAAATAAACCTTTTGTTTTTTTTTATATAGTAAAAAGAAAGGGCTATTTTTAGGATTAGCCCGGCAATTCGATTATTTCTCACCTTTTAAACCTTCCCTAGACCTCCACCAACAATTCAAGACAAAAATAAGATAAATTCGTTCAGCTGTTCTCGAGTTTTAGCGAGAATAACGAACAGCAATTGATTTTTGTATATACATAGATATTTTATAATTGAGTTTTTTTTTAATTGCACAATTTTATTTGTGTTTTCATGTTCTTTACGAATGCTAAATACATTACAACATGTCTCGCAGTGATAAACCAGGAAGAGCGTCAGTCGTCCCGGCGTCGTCGCGGGCCCGTCATGCCGGCGCGCATGTCGCTGCGCAGGACCAAGCGACGGGACAACGGGCGGCAATGTGTATGTACACCTTTATATCATCACTAGCTGTTACTTCACCTACTTCTTGTTTGCTCTGCACCACTCTATGGTTAACTGGTAGAGAATTCCTCAGGCATTAAATCCGCCATTGTACATTATTTGTATAAAAAGGTTAAATATTTTTTCATAGTGCACAAATGTATGCGCAAACACACTTGTGCACTATGAAAATGGTAAAAAAACAAGTTAATATCAATATGGACCCTATAAGGCACTCGAAAATTGTTATCAAAAATTATAGTCTTAGTTACCGTATTTCTCCGAAACGGTTTGACCAATTTTGATGAAACTAGGTATGAATCTTCAGTTAGTGTGAGAATGGACCAACTTTCAGTGTAAATACAATTTTAAACTAATGACGAAACCGTTTTACTTACAGTGCCGCCTGTTCCACAAGCCAAGCTTCATCAGAGAAAACTGAAGGTATGTCTTTTTGGTATTTAAAAATCTATTAAAAACAAAAATGTGAAAGATTTTATAAATTTCAACAGTATTACAACGCTGGTGCTCATTAAGGACAATGTCTCACTGTTACCTGAGTATAAAATATAGATAAAGTTTAAATAATATCCAACAGGCAAACTCTGTAAATTAAACTTGTATAATTCTGTCGGACATTTAACTTACAACTTTGATTGCACGATAGCCTCATGGTATAGGTATAGGTCTTTCTTGCATAGGACAAGTATTTGTGCTTTCCCCAAATACTTGTTCTCAGTCTGGATGTCTCTATGCATGTGAATTGAATGTCTGTGAAACTCCCCGCGATACAAGGAAGAAACTTATTAGTGGGGGAGTAGTATTCTTTAAAGAAAATAATCAAATATCCTTTTTATTTCACAGAATCAAATCTAACACGCCGCCATCTTAATTTATCAACACCAAAACGTCGTTCGATATCACAGAACAAGCAAACTAACACACAGGACAAACTTATAGACAGTCTTACACAAACCAAAAATCAAACAGACAACGCACAGAGTAAACAATCTCATACACAGGGCAAAGTCGAAAATCAACAGACTAAACTATCTCGTAGACAGAGTGTCATAGAAACTCAACCACAGACTAAATTATCTCGTAGACAAAGTAGATATATAGAGCGTGAAATACAGACCGAGAAATCTCATACAGAGGAAACAGAAAATAAACAGAAAAAACTATCACGTAGAAAGAGTACAGTTGATAATGGACCAGAGAGTAAAAAATCTCGTAGAGAGAGCGAAATCGAAAATCAAGAGAAAAAAATTAAAAGTCCTCATAAAGAGAGTAAAATTAATGAACCAAAGACTAAAATGTCTCGTAGACAAAGCATGTATCAACAAAGAAAACATAGTCTAACACAAGATAATATTGAAAACGAACCACAGACTAAAAAGTCTCGTAGAACAGAAGTTAATCTAGACTTTAAGACTGACTCTCCTACTAAGATATTGGAAGAGAGTTTAAAGAATACAGGGAAGGAGATTGATAAGAGATTGGTGGAAGAATTGAGAAAGAGATTTAAAAAGCCTAAACCGCTGTCGGAGAAGAGGAAGATTGTTGAGTGAGTCTTTTTTTATTGTTTTTTTTTTGTAGGATTTATAGAGTATTTGATTAAAAAGTACTATATTACTTTGTAGAATTTATAGAATATTTGACAAAAAAAATAGTAATTTTGTTATATAGATATGAAAAAGGATATTGGCAACGTATTTTCTTTTTTTATCATGTATATAAAAATTGAGATAGAATGATAGTGTGACGTCTGATAGGGGAGAATGGAAGAAAAAAACGAGTTGCGCCGACCCCAAGTAAAATGGGAAAACGGCAGGAAGATGATAAATAGATATTTGCCAAAAAAAGCTAGTAATTCTGTCATATAGATTTAAAAAACAATAAATTTTGTTAGACGGATAGGTCACCACGCAAATAACCATTGTGCGTGACGTATCCCGGGCTCGATCCCCGCGTAGGATAAGAATTTGATCGATCCACAGCAGTTAGGGCCACTAACCACTAGACCAACAGGCCTATCAATAATTCTCGTTACAACTTCTCAGAATTATAACGAAAATCAAATAATTTAATCATAATTCAGTATAATGTGTGACAGAAACTATACTAAACAAAAAATATCTATATTTAAAACTAAACTTGTATAACTATATAAGTTATTTTATTAAGTTATTGTAAATATGTTATTTTATAGTTACACAACTTTTGTTTTAAATGTACATATTTTTTGCTTAGTACAGTTTCTGTTCAATAAATGTATATTATAACTATGTTAATTTAATAATTAATTAATATTAAACTTTCCAGTGACATTTTAAACGGCGTTTTCGACAACTTACTGAAGGAGACCAAACAGAAAGAAGCGGTGAAGCCATGGTGTTCTCCTAAGAAATGTGATATATCTAACAAAGAAAAAGAAAAACAGGTACGTAATTGTATTACAAGTAAAAAGATTAATTAGTAATTAGATAAATATTCCTCAACATTCACACAACGCCATCTAGTCTCAAATTAAGTATACGACAGTAACTTGTGTTGAGTACTAGACAACTGATTAACATCCTTATATAATTCTGAATACATACATGTTTTAGATAAGTTACACCCAGACACAGGATAAATGATTGTGCTCATCACACAAACATTTGTCCTGGGTGGGGATCGAACTCACGACCTTTGGTATAGCAGTCAGGGCCACTAACCACTAGATCAGTGTGTTAGATTAGTAATTTTTGAAACACACTTTTTAAAACCAGGATTTGTACAATACAAAAAAAAAATACAGCTGAATTCAGAACTTCATCCTTTTCTGAAGTCGGTTAAAAATGGTATCACAATTGGCGGTCTTAACGCTATAAGCGATTTCTCATAGACTACCTTTATACGGATTTTAAATGATTAATATTAGTACAAGTAGTCTGCTCAGCACAGTTAAAAGATAATATTATTATATTATAAATAAAATTTAATACTAATGCTATTTTTGGGCTTGAAGTTTATAATAGATAGCACCCCATCGCCCACCCTTCACCGCTTCCTGTGCTCTCGCTGCGGGAGAAGAAACCAAGCAACAAACTTAATAGCAGCACGCTGTCTTTCACATTATTAATAGCTCTTGCCAGCAAATGTGTTAATCCAGGGTGTCAGCTAACTCCATACTAATTTCATCAAAATCGCTGTAGCCGTTTGAGCGTGAAATAGTTTAATAGTCAAACTTTTGCATTTATAATATTGGTTTATAATATTCTGAGTCGCAATAGTCAGATATATTAAATATTGACGAACATTACACATAAGGAAAAAAAACTTTGGAGATTTGTGTGTGTGTGTGTGTGCGCGTGTGAGCGTGTGTGTGTATATATGTGCAAGCGTGTGCGTGTGTATGTGTGCGAGCGTGTGTGTATGTGTGCGAGTGTGTGTGTATGTGTGTGTGGGTACGAGAAGGGAGTGTGTGTATACGAGCTTGCGTGTGTTTGCGTTAATGTTATCTATCCTTAAACCTTTTCTATAAAGGAAGAGGCCGTGTTTTGACACATCTAATATATAGACTGGAATTACAGACTAACCGACAGTTTTTAAAGCTGAGGAAGAGAAGAGCGTCTTGTTATCACTAGTGGGACAGAAACTGTAAGAAAACAAATATAGGGTAATAATCATATATTAAACAGATGTGTTATAAGCACGCAATTGTTGAAAAAACTACTTGAGTATTTGACTTAAAATCTAATTAGTCCGTTAGTTAGATTTTTATTTAAAAAACGACCCCCGCACTAAAGAATTAAATCTTTGTATCGCGGGGGGTTTCACAGATATTTAATTTACATGCACAAAGACACCTAGACTGATTCTAGGTGTCTTTGTGCATGCACAAGCATTTGTGGATGGCATACATTCTTGTCGTACGCGGGGATCGAGCCCGCGTCACGTCGCGTACGGTGGTATTTGGCGTGATGACATATACCATAAGGCTATGTAAAAAAAAAACATAATAATAATAATGTCTGGACCGATGTTGGCCAGGGCGGCTAATGTTACTATGACACCAGCTAGCTACACGGGACATGTTATGAGCGGAGAGAGATCAGGCGCAGGACACACATTTTTACGTGCCTTCCGAAACACGGAAGCTGTGATATTTATTTCTTAAACGCACACAACATTCGAAAAGTTGGTGCGTGTCTAGTAATTAAACTCGAGACCATTGACTTGGCAGTCCTGCGGTTTTACCACTAAGCTATCACAGCTTCAACGGACAGACTAATTATATTTTTAAATACTGAAGTCAGTCAAATACTCAATTAGGATGTATTTCGCCAGAATGCTGTGTTATTTGGTCAAGAATAATGTTTTTTTGTTTTTACCCGCAATAGGTTATTTGACTAAGAAAATCTTATTAGTCCGTCAAGTAGATTTCAAAAAAATATTGGATACGTATTTTTTATTATAATAATCAATAAAAAAATACCATGATAAAACGCAAAAAAGGTGGTGAAACGTATGGAAGTGGGGGCTACCAACGTCACTTGCCAGTAAAAAGTGTACTTGTATGTGACGTCACACGAGATTTCAACTTACCGTATCACCTTAATTTTTTTGTTAACGTGATAAAAGAAAATATACGTATCCAATATTTTTTGGAAATCTATCTGACGGACTAATTAGGTGTTTTTAGTTAAATAGTTGACGACACTAGCTGTCTCTCTTTCTTGTATTGCATTTATTTAGCTATCTCTTTTCTATTATGTTTTGTAGTAATTTGTAGTTGTGTGTGAAACGCTTTTTTCGATTGTTTTGTGTGTGTATAATATATCTGTTTATTATATTAGTAGCGCAATTTCGCATGGGTGTAATACTGATATTTTTTTGCATATAAACCTTTTTCTTTAAAAACTATGTATTGAAAACCGCTTCAAAATCCGTTGCGTAGTCTTTAAGATTTAAGCGGATATACAGATAGACAGCAACAGCGACTTTGTTTTATACTATGTAGTTGTTAGCAATACTTAAAATTACACTACAATGCACACATTTCTGTCACAACAGAAACTATACTAAACAAAAAAATTCTACATTTATACTTCAAACTTATATGTATAACTAACTATAAGTGATCATAAGGCTGGGCTGTAATTTACACAAGAATTGGCATTGCTATTCAACGTAGTAATATGGCCAGTCTACTGGGCACGTTTCCCGCCATTGACGGAGATGACGACATATTTTTGACGCTTTGATAAATATGTTATTTTATGGTTGTAGAAGTTTAGTTTTAAATGTAGATAGTTTTTTTTCCTCCCTACATATACATATATAAAACCTAAAAATCACTCGCTAATCAATCACGAAATCTTAGAAACTATAACATATAGGTTATAACATGAAATTTTGTAAGTTTCTTATAGATTGCATGCATCTGATGATTTTATGGAATTAAAGATAAAGAATGGGGTTTGGAAGTTATAATAGTCCTATTTTTTTGGAATTTAGACTTGAAATTTAAATAGTGTGTGTTGTAGATGGTGCCCCTAAAAGGAAAACTTTTATTAAATTTAGCTGAGAGATAAGCTTAATAAAAGTTTATCTTTGACAATTTTTATTGTATTCAAAAATACACTTACAATTTTTTTTTGTCGATGTAACGAATGAATAAGATTTTTACTTTCCGTACTGTCATCGTCCCTATTCTATATTTCATTATCAACTTTATTCCTTGTTTAATTCACCCTGTAAAATATTTAAGATATTGGCATGTGCGCGGGGACATTAGGTTAGGCTTACTATGCGTGCGATTAACAGTTGTTTATTATAACAGATTTTTTCGTGTGACAGTGGTAGAAAAGTGACAGGTGTGTAGTGCTACAAGGATCTTTTGTCACGTGACCGAAATCGGAACTAATACCGTCATATATGAAAAACCATCACTTTTGACAGACAGTTGAGTTGATTCTTGTTGCGGTAACACACCAACGCCCTCATGTTAATGTCATCCACGTGCCGAAAGATCCTTGTAGAAATACATAACGTCATGGTTTTTAAAAGGTATAAAGGTATTGCATTGAATATAAGTATTAAAATATGTACTTCTAAAAATGCGTTTTTTTTTTACAGGATACATCAATGGAAGTCATAGAAATAGACTCTGAATCGCCGAGAATTGAACAAGAAAAGGAAGAGTCAGCATATTATGCTACGCCTAAGAAATCAAGCAAAAATTCAATCGAAAGTAACTTCTATCCAATGTTTAT